>ONZH01029477.1:0-361356 GCA_900303285.1 Rhinella marina | reverse complement strand
TGCCAACATGATTTTGCCAGAGGATGAAAACTTTCTGTTACTTTTCCGTAGAGAAACCCCTTTGGATAACAGTGTGGAGTTTATGCGGGTAAGCGTCATGACTAACATGAATATGTCTGTGAATACAAGGTCTTTCTATATCCAACCAGAAGCCTGGTTTAAATCTGTAAAGATTTAAGATTATAAAACAAGGTTTTAAAGGGGTTCTCCAGATTGCATTATAATTGTTTTTAAAATAATTTTTGAAGGTAGCGGTAATTTTTGTAAAAAGCTACATAGTTTAATACAGTTGAAAAAAGACATAATTCCATCAAGTTCAATCAAGGAATAGGTGGGGACGTGAATCCCAGAAAGGAAGTGAGACTCTTTTTACTTTTAAGAATTAATCTAAACCCTTTTTAAAACTGTCCACTGTTCCTGCTGTGACCACTTCCTGAGGAAGTCTATTCCACAGATTCACAGTTCTTACAGTAAAGAAGATTTGACGCTTCTGGAGACTGAACTTTTTTCTTCTCCTGTCAGAGGCAGTGCCCCTTGTCTTTTCAGGGCATTTTACATGGAACAGTTTTTCAGCACATTGTTTGTATGGCCCATTTATATATTTGTATAGGTTAATCAGGCCCCCCCTTAGGTGTCTCTTCTCAAGACTAAATAAATGTAATTCTTTTAATCTTTCTTCATAACTAAGACCCTCCATGCTCCTAATTAGTTTAGTCGCTTTTGTACTTTTTCCCGCTCCAGGGCATCCTTTCTGTGGACTGGTGCCCAGAACTGAACTAAATATTCCAGATGATGCCACACCAAAGCTTTGTAAAGTGGTAGTATTACATCCCTTAATACATGACAATATCCTGGTAGCCTACTCACCTCCTCATAAAAAGAAATCAGGTTAGCCTAACAACTTCTGTTCTTGGTAAACACATGCTGGCTATAACTTAGGATATTATTTACAGTCACATACTTTTGTGTATAGTCCCTTAAGAGTCCTTCAAACATTTTACAGAAGTTAAACTAACTGGGTTTATAATTACCTGTGGAGGACCTATATCACTTTTTGAATATGGGTACCACATTTGCCTTATGCTAATCACTTGGCACTGTACCAGTCCCTAGAGAATGTATAAAAAACAGGGGCACACCAATGACTGAACCAAGCGCTATAAGAACACTTGGATGTAATCCATCTGGACCCGGAGCTTTTTTCACATTTACCTTATTTTGACATTAGCTTGGACCATATTTAGCCAGCTGAGTATATTACTGGATGTACTAACAGCCCTGGCACCATGGATATAAGCTCCTTTTTCTCTTCTTTTTGTATATATAATAGCCAAAAAAAACATTTAATAACTGTGCCTTTTTCTTATCCTTCAGTTACTATCCCCATTTACTGTTTTTTTAGGAGACCTACCTGCTCAAACCTTGGTTTATTAGCATTTATATAATTTAAATAATTTTTGGGAGTTTGTTTTGCTCTTTTTTGCTAACCTGCTGTTCGTTT
Source organism: Rhinella marina (assembly GCA_900303285.1). NCBI lineage: Eukaryota > Metazoa > Chordata > Amphibia > Anura > Bufonidae > Rhinella > Rhinella marina. The sequence continues at coordinate 359,855 of ONZH01029477.1, read as the reverse complement.
TATATTCTTGCTGATTTTGTCTCCTTTTTACAGGTTTTTATTGAGCCCTTTGTAAACTTCAATGATGACTACAGCTTACCCCTCAGATTTATATTTTTAAATGTCCTTTTTTGTTTATTTATTGCCATTTTTACAGTAGCTATAAGCCATGGGGGTTTAATTTTAGCAGTTTATACTTGTTACCTACAGAAATAAATTTTGTAGTGTAATTGCTCAATGTGGATTTAACATTCTCTCCATGTATTCTCAGTATTATTATGTGACAGTATCTGCTCCAGTCTATGCCCTGAAATTCTGCCCTCAACCTGGGGAAATTACCCTTTTTAAAAATCCTGTGTTTTTTGTTCTCCTTGACAGAGTTTGCTTTTTATAGTTCAGGGGGAATATAATTATATTGTGGTCACTATTACCTAGTGTTTCTCGAACAGTAACGTTTCCAACAAGCTCTGCATCATTAGAAATTACCAGATCCAACAGAGCATTACCCCTAGTGTGATCTTCTACAAACTGGCCCATAAAGTGGTCCTGTAGCAAGTTGAGAAATCTTCTCCCCTTTGCAGTTGTGCCAAAACCATGACCCCAGTCAAAGCCTGGGAAGTTTAAAATCGCCCATTATGACTACTGTACCAGCCTGTGCAGCCCGCTCTATTTGGTTACACAGTTGCTTTTCTATCTCCTCTGTGATGTTAGGGGGTCTATAGATTACACCAAGTATTATTTTTTTCTGAGTTTATATCCCTTTGTAATTCCACCCATATGTTTCAACACTCTCACCCACAATTGCCTCTTTTTCACACCCTCTTCAGATCATTCCTCATATACAGGCACATGCCACCACCTTTTCTATTGACCCTGTCTTTCCTAAATAGTGTAAAACCCTGAATACAAACAGCACAGTAATATGAAGAGTCCAACCATGTCTCAGCCACACCAACTACATCTATGTATTTCTCTAGTACCATAGCCTCCAGCTCCCTCATTTTGCTTGCTAGACTTTCTGGCATTTGTAAAAATTAATTTTTAAATTGCGATTTAATTTCTCACATTCAGTTCCCATAAAGTGAATATCTGTGATTTGTGGGTACTTTTGGTTGATATTGTTTGGTATGTAACAGGTCCATGTTACCAGCAGCTCTATTTTTCATCGGTGTACAGTTCTGCCCAGTCTTCTCCCTAATTTCCTCACTAACCCCAACCCCCACTAAATCCCCACTGTCCCCTTCTATATCCCACTCTCTATCTACACTATCTATCTACCCCGTATTAATAAGCCCCCCCTCCCTCCCCAGATCCTAGTTTCAAAGCTCCTCCAGCCGTCTAACCATTCTTTTCCCCAGAGCAGCTGCACCTGCTACATTAAGGTGCAGCCTGTCCCTACCGTAGAGCCTGTAGCCAAAGAAAAGTCAGCCCAGTTCTCTATGAACTTAAACCCTTCCTTCCTGCACCAGCTTTTGACACACTTTTTTAATTCCCTAAGTTCCTGTTGTCTCTCTGGTGACGCTCGTGGCACTGGTAATATTTCTGAACCCACTACCTTGGAGATCCTGGACTTGAGATTCTCTCTTAGTTCCCTAAAATCATTTTTTAAGGACTTTCCATCTCCCCCTGACTTTGTCATTGGTGCCAATGTGTACCATGACCACCAGGTCTTCCCAGCCCCACCCAGCAATCTGTCTATCCGATCCACAATATGCCAAACCCGAGTACCTGGAGGACAACACACTGGCATTCACGTCGTCTCAGCGACACATATGTGTCACGCTCTGGTGTGGGAGGGAATAGCCACAAACCGAGCGTACGAGGGAAGGGAACAGACCAAAACCAGGGAAACGGTCACTCTCCTGCAGGGAACCCTGAAACTGGGCCCTGACTGACTACCAGTATGAACAAGCGTGGGTGGTATAGGAGAGTTCATACACAGGAACTTAATAATAAATTCACCCTAAAAGAACCCCCTGCAGCTAGTGACACAAGAAAGAGTAAACCCGTTCCTCCAAGAAATTATGTCAACTTTTGAAAGCCGCGCAGAACATCTGATACCAGACGCAAGCCCACTCGTGACATTACCCCCCCTTTTAAGGGTGACCTCTGGGCACCCAGGACCAACTTTATCAGGATGACACCTGTGAAAGGCTTTCACCAAAGGACTGGCATTCACGTCAGATGCCGGTACCCATGACCTCTCCTCGGGACCATAACCCTTCCAATGAACAAAGATATTGAAGAGTCCCACAGAGAACTCGAGAATCAATGATCTTGACAATCTGGAATTCCAAATTACCATCCACCAAGAGAGGCGCGGGTGGCAAGGGAGATGGCTCCAGAGGTTCAACATATCTCTTTCAACAAAGATCTGTGAAACACATTATGGATTTTCAGGGCCTGAGGAAGTTCAAGACGAAATGCTACAGGATTAATAATGGCCATGATCTTTATATGGGCCAATAAATCGTGGACCCAACTTCCAAGAAGGAACTTTCAAACTTAATGTTCCTAGTAGACAGCCACACAGAATCACCCACACTTAGGTCCGGACCATTCATACGTCTCCTGTCAGCCACACGTTTGTACTTGTTACCCATATTTATCAAGTTATTTTGAATTTTTCGCCATATAGAAGATGACGAAAAACGTTCTTCCTCAGGAATACCAGAAGTATCAGAACCAGAAAATGTGCCAAACTGCGGGTGAAAACCATATGCACCAAAAAATGGTGACTTACCAGTGGGAGTCCTGCCTCCGATTATTTATGGCAAACTCAGCCAGAGACAAAAACGAGGACCACTCCTCCTGGTTCTCAGAGACAAAACATCTCAAGTAAGTCTCCAGACTCTGATTGGTACGCTGAGTCTGTCCATTCGTCTGGGGATGAAAGGCAGCGGAAAAAGAGACAGTTGTACCCCGAGCCGAGTACAGAACGCCCTCCAGAATCTGGACACAAACTGAGTCCCACGATCAGAGACCACGTCAGTGGGAATGCCATGAAGTTTCACAATGTTGTCAACAAACACTTGTGCAAGAGTTTTAGCATTGGGGAGTCCGGGTAATGCAATAAAGTGCACCATTTTACTAAAACGATCTACAACTACCAGAATAACTGTCTTACCAGATGACTCAGGCAGATCAGTGATGAAGTCCATGGATAGGTGAGTCCATGGTCTGGACGGGATGGGTAATGGAAGTAGGGGTCCAGAAAGGTCAAGTATGTGTCACCTTAGCGCATGCACAGACACTACAGGCTGACACATAATTCCTCAACACACTTACGCAGCCCTGGCCACCAGAATCTACGAGAGATGAGGTCGACAGTGGATTTACTCCCAGGGTGTCCCGCAAGCACCGAAGAATGATGCTCCTCAAACAATATGACGCAAAATCAGAAAGAGCAAACAACTTTCCCAGGAGGGCAAGACTCCGGCGCATCTCCCTGGGCCTCAAACACTTTAGCCTCAAGATCAGGGTAAAGAGCCGATATCACCACTCCTTCAGACAGTATAGGGCTCGGATCTTCAAAATCACCACCTCCGGGAAAACTACGTGACAAGGCATCTGCCTTCACATTCTTAACCCCAGGCCGATATGTGACAATGAAATTGAATTTGGTGAAGAACAAAGACCATCTGGCCTGCCTCAGATTAAGTTGTTTAGCCGACTCCAGGTAAGCCAGATTTTTGTGATCAGTGAATACCGTGATTGGGTGAATCGCCCCTTCCAAGCAATGACGCCATTCCTCAAAAGCCAACTTAATGGCCAGTAACTCTCTGTTACCCACATCATAATTTATCTCCGCAGCAGAGAGTTCTTTTGAAAAAAAAAAGCACATGGGCGCCATTTTACCAGGTGACGGGCCCTGTGATAAAACAGCTCCTACCCCCACATCGGATGCGTCAACCTCCACAATGAAAGGTTGTGACACATCTGGCTGCACCAATATAGGGGCAGAAGAAAAGCACTCCTTTACAGCGGGAGAAAGCTTGCAACGCTGCATCAGACCACACTGAGACATCCGTACCTTTCTTAGTCATGTCAGTTAAGGGTTTTAACTATTGTCGAATAGTTTCTTAATAAATTTTTGGTAATAGTTGGTGAACACCAAAAATCGCATAAGAGCCTTCAGATTTTAAGGTCGGTCCCAGTTCAGAACAGCACCGACTTTCTCTGGATCCATACGAAAAACCTGAAGATGAAAGCAAGTATCCTAAGAATTGCACCTCTTGTACAGCAAAAACACATTTCTCTAATTTTACATACAACTTGTTATCTCTTAAGATTTGCAACACCTGCCTCACGTGATCCTGATGTGTCCCAATATCTGGAGAATAGATTAGTATGTCATCCAAAATACACGACTACAAACCTCCCCACAAGATGATGAAAAATGTCATTAACAAAATGCTGGAAGACAACAGGAGCATTGGTCAACCCAAAAGGCATGAACCAGGTTCTCAAAGTGGGCCCTCAGGAGTGTTAAAGGCCGTCTTCCATTCATCCCCTTCTTTGATCCTGACCCAGATTATATGCCCCCCTTAAGTCCAACTTGGAGAACACCTTGGCATCCACAATCTGGTTAAACAAGTCAGGAATCAAAGGAAGGGGGTACGGATCATGGACAGTAATCCTATTGAGTTCACGGAAATCCAGACATGGCCTAAGGGTTCCATCCTTTTTCTTAACAAAAAAGAAACCCTGCTGCCACAGGAGATTTAGAAGGCCTAATATGTCCTTTAGCCAACTCTCAGCAATATATTCTTCATGGCCGTTCTCTTCAGGTCCAGAAAGGTTATACAGCCTAGATTTGGGCAATTTTTTCTCCAGGGATAAGATTGATAGAACAATCGCGTATTCCCGGTGAGGGGATAAATCCTGACATCCACCTTCAGAAAATACATCAGAGAAATCCGATATAAAAGAAGGAAGAGTCTTAGTGGTTAAAGCAGAGAAAAGATGTCTTTAAGGCAATTGTCAACACAATAATCGCCCCCAATCCACAATTTGTCTAGTATGCCAGTCAATGGACGGATTATGTTTGCTTAACCACAGTAAACCAGAACCACAGGAGTAGGAAGATCTTCCAACACAAAACATGAAATAAGCTACTGATGAAATTTCACCCATTTGATATCATGCACCATCTGAGACAAACACTTCTGAGATAGAGGTGCAGAATCAATGGCAAACACAGAAATCCTCTTATCCAAAGAACTCGGTGACAATCCATGCATACGGACAAACTGAGCATCAATCAAGTTCACCCCTGCCCCCGCTGTCAATAAACACCTCAATTTTCACAACCTTTGACTCTAATGCCACCTCGGCAGTCAGGAGAAAACGGTACTACAGGATGAAGACAAATGCACGTTTTCAGTCTCCCTACCCACCCCACCAAGAGTGAGATGAGAATTCAACGCCCCCTTTTTCTTTTCTCTCTTTTAGAGATTGAAAGCATGGACATACATTGATAAAGTGTCCTTTCTTGACAGAAAAAACACACACCCTTTTATTACCAAGATGTTTATGGGTGGAAACAGGAGTGGCTCCCCTAATTGCATAGGTTCACCCCTGACATCAACCTAGGGGAATATTCACCCAAGTGTCAAAGGAAGACAGTACACTATGTGATAGTACGTCCTGAGAGCGGGGGCCCCTAGATCGCTCTCTTAGGCGCCTATCCATGCGCACAGCGCAAGAGACATAGCGGCCTCCGAAGACACAGGGGTTTCCTGAAAGGCCCAAAGCGTCCTTCAGCCTTTCAGATAAACCTTGACAGAATTGGCTACGTAAAGCAGGATCGTTCCATTCAGTATTGGTCGCCACCTCCGAAACTCAGAGCAATAAATCTCAACCGGCCGCTCACCCTGACAAAGGTCACGTATCTGGGTCTCAGCCAGGGAGATACGATCATCATAGATTATCCCTAAAGCCTTGAAAAATTCATCTACTGAACCGGAGAGACTGCGATCCGGTCGGCAGAAAAAGGCCCATGACTGCGCATCCCCTTTAAGCAGCCAGATGACCACCCAACCTTCTGCCTCATTACCAGAAGAATGTGGACGCAGTCTGAAACAATTTGCACGCCTCCCTAAATAGAACAAAATTATCACGTCCGGGGGGGCGTGCCGAAGCCGATGCGAGCGGTTGTGTAGCGGTGAGCTCCTGCTTCGCGCGTGGCCCATAGTGCGTACAGTTATAATTCTAATCAGAAGAATCGACCCTATCAGGCAGTATACCTGGTTTACTAGGGTGAATCCTGCTGACAGGTGATTCTTCAGGATCAGTTTATTTTTTGTGGACAACTCCTTCAAGTCAGAGCACAGTAATCCCATACAGGTCACTTACTCTATAGCGTTCAGTATAAGTATCCAGAGCATACATATAAAGACTAGGGGGCAGATTTATCAAAATGGTCTAAAAGAAAAGGTGTCGAGGTTGCCCATAGCAACCAATCACATCACAGCTTTAATTATACCAGAGCAGTTTTTTCAGCAGTTTTGTACCAATGACACTGGCTGACCTGTTACATGTGCACTTGGAGGCTGAAGGCATCTGTGTTGGTCCCATGTTCATATGTGCCCGCATTGCTGAGAAAAATGAACTTTTAATATATGCAAATGAGCCTCTAGGAGTAACGGGGGCGTTACCATTATACCTAGAGGCTCTGCTCTCTCTGCAACTGCTGTGCCTTCTGCACTTTGACAGGGCCAGGCAGTGTAAATATCATTCCACCTGTGGAGAGGATGCAGCAGAGGGCAACAGAGCCTTTAGGTGTAATGGTAACGCCCCCGTTGCTCCTAGATGCTCATTTGCATATATTAAAACCTCATATTTCTCAGCAATGCGGGCACATATAAACATGGGACCAACACAGATGCCTTCAGCTCCAAGTGCACATGTAACAGGTCAGCCAGTGCCATAGACGCAAAACTGCTGACAGATGCCCTATAAGAAATTAATGCTGAACTCTACTCTGCTCTTCTCAGAACTCTCATAGAAATAAATGGAGCATGCTGGGATTTGTAGTTTCACAACAGCTGGAGTGCTGCAGGTTTCCCACCCCTGCATAAAGACAATTTTCTGTCAGTTTTCATAAATGAGGCCCTTGATTTTCAGTCAGATTCTCACCACTGTAATGGACAGACGACTACAGTTTCTGGTGTATTCATGGTAACATGTAGACATTTCTCGGTATTCAGAGTAATATTTCCATACGCAGTGCTCTGATTAAGTGAGATGCTGGATTTACATTAAGGGACGTGCATTAAGCAGATTGCAGTTGGCTGCAGAACCCTTCAGTACTTTACTCAGCTCCTTAATCTGGGGTTGCCGTGGTAACGGTCCATCATCATGGTGTCTCATACTGCGAGGCACTTCTGATCTGGCAAGTTTCGTGAAATCGTTCAGCGGCATCTGCTGACTCTGAGAGTCACAATTAACACTGAGGTTAAGAAAAAAGCCCTTTAACTTATTATCACATATAACCTCTGTATAACAAAGCTCCATGTGTAATATACATTACTGTGGTTACCACGGTTACAGTATCACTAATGACATTACAGTAGGATAGACTTGCATCATTAGAGGGGTATTCCGGTTGTCAGACATAATCTTGTATCCACAGGATAGGGTTAATTATTGGATCTGTGGGGATCAGACCACTAGGGCACCATCAGTTACGAGAATGAGGACCCCATCCCCCACAATGTACAGGTCAGACATGTGCAGACGATGGGAGTGGGAGTGGCCCTGTGTATTCCCTCAAGCTGTTGCTCCCTGGGGATCGGCGCAGTGGAAAGATGGTTTGAAAAATGAGGCTATAAGTAAAAGTCTCTCTTTACTTAGTGCAAAATATAACACCCAAATGGAACACCCAACAGTTTTAAGTACAAAGTCCAGTTTCAGTCACCAGATGATGAATTATGGTGGCTGGTTAGGTGAGAATTACATGACACCTGCAGGCACTTGTGGATATCGGTTTCCACGATATGATACAGGGTTGAAGTAAGTATGTTATGGATGTTATCTAGGTGATGAGTGTTTGAGCCATAGTCCCTCACCTGCAGCAGGGTCTGTAAAGCTGTGGTTTTTGCTGATCACTCTGCTGTCTAAGCACACTGAAGGTTTTTGGAAGCAGTTTTCTTGCCAATCTTCTTTGAGTGAAGATCTCACAGGAAAGCAAGCTAAGGTTTCCTGAAAAAAGAGCTCCGGCATGAGCTTCCTATATCCGTCACTATCTCTAACAGAATTGCAGATACTTCCAGGCCTGGTGTACTGCAAATGCCTAGCTGCCAACTGTCCTGAATTTGCCGGGACTGTTACTGTAAATTTGGTCTGTCCCATGCCAAAAATGGGTGGGGCTAATGATAACTCCACCCATAAGTGGGCATTCCTGGGCAGAGTTGGGCGTTCCCAGTGGGCAGGGTTTAGATGCTTTGAATTTACCAACTTAAATGTTGGTATGTATGGGCACGTGCATCTTCAATCTCAATTCATCTCTATGGGACTGCGGGACTACAAGTTCCATACTGTGGATAGGATATGTGGCAAGGGACCGCGCTACCTGTAGGACCAAACACGGACTTCATTGACTTGAGAAAGGAGCATCACGCTCCGAAACGCGTTGTCCCTAATTAACCAATAAAAGGAATTTTCGACCAATACATCCGAGGTCGTGTTATGCGCCAGGAGGTAACATCCTTTGGGTACTGCTGTATTGCAGTACACATTTACCCCATTATACTGTGGATAGGGGATAACTTGTTATCAGCCGGAGTACCCCTTTAAAGGGCTAAATTCAGAAATGAATGCAGTTCTGCTGTAAATGTCCCACATAAAGCCGCCATATTTGCTTATGTACGTCTGTAATATTTAGTGATGTGAGTAGGAGTTACAGTCTCAGATTTAGCTTTGTTTTTGCTCTGGTGAAATCTGTTGCCGACTGTTTACAGCTGAGATGGGCAATGTTACTCACAGCTTACGGAAAAATGATCATAGGGGGCATCTGCACTTGTTTCCGCCGTGAATACCTTAGGTTCACCTTAATAAGATGCTATTTTGATATCTGCTACTCTATTGTATACTGACAAAAAAAGCCAAACATCTGATATGTGAATATAGTCCAGTGAAAACTGATATCAGCATCTGCAGAGACAAACATCAATATTGAGAGAAGCCTATGTAAGTAATGCTGCCAAGCAGTACAAATAACAAATACCGCCATACAGTACATATAAATAATGCTGCCATACTGTGCAATCAAAAATGACCCTAAAAATACATACATAATATGCCATGTAGGGATCTGCGTGTGTGAACAGGGCTGGCGGTGAAAAACTTCACTTGACTCTGCGGTCTTAAACGTCCACTTCCGTTTATTTAGCACCCAGCAGAATACAGGACAATCAAGTTGTGCAATCACGTGGTTGAAGCCCCGGCACCAAAAATAAACACAACAAAATTAAAGGCTATGCAAACCTTTGGAAGCAATTTTTTATGATTGCATGTTACTCATTTTTGTCGAAAAATATTTTTTTCAATTGACCTTGATTAAAAATATTGAGCCTTTCTGTCACAAAGGGTTAACTGTTTTTCTAGCTGTGTGACTGCTACTTTCGCTTTCACTTTGTTTCTAAACTACTGACAGGTCATAAACACTTATTTAAGCCACATTCTTATCAGTAAGATAAAAACTGAGCTATAATGAGTATTTATAAGGTCAGAGAGCAGAGATAAGGAGTTCGTCAGTTCCTGGTCTTGCGGAAAAGACAGAAAAATCCAAAGGGTGCTACTACAGCATCTCAGCTCTCTACAGAAAAAAGGATGCCATATTTTTTTTTTATAAAGACCAATTTAAAAAATTATGTTTAGCTCAAAATGAGTACAATGCAATAATAAAAAAAATTGCCCACAAAGGTGTACATAGCCTTTAAAGACCTTGCCCCTCTGGGCACTTACTAAACAGTGTATCTCCCTCCCTAGATACAGGGAGATCAGGCTTTCAGAGGACACTGGTTTAATCAGCTTCAAGGCTTGACCCCGACTGACTCACATAGCAGTAACTTTCCTCCTGATGACACGGTTGTAGGGTCCAGATAATGCCCTGTAAAATCCTGAAGAAGTCCTACAATGATTTAAAGCATGCAGTGCAGGAGCTCCTGAAATCACAAGTAGACATCTGCCTAGACAAAGAGGAGACAACGATGCAGTGAGTTCTGCATTTATTAAAATGCTATCATGAAGAATATCTTGGGCTGCGCCTCCATGACTTCACTTAAAGGGGTTATCTGAGCCTGGAAATGGCCCCCCATATGCCTGGGTCCCTCACACTGATTCTACTTACCTGGCTCCCCGTGTCGCTCCTGGTCCCCTCACCGCCACAGCTGCTTCTCCCCGTATGTGGATGAAAACATCCTGTGTCGGAAAGGGCAGCCAATAGCAGGCGGTGATGGGGACGAGCATCCCTAGCATCACCCACGATGCTAGGGAGGCTCGTCCCCATCACCGCCTGCCATTGGCTGCCCCCCATCCCCCCGGGATGTTTTTATCTGCACACGAGGAGAAGCAGGGAGCCAGGTAAGTAGAATCAGTGTGAGGGGCCTGGGCATATAGGGGAGGGGGCATTTCCAGGCTCAGATAACCCCTTTAATACCTTCTCTTTATAGAACTTTCGAAACAAGATGTGGTCACATCTCTGTAGGGAGCAACGAAACCGCAGATGAGGGATCAGAATGTGCAGAAATGGTTTACAACATCAAATAGTGTCATTCCTCCATAAGTGACAGCTATCTACCACAATCATCATAACAAAGGGTGGAGGACAAGGTGGAGAAGAGATATCTGTGATCGGGTCAGGCTGCATACAGTGCATGGACTATGGTCACTGTAAAAGCATAGGCCTCCTTGAAGAAAGTATATATTACAACCAGGAATGTTAGCAGGGGCGCACCACACATGAGGCAAAGTGAGGGAACTGCAATTTAGCCTTTAGCTCTGCACTCCTGCTCCTGCACATGTAAAATATCTGTATTCAGGGCTGTGCAGGGATGGAGGCTAAATTGTGGAGTTTATTGTATATAACGGCATTTTCTGTTTTTTGGGGTTTTTTTTGCTGCAATTTACTTTTTGCCTCAGGTGGCAGAAAGGCTAGGTGAAAACCTGAATATTAGGATCAAGTCTAACAGTATGGAGCAGTGATTTCCACAGAATGGGCGCAGCAGAGGGAAGTCCTGCAGATGTGAGTGAGATATAATAAGAGTGGATGAAAGTCTGTTCGTAGATGGAGATTAGAGCTGGGATATGTGACCTTGCAGCATTGCGGAGAGCTTTGTGGACTTGTAGGAGAGTTAGGGCTATTATTGTACAAGGTATAGGCGTTACTATAACTACAATACAGAAAGTACAATACTCCCATCTCCTCACTGTCCAATAAATGTCTTTTTGACACTTTCCATTCCCTCCTCAGTCCTAAATAACAGCTCTCACTGCCGAAGAGCTGCCACCTTCTTCACAGACAAAGACAATATCTGGCAGGTAATACAAGACAATGATCCCAAACATAAAGCGAAATCTACAATGGAATGATTCAAAAATAAAGGTCTCCAGGTCTTAGAATGGCCGAGTCACAGTCCAGACCTGAATCCAATTGAGAATATGTGGAAAGAGCTGAAAACTGCTGTTCACAAACGTCTCCATCCAACCTCAAAGAGCTCCAGCTGTTTTGCAAGGAAGAATGGGCAAGAATTTCAGTCTCTAGATGTGCAAAACTGATAGAGACAAACCCCAAGAGACCGCAGCTGTAATCGCAGCAAAAGGTGGCGCAACAAAGTATTAATGCAAGGGGGCCGAATAATTTTGCACGCCCCACTTTTCAGTTTTATTATTACAAAAAAAGTTTAAATGATCCAATAAATTTCCTTCCACTTCACAATTGTGACCCACTTGTTGTTGATTCTTCACCAAAAATTTAAAATGTTATATCTTTTTGTTTGAAGCCTGAAATGTGGCAAAAGGCTGAAAAGTTCTAGGGGGCCGAATACTTTCGCACGGCACTGTAGCTAGCTGCAGGATGCCGTTCTGTCCAAATTCATCAGGAAAGCACGTCCAACGGCTCAGTCTCAATTCCTACCCCTACTGTGTTCTTCTGAATAATCATCTAAGGTGGATTATGATCAAATCATGGTTGATCTATTTTTATTTGCTCATAGTCAAGGGTGCACCTAGCCTTTCTGCTGCCTGAGGCGAAAACTGAAACAGTGCCCCCCCTCCCCAATTTCGTAACCTAACCCCTTTGCCACAATAAAAGCACTCATTGCTTATGGCCTTTCTGCTGCTCCCCTCTTGCCCCTACCTGGTCCTGCCTGAGGCGATTGCCTCACCTGGACTCATTGGTGATGCAGCCCTGCTCATACTTCAGCCCAGCTGATCATCCAGAAAAGAATGATTTTTTTTGTTATGCATTTATGCAAAATTGCAAAAATAAGCTTGGATCAGTTATGTATATCTGGTTGCTGCAAATTATTTAGCAAAAAAATTACAATGAAAATGATCTAGTCCTATTCATCCGGCTACTTTTGTATATTTTTGGTTAAGGCCTCTTTCACATTAGCGGCAGCACAGATCCGGCAGGTGAAAGGTGCTGCCGGATCCATGCTGCCGCAGGGACATGTGTGGGGCCGGAACCGCGCTCCAGCCCCACACATGTCACACAGTACATACACACAGACAGACACACATATACACATACAAATACACATACATACTTACATGCTCCCGGCAGGTCTCCACAGCACAGTACAGGAGCAGGACGGCGCACACATAGGACCATTCACCACAGCGCCCTCTGCTGGGCGCCGGGTGGAATCGTCCTATGTGTGCGCCGTCCTGCTCCTCCTGCGCTATGGTGACCTGCCAGGAGCATGTAAGTATGTATGTGTATAGTCTGTATGTGTGCAGGTGACGGATCCGTCATGAACTCTATTGAAAGTCAATGGAGGACGGATCCGTTCACCATTGTATCACACCAAACGGATCCATCCCCATTGACTTTCATTGGGGGTCATTCCGGATCCGTCTTGGTGCGGATGCCTGGACCGGAGAGCAAACCACAGGAGCCTCCGTTGTCTTCAGTTCAGTTTTGTCCCCATTGACAATGAATGGGGACAAAACTGAAGCGTTTTATTCCGGTATTGAGCCCCTATGACGGAACTCAATACCGGAATTATAAAACGCTAGTGTGAAAGTAGCCTAAAAAGGACCATATTATCAGAAAATAACAAAATGTATTACATTTTATGTTACCCATTATTTACTACTTTTCCTCTACCTGTATGAAAAATTATAAAATATTCAGGATTGTTTTTTACTTGAATACTCTCTTGTTCTTTCCATCTATTGCAGGTTCAGCAGCCATCTTATAATCATGAAAGGACAGGGCTACAATTAAAGGGTAACCTCTCTTTTATAAAGCTGGAGGCAGGTCTGTAAAGGGAACAATGCTGCTTTAACCCTTCCACCTCTCCCTGAACAGTGAGCTCTGTGTATGTCACAGAGCATGCTCACTACTTTCTTCTATAGAATTCTGTAGTCTGTTTTCTGACTTGCTTTCGTATGTCTAGGTATCGACTGTAATGCAGGTCATAAGCCTAAACGGCCAGATAACAACGGTCGGGGAATATGTGATTAATGGCATGTGATTAATCTTCTAACGGAAGGTCAAGAACGCCTTTTCTCTAAAAATAGCATAGCGAATGTCGGATTAATTGCTTGGCCTAGTCACATGAGTAGAGGGAAATAATCTTATGCAGCGAGAACATTGAAAAATATATAGCGTGACACATGTGATGAAAAAAGCAACAAAAAAATAAAATAAGATTGAGCAAATAAAAAAAAACATAAAAAAAGATAAATTAACATTCAAAATTATGAAAAACCCCATTTTAGAGCAATTAAACCAATGTTATAAAAATGAAATACCCATGATGTGACTCCGTACAGCGGTTGGTGCCATCCTGGACGAAGTCACATCATGGGTATTTCATTTTAATAAGGTCTCATGCACACAGCCGTCGCCCTGGCTTGCCCGTGTTGCGGGTCCACAATATACGGCCACCGGCCGCGTGCATACCGTATCACAGATGTGGACCCATTCACTTGAATGGGTCTGCAATCCAGAAGGAGTGGTGCGGAACGGAGGCACTACGGAGAGCTTCCGTGCCTCTGCCCCACAAACAATAGAACATGTTCTATTTTTGGCAGTGCGGACGGATCACGGACCCATCCATGCAAATTGCGGTCCCCAATGCACAGAACGGCCGGCACATGGTTCGTGTTCAGGAGGCCTAACATTGATCATGGTTACTATTTGCACTTGCCCTTTTATTGTGGTATCTTATCCCAATCAGATATATGTTACTGCCCAGGTGATCTCCTCCATTTCTTTCCTGCATTGTTGTTTTAAGCTGTTTTGATTAATGTGTTCAATAAAGTGATTTCCTGATTACAATGCGGACAATTTTTGTAGGATTAATCGTATGATTTTTTGCCAAAGGCTTTTTTCTAGGTTATGTGGTCATATATTTCCTATATTAGGTACATTATTAACACTGGCTCACAGTGGTTATTAGATTTGATGTATACTTGCTGGCAGTCATTTTGCTTGGTTTTATGCCTAATTTTAGAGCAGCAATACTGGTTTTCAGCTAAGCTTTGCTAGAAAGACATAAAAGAAATAACGGAATTGTAAGCTGATGAAAGGGTGTAATCCAAGGTGGCACATTCCCTACTGATTGTCCTCAAGATCTTGAAAGAGTTGGAGTCTATAGAACTTTGCATGAAAAGAGGAATTTCTGGGCTGTTTTTTTACTTTTTCCTCAGCATGGCAGGGGCGGGGCTTAAAATGTCCCATGATTTGGGATGCAAATTTTTTGGAGTTATGCATAACATGACGGTGACCTTGTAATTACAATGCTTTTTGAACGGGTATTGATTTTGAATGACCTCTGGTCAGGGGTGCACCTAGCCTTTCTACTGCCTGAAGTGATAACTGAAATGATGCGACACAGGCCAAATTCTCAATACAACCCCTACCCTTCCCCCAGCCCTACTGTTAACATTACATACAGTGCCACAAAACATACAGAAGAAGCACTGCATACCTCTTACATCCAGCGATGTCTCCTCTGATATAGACACTCTCTTTCCTCATCTTTTCCATTTGGCCCAGACCACCATGATGTTTTCTTTCAGCCATGTCCCATATCTTAGGTTCCTCACTTTTCTATCATCCTCCCCCTCCAGGCGCCCAAACATTGTTATCCTGCTGCTACCCCCAATACTGTACATGCTCCCCAATTCCTCTAACGATAACACTGTAGAAATATTAGTGCCATACAGATAGTCCCCCCATAGTAATAGTGCTTCCAGACTGCCCTCAATAGTAACAGTGCCCCTACAGTACTCCAATAGCCATAATGCTCCTCAAGAGTGCCCCTATTAGTAGTAGTGCACAATGATAATACTCCCACAGTAGCAAAAGGAAGAGCGCCAAAAGATGGCACAGAGTCTTCCACTTTAAAGTGTAGTGGGCATGCTCTGTGACATGTGTAGAGGTCACTGTGCAGAGAGGGAGAAAAAAGGATCAAAGCCATAAGATGGCACATCGCCTTCCATTGGTATTGACCACGCCCAGTGACGTGTAGTGGTCACTGTGCAGAGAGAGAGAGGAGGAGGGAATAATATCTAAATGGGAACAAAGCCAAAAGCACTGCCAATAGATGATACATCGTCTTCTACTGGAAAGTGATGTGGGCATGCTCTGTGATGTGTAGAGGTCATGGCGAGGAGGAGGTGGGTTTAATATTAACCAGGAATACCCTCAATAGATGACACATCGTCTTCTATTGGAAAGTGATGTGGGCATGCTCTGTGAGGTGTGGAGGTCATGATGCGAAGGGGAAGGAGGTGGGTTTAATATTAATCAGGAACAACGCCAATAGATGACACATTGTCTTCTACTGGAAAGTGATATGGGCATGCTCTGTGATTTGTAGAGGTCATGACGTTGAGTGGGAAGAGGTGGGTTTAATATTAATCAGGAACAACGCCAATAGATGATACATTGTCTTCTATTGGAAAGTGATGTGGGCATGCTCTGTGATTTGTATAGAAGTCACTGTGCAGATATGGGGCAAGGTTAAAATCAACATAGTAATATTGCCAACATTTTGCTTTACTGTTTTTCTTTATCTTCTTTTTTCTCTCTTTTCAGTATGATGGTGGGCGCTATATGGGCACTTTTAACTTGTTGTGTTGCCCTCCATCCTTTGTACATTTGTATTTTTGTTACTATTTTATATACGTATTTTTGGAATGAGGTTAATGATGTTTGTCATCATTTTACATCTTGTCACAGACAGCGCTGGGCAGGCGTCATTAAGAGGCTGAAGCTTCCTGTAGGCAAGATTCTAAATTAACTTTCTGAAGACGATGATAAGAAAGAACGACTTTCCTTGTGTTTACTTTTCCACAAAGTCTTCACTTCATTTATTTTAATAGACAGCAGCTGGTCGAGGTACACATAGAGTTGTCAGCCTGATGTGTGAATGTGTCAGGACCGCTCCACCGACTTGTCATACGCAGGACGGATACAATGGTGACTGTAACTACTTCTGTCTTCCCTCTATTGTCCCTTCATGTACATCAACTGCAAACCAAGAGAAATGTCTCCAAGAGATACATGATGGTAACAGGAGCATAGATATGAGATAGATAGATAGATAGATAGATAAACAAAGGGAAAAAAAAACAAAATGCAGGTGCACTCTGTAAACCAAATAAAGTACAAAAATTCCATAGTAATAGTAAATATCCTGGTGCTAATGCTACCCTTATTTAGTAAATTTGAGATTCTTGGCAAATATATTTTGTACAAAATTATTTGGGCCCGTCTGCCACACGTCAAGGCGATCTCAGTAAGACGGGAACCTAACACTAATTACTTCCTGTTATGTGCCATGACGGCCACAATAAAATTCATGGAGTGCAGGTACCAACATGCATGCTGAGCCCACTCTATACCTCTCCTGGTGCCAAAAGGCTTCCAGTGAGTGCAGGGAGAGCATGTCGGTATCTGCATTCACTGGTTTTAATGGAGGCCATTTTGGCACTAAAAATGATAAAAAGCAGAGTGGACCCAGCATGCATGTGGAACCTGCACTCCCTGAATTTTATGGTGGCCATTGTGGCACATAACAAGTAGCATTTAGTGTTAGGTTCCCATCCTACAGAGATCGCCTAGACGTTTGGCAGACGGGCCCAAATAATTTTGTACAAAATATATTTGCCAAGAGTTTCACATTTACTAAATAAGCGTAGAATTAGCACCGGAATATTTTCTATGACTATGGCATTTTTGTACTTTATTTGGTTTGCAGAGTGCTGCTGCATTGTATGTATTTTTTTTTTCCTTTGTGTTTCTAGCCATGGCAGTGTGTACCTGCACATTGGGATGTGCTGACTGACCCCCTTGTTCTTTGTAGATAGATAGATAGATAGATAGATAGATAGATAGATAGATAGATAGATAGATATGAAATAGATAGATAGATAGATATGAGATAGATATGAGAGAAATAGACAGACAAATAGACAGATAGCTATGAGATAGATAGATAGATAGATAGATAGATAGATATGAGAGAGATATGAGATAGATATATAGATAGATAGATAGATATGAGATAGATAGATAGATAGATAGATAGATAGATAGATAGATAGATAGATAGATAGATAGATATGAGATAGATATGAGATAAATAGATAGATCAGAACAAAGTGAACTTTTTTTCATACTTTAACTATTACTGGGTGTTTTTGTTTTTTGTTCTCAGTCCAGTGAATGGAAGCCACCGTCAGCAAGCAGATTAACTTTTCTGGACCCTTACATACAAATACCTGACGCAGATATAGGGTATTCATATACTAATCCAGGTATATGGATATTTATGTGTTCCTTAAATGTTTTCTGTATATTACAATAGGCAGTCAGGTCACGGTAAGCAGGGCTTTTGTGGGATGTTAATGAACCCATCAGACCCGTAACCCATGGATCTCAGTATGATATTCTGCTCTAAACAGAGATACAAATCTGAACAACAGGATCTGTCAATAGTTAAGTTAACCTACTTGTTGATGGTTTACACGTAGTGATGAAATATGTATTCTAAAACAAACTAAAAGTAACTGAAAAGAGCAAAAAGAAAAAAAAAGTGCTGTTATGGCATCAGTATTTTCCATGCTGGACCTTTAACATGCAACTAAAATAGAAAGTTCTGTTTTTGGACTTATCCTTTAAATCTTTAGTAGAATATCTGTTACCCTGAGATCTCTTTGTGAAAGCAGACAATGCCGGGAGCTCACAGCAACCTGCAGAACGCCTGTATCCAGGGATATATATAGACAGCTGAAAATATGAGATTCTTCTCTGCACCCTGGAGTGACTGACACTGGGAGCTGAGACGTCTCAGGGAAGCTAAAAAAGAGCTTAGAATATGTGATAAAAGAACAGATATATTATCTAGCTATGACTCTATTATCTATCTATCTATCGATCTATCTATCTATGAATCTATTATCTGTCTATCTATCTCATATCTATCTATCTATCTATCTATCTATCTATCTATGAATCTATTATCTGTCTATCTATCTATCTATCTATCTATCTCATATCTATCTATCTATCTATCTATCGTCTATCAATCATCTGTTTTATCTATCTATTATCTATCTATCGTCTATCAATCATCTGTCTTATCTATCTCATATCTATCTATCTATCTATGAATCTATTATCTGTCTATCTATCTATCTATCTATCTAAATAAAAATGATGAGGCAGCACTCCAAGCTTGTGGTGAATGGGTGTTAGACCTCTTTACTCCCGAAATGGCAATGTTTCAGCCCAGCACAATGAGGCCTCTGTCTAATATCTATCTATCTATCTATCTATCTATCTATCTATCTATCTAGCTAAAAAAGTAATTCCACGGCACTCCCAAGGTTGTGATTAAAGACGGTGTTCTTTAGCACTCGCAAGGAGTTAAAAAGCAAAAGTTCTTTTATTCTCCCAAAGCAATTGCAATGTTTCAGCTTTAGAGCCGTTCTCAAGAAAAATCTCTGCTATTTTTATCTACTGAGATCTTGAGTCAAGTACCCTTGGGCTTGCACCTCTTTTTTGTTCATTATCTGGTGCTGCTATTTTTGGTATTTTTATCTATCTACCTCATATCTATCTATCTATTATATATTTATTGTCTTTCTATCTATTATTTATCTAGCTCATATCTATCTAACTTCAAATTCAAATCAGCTTTATTGGCAGGACTATGTACATATCAGCATTGCCAAAGCAAGTTAGGGTATAGGAGTCCATGGTGTATCAGGCTCCTCTCAGTCTATGGCAGGCAGTAATATATTGTGCCGCTATGGCCGCTGTGTTCTCCTCTTCCCCCAGCAGTATGGCGAATCTCTCTTCCTCCTCCATGGAGGTGAAGTCTGGGCAGAGATCAGACAGTCTCCTAAGCTGAGTGTCCCTCACTGCTGAGTATTTGGGGCCCTACAGCCAGGCCCGTTTCTATAGGCGGGCGAGGGGTGCGACCGCACGGGGCGCAGGTGTCTGGGAAGAAGAGGGGGGCGCTGCGCTGCCTTGTATCTTCATACAGGCTGAGCTGCGCTGGGTTGCTTACCAACTCCGGCTCCTCCGGCTCACAAGACCTGTGAGCCGGAGGAGCCGGAGTGTAAGTAACCCAGCGCAGCTCAGCCTGTATGCGCTGCTGTGTCCTGGCTGTCTGCAGCGTCAGGACGTACAGAGCGCTCTCTGACCTGACGCTGCAGAAGGTCAGGTGACTGCAGCGCGGGCCCTGTGAAGAGGAGACGACAGGAGACCACCGGAAGAGGAGAGGAGCGGCTGAGAAGAAGAGGTAAGTTAATTTTTTTTTTTTAAGTCTGATCTGAGGTCTGATAAGGGGGTTAAGGGGGTCTGGATGGCTAATAAGGGGGTCTGAAGGTCTGATCTGAGGTCTGATAAGGGGGTCTGGATGGCTAATAAGGGGGTCTGAATGGCTAATAAGGGGGGTCTGAAGGGCCGATGGGTCTGAAGGTCTGATCTGAGGTCTGATAAGGGGGTCTGGATGGCTAATAAGGGGGTCTGAATGGCTAATAAGGAGGTCTGAAGGGCCGATGGGGGGTCTGAAGGTCTGATCTGAGGTCTGATAAGGGGGTCTGAAAGGCTGATAAGGGGGTCTGATAAGGGAGTCTGAAAGGCCGATAAGGGGGTCTGATAAGGGGGGTCTGAGGACTGATAAGGGGGTCTGAGGTGTGATAAGGGGGTCTGATAAGGGAGTCTGATAAGGGGGTCTGAGTTCTAATAATGGGGTCTGAAGGGCTGATAAGGGGGTCTAAGGTCTGATAAGAGGTTCTGAAAAGCTGATAAGGGGAGTCTGAGGGCTGATAAAAGGGGTCTGAGGGCTGATAATGGGGTCTGAAGGGCTGATAAGGGGGGTCTGAGGTGTGATAAGGGGGGTCTAAAGGTCTGATAATGGGGTCTGAAGGGCTGATAAGGGGGGTCTGAGATCTGATGGGGGTCTGGTCTGAGGTTTTATACATGAGGGGGTTGGTCTGAGATGGTGGGGGTTCTGACATGAAGGTCTAATAGGGGTTTGATCTGAGGTCTGATATGGGGTCTGACAGACGTCTAATGAAGGTCTCGTCTGAGATGGGGTCTCATCTGAGGTTTGATATGGGTCTGATCTGAACAGTAAGGGGGTATTTTTTGTACTGGCACATTATCTGTGCGGTACCAGTATTTTTATGGGGACTGTTTCTACAGTATAGTTTTGGGGGGCACAGCGGGCACAGTATTAGAGGTGGCAAAATGGAATGTTCAGAAAGTGAGGAGAATGATGGAAAAGTAGGAAACTAAAATGTCTGTTTGTCAAACTCTGCAGAGAGAAGAGATGGCTGAAAGAAATCATCATGGCGGTCTGGTCTGACAGGAGAAGATGAGGAAAGAGAACATCTACGTCACAGAAGGCGTCACTAGATGTAAGAGGTACATATGTGGAGCTGTATGTCCCTGTACGAGCGCTGCTTTCTCTGCTCTGTTTACCTGATCACCACTGCAAATACTGCGGTGAGCAGGTGAACAAAAAAGAGAAAACATCATTTAATTTTTCACCTCAGGCAGCAGAAAAGCTAGAATTGGCCCTGCTGGTAGTCATACCCCTGTAGCATAGTGTGCAGGGTGGCGGGGGGCTGTGCATAAGTCAGTGTTATTTAATTGGGGGGGGGGCGCTTTTTTAATGTTCGCCCTCTTGTTAAAATTCCCTAGAAACTGCCCTGCCTACAGCAGGAAGTGGGCTTAATCTTCCATGGACTGCTGGTCACACTGCTGGCACACTCTGCTCTCACTTGGCTTGTAGTTCTGTCAGTGCCATCCGGATATATCCCAAGATAGTTGGCCGGGTCATACCTGTCCCAGCTCCTGTGTATGGGGGTTATGAGGCTTTGCTTCCAGCTCTGGGGGAAATAGCCAGAACTCAGCACGACATTGAAGAGTTTTGGTATTGCGACCTGGATACCTAACAGGCTGTATTTTTCATTTCTGGGAGGTTCCCATCTGGGCCCCTTCATCAATGAAATCTTCTCTGTTATCTCCTTCAGTGTGATTGCTGTATCCAGCAGGTTATGGAAATCTTTTATTTTTTTTCCGCCCTATCCTTCAGTTTGTTCATGATGTCTTTTTATACTGGGCTTTGGTCCTCCTTTGGGATGTCTTTGTACAGGTCCTTGATGTACTGGATCCAGATGTTGCCGTTTTGGATGTGAAGGTTGTTCCTAGAAGAAATTGTCTTGGAGGGCATCTTGGAGTTGGAGGAGTTTGTTGAAGGTGTGGCCTTGCTTCTTCTTTCTGATGATGGTTTGGTATTGGCATTGTATGATGTGGTAGTCTTCCCTCAGACCAGGGTTGTTTGAATCTTAGTCTTTTTTATTTGAGTCCATTCTTATGGCCTTCCTTACTGTTTTACAATCCTTGTCAAGCCACCTGTTGGGATGGGGTGTTTTTGGCCTTTTGTTGCATCTTGTCATGTCAGAAATTTCTGCCATGGTATAAAGTATAACATTAACTTCCTTTACCACGAGATTCTGGGTTCAGCTCATCCACATGGAAGTTGTTGAGCATCAACTTGATCTCTGGTCTGTGTATGGTGTCTATATATTTTGGGATCATTTAAAAGATAGAGGTAGGCTGAAGAGGCCGGTCTGCTGCGGTGCTTGTGAGTGTGGTTTATTTGTGGATTTACAGTAAAGGAGCGGTTGATTAAGGTCTGACAGGTGTGTTTGTGGAGTGACTATGATGGCGCCAACGTTTGTCCAAACTTGTAATAGTGTAGTCTATCACACTGTTGCCTACATGGAAGTTTAGGGTATGTCTTCCTAAAGAGTCTCCACTGGTGCTGCCATTGAGGATACGAAGTCCAAGGCTTCAACATAAGTTCTGCCAATTCTGCTGCCTGAGGCGAGAACTCAAACGGCGCCCCCTCCCCCATGCCAATTTCTTAACATAACCCCTTTGGTACAATGAAAGCACTCATTGCTCATGGCCCTTCCTCTGCCCCCCTATTGCCCCTTCCTGGTGCTTCCTGAGGCGATCGCCTCATCTAGCCTGATTTGTGGTGTGCTCCTGGGCCCTGTTCCATGTTCCAGCTGCTGCTGCTAATGAGATGTCATTGTTTGTCCATATACCTTGTAATGATCTGCCCTGCCTAGGACAAGATGGATTCCTGACTGGTGACCATGTCGTAGAAGTTTGGTCCAGTCACATGAATTTTCTACATGAGTGCAGAGCAGGGTCTTCATCTCCATTATGTCTTTGCTGTACGTTACTCAGTTTGAGGAAGGTGTTTTTTTTCCTCTGGTGGCCCAGTTTTGGGTAAAGGTTCTCCCTTTCCCTCAGGCCCACCTTGATTGCATATTACCTTTTCCTTTATGACAGCATTTTTCCGTTGCCGTGTATCAGTGATCCAGGACACATGGCTTACAGGGTTAATTTTTCAGTTATAAATCTAATAAATACAAGTGAATTTCTTTATAGTTTTTATCCAAGCTCCGCACCTTTTTGCAGAGATTTTCCACTCACTTTTGTGGATTTGTGTATGGCGGAGTCAGCAGAAGTGAAATAAAGTGGAATATTCAGCATTTTACATTCAGCAGGGCTCACAAATATTAACCCGCTGTCACATTAGTTATGAATGACACCGTTTTATCTCGTCCCTGTTGCTAGGTAACGAGGTTTCGTGCAGTGACACTTACGGTTAGTTTTCCACAGCATGAATTTATGAAGGGAAGGTAATTGGAAAAGTCTTGGTGGACTTGACGTATTTTGTAGAGACGGATATTTGTCAGACAGCAAAAAGCATCATAAAGTATTTACAGTATTAATCTCTTAGATGATTCGGGACTTACCTTACAGTTTTTTAGCAAAACGAATTGACACTGGAGGTCATCATGGTCTCCCCTTTAAACCCTCCCTAGTGGGTAACCGGGAGACCTCCTAAACGGCCTAGTCTAAGAGAAACATGGCTGCTACCTTCTAAAAAAAAGGATCATATCTGTTTACAGGTTATATAGTTCCCAACAGTCCCCAATTTGCCGGCGTCCCAATTCCTATAGACAGTTTCAGTAAATTCGGGCTGTCCCATACTGGAAATGAGTGGGGCTTATACTGTATGTGCTCTACCCAGGGGTGGATTAATGGTATCACAGGTGCTGGGCTGTTTACCCAACTTGGGTCCCTTCCCTACCGAATGGCTCCCTCGATCTCCAGGTGGATGAGCCGTTGGGCCTCTGGAGTGCAGTGCAATTGACCGCAGCATGTCTGTGATTGGCGTTATTACCGATCACAGACAGTGCCTCTTTGTGTCTACTGTGTAAAACAGCAGGGACCTTACGGCTACGGTGCCCACTCAGAAGCTGAGCGTGCACCATGTTTAGACCCTGGACTTTTGTTGTCTCTGTACAGTCATGGCCAAAAGTTTTGAGAATGATACAAATATTAATTTTTACAAAGTCTACTGCTTCAGTTTTTAAAATGGCAATTTGCATATACTCCAGAATGTTATAAAGAGTGATCAGCTTAACAGCAATTACTTGCAAAGTCAATATTTGCCTAGAAAATGAACTTTATCCCCCAATACACATTTCAACATCATTGCAGCCCTGCCTTAAAAGGGCCAGCTAACATCGTTTCAGTGATTGCTCCATTAACACAGGTGTGGGTGTTGATGAGGACAGGGCTGGAGATCAATCTGTCATGATTAAGTAAGAATGACACCACTGGACACTTTAAAAGGAGGTTGGTGCTTGGCATCATTGTTTCTCTTCTGTTAACCATGGTTATCTCTAAAGAAACACGTGCAGTCATCATTGCACTGCACAAAAATGGCCTAACAGGGAAGAGTATCGCAGCTAGAAAGATTGCACCTCAGTCAACAATCTATCGCATCATCAAGAACTTCAAGGAGAGAGGTTCCATTGTTGCCAAAAAGGCGCCAGGGCGCCCAAGAAAGACCAGCAAGCGCCTGGACGGTCTCTTAAAAGTGTTTCAGCTGCGGGATCGGGCTACCAGCAGTGCAGAGCTTGCTCAGGAATGGCAGCAGGCAGGTGTGAGTGCATCTGCACGCACTGTGAGGCGGAGACTCTTGGAGCAAGGCCTGGTCTCAAGGAGGGCAGCAAAGAAGCCACTTCTCTCCAGAAAAAACATCAGGGACAGACTGATATTCTGCAAAAGGTACAGGGAGTGGACTGCTGAGGACTGGGGGAAAGTCATTTTCTCTGATGAATCCCCTTTTCAATTGTTTGGGACATCTGGAAAACAGCTTATTCGGAGAAGACGAGGTGAGCGCTACCACCAGTCTTGTCTCATGCCAACTGTAAAGCATCCTGAAACCATTCATGTGTGGGGTTGCTTCTCAGCCAAGGGAATCGGCTCTCTCACAGTCTTGCCTAAAAACACAGCCATGAATAAAGAATGGTACCAGAATGTCCTCCGAGAGCAACTTCTCCCAACCGTCCAAGAGCAGTTTGGCGATCAACAATGCCTTTTCCAGCATGATGGAGCACCTTGCCATAAAGCAAAGGTAATAACTAAATGGCTCAGGGAACAAAACATAGAGATTTTGGGTCCATGGCCTGGAAACTCCCCAGATCTTAATCCCATTGAGAACTTGTGGTCAATCATCAAGAGACGGGTGGACAAACAAAAACCTACAAATTCTGACAAAATGCAAGCATTTATTGTGCAAGAATGGACTGCTATCAGTCAGGATTTGGTCCAGAAGTTGATTGAGAGCATGCCAGGGAGAATTGCAGAGGTCCTGAAGAAGAAGGGTCAATACTGCAAATATAGACTTGCTGCATTAACTCATTCTAACTGTCAATATAAGCTTTTGTTACTCATAATATGATTGCAATTATATTTCTGTATGTGATAAAAACATCTGACAAACACACATAAAAACCAGAGGGCAGCAGATCATGTGAAAATATAATATTTGTGTCATTCTCAAAACTTTTGGCCATGACTGTACATTGGAGGTCCTGAGGGGCAGGGGCGTACACAGATCTCACAGGGCCCTATAGCAAAACTTACTATGAGTACACCCACCCCACCCAGTCACTGCAGAACACAAAGCACAATGTCCCAGTTCTCTAATGAATTTAAATGTCTCTTTTCAGCGGAATTCAAAATTTTTTTTTATAAAAAGCGTTGTCCTCCACCCACTAAAATCTGACTTTTATGGCAGAAAAAATGGAACGGTGCTTCATGTAGAAGGACGTGTTGGGCCAGGATGTATATATGTATATGCATGCATGCCCCTTTAATTGGGCATGCATATGCATATATACATACAATATGTGTATATCTGTGGGCCTTGCATGGCCCCACAGTAATGTGGTCCCTCAGTAGGGCTCATACATATTGCCCCATTTCAAATAAATGCCCCCATTCATGCCCAATGTGCCTGATACGTATAGATGTATGTATATATGCCCCAGATGTATATATATACATCTATATGTATATAATATTCCCCCTGTTTATATTAATGCCCCCTTTCCTCCTATATACACCCCTAATATCCCACAAATGTATATAGATACATGTGCATGATTCCCAGTCATGAACATGTATCTAAGATACATGCATTCAGCCAGGTGCCCCCTCGGTAACCTGCAAGCGCATACTAATGCGCTTGCAGATGGTGACCTGATGACTGGACTATCAGTCCAGTCTCAGGCACTTCAAAAAGACAGATGATCGATAAGATCCTCTGTCCCTTTTGTTAACCGCCCTCAACGCTGTTGGGGGTGATTAACATGACAGGGAAACAAACAGTTTCCCTGTCTCTGGTCTCCTCCCTCCTCCGGCGCTGTAATTACAGCGCCGGAGATATGGGAGATTCACAGGCAGGAGGATCAAAGAGATCCTCCGCCTGTGAAATTCCTGGGCGCTCGGGCCCGGCGCGCTGACGTCATATCAGCGCGCCGGCCCCAGGTGTGCACAGCTGCCGGTGTGCGCTCGCAAGCGCGCACACCGGCAGCGCGGGAACATGGGAGCGCGGGCGATCGGGTTTAAAAACCCCGATCGCCCGGTGCTCATCAGTTGAGCCGTGCCACCCCACCTGGAAGCAAGAATCTCCCCCTTGGACGAACGAGCAAGCAAGCGAGGATCTCCCTAGATGACGAGCATCCCCTCAACCCCCTGGGATTGGCTGAGTACCACCACCCTGCCCTGTGGACCCCTGCTGCCCTCTGATCCCCAGAACCCCAGCAATTAACCCCTGCTAGCCCTGTGGACCCCTGCTGCCCCCTGATCCCCAGAACCCCTGCAATTAACCCCTGCCGCCTTGCTAGCCCTGTGGACCCCTGTTGCCCCCTGATCCCCAGAACCCCTGCGCCTTGCCAGCCCTGCCTGGACCCTAACCCCTGCAATATCCCTTGCTGTACCCCTGCCTTTAACCCCTTACACCCCTGCAATATTCCCTTGGCCCATACTTAACCACTGCTGCCCTGCCATACCTCCACTGGTGACCCCTGCCCTGCCATAACCAATCCCTGCTGCCCTGCAGTAACCCCTGTAACCTGGGCTAACCCCTGCTGCCCTGCCATTCCCTTGAATTAACCCCTTCCCTACCATAACCCCTTGTGTTCCCCTGATTGTAATTTAACCCTTTGTCCCCAGGGACAGTATAGTATAGGTGAGGGTGGGCTGCTATCTGTATATTGTGAGTGTATGTGTTAGATTTAGTATTGTGGGTGGAATTAATTGTGGGAAGTGTGCAGTGTAGTCGGTGTATAATATTGTATTGTTGTGTGGCTATATGTATATATATTTATATACGCTAATATAAATATATATAGATATAGTCTAAATAACTAAACGGTAGACATTGTTTTGTAATAAAGTATTTTATTATTTAAAGATACAGTGTACGTGGTCTTTATAGACGCCGCTATAGCTTAAGCGTGAAGGGAATAGAATAGTGTGGGAAATAAATAGGCGGAGCTAGCGTCAGCCGGTTACGCCTATTTATGCATATTAATTAATAATATTCAACAAAATATTATTAATTAATTAACCCTTTAACACTTCACAACTATGGAAGTCATTCTGAGCACCATATTTCTCACTATATACACTGATAAAGCTGCTTCTCCTCTATTACAAAACTGTTTGCCTGCAGCCACCACTAGGGGGAGCTTAGAGCATAGGAATTTATATACTTACCATTGATCTCTTTGCACTGAGCTCTACCTACTGGTCACTACATGAAAAAAAGTTCAGCATCAGGACCCCCCCTTGTCCAGGGTCCCATAGTAGTTGCATAGTCTGCCTAAACTGAAGGCAAACCACTGCTGAGGGGGTTAAAACAGTTTACACTGGGTTCACCCTGCTTTTTAGCACAGACACAGTTGAACTACAGTGACCAGCAAGCAGAATCTAATCACCTTGGCAGGCTGGATCTGGGGCTGAAGAACAGGCTGGCGCTGGACCTGGACCTGGGGCAGTAGCAGTAGGTAGTCACGGCAGCAGAGACAGACAGGCTACCCCCTGAGCGACCCCCTAAAGCAATGTATGGACTCACTGGACTGTCGTGGACAGTGACACAGATGGACACTCACAGTGCACTCAATTTTCCTGGACACACTGGACTCTACTTCATGTGTAGAGTTGGAGCAAAGCTTATGATAAGACTTTGCCCCCGCACAGGCATCCTCCTCCTGACGCCCCCAGCATGATCATGTGACATCACCATCCTGGGAACATCAAGTCCTACTGCTCCTGCTTCCCTTCTGTGCCTTTCTAAAGGTCATCCAGACTCCGCTTGACTCCTCTCCTGAGTCAGTGCTGCTGGTGCGCTACTCACTGTTGCGATTGTAGTGGTGTGGTTTGGGTGACCACAGACACCTCATGCACCGATAGAATCTCCTCAACTCGGCCAAGGAGTTCACTCTTCCTCTCACACACTCTATATATCAGTATTTTTCCACAGACAGTATCCTCAGTGGTATGCAGTCTTGCCAACAGATGGCCAGTCTGTTCTCTTTGGTATGCTAAGGGCCCTGAGGTTTATAGCACTAACCAAAATGCAGGGAAGTCTTTAGCTAAAGTCCAGCTGTTTTTACCTCCTCTGACAGGTACTCAGTACCCTCCTTATGAGGCCACTAAAGTTTCTGTTGTAGCCAGCAGTTTTCTTCCTCAGGGGCAGGTAAAAATTCTGGTTCTTTGCTTGCTGCTCCTAATTCAAAGGACAGGAGTTTCCTGCTTAAAGGGATTCTCCAGGAATTAAGAAAATGAAAATACGTAAATATTACTTTATTATAAATATATTCCCAAATACCTTTCATTAGTTATAATGGCTTGTTTTATCTAGGGAGCAATTATTAGGAGAAACAAAATGGTCGCTGTCCTATTAGTACACACAGAACCTGTCCTAATCACACAGGAGGACAAGTTACTTCACATCACTGAGGTAAAGAGCTGCCTCATCCTCCTCTCCTACTTGTCAGGGATTATGATCCTCAATACAGTTTAGTACGATCTTCAGCTGAATCTCTGTAGGAAAGGAGCTCATGAGAAGACATGAAGTACAGAGAAGAGGTGGAGATGTGGCTGTGTCCTGCTGTGTGATTAGGACAGGTTTTGTGTGTACTAGATGGACGGCGGCCATTTTGTTTCTCCTAATCATTGCTCCCCAGACAGGACGAACCATTATAACTAATGAAAGTTATCTGGGAATATATTTATAATAAAGTAATATTTAAGTATTTTCATTTTCTTAATTCCCGGAGAACCCCTTTAACTCTGCTCTCTTGCTGCTCACTCAGCCTACACAGGACTCAGACTTCAGAGGAAGTGGGGTGACCGACCGGCTACCTGCTAATTACAGTTACTAAGGGTCGGGCTGGCCAATTAACACAACAGAGAGTCATAAGAATAGATGCTCCAGGATTGTTATTACATGGTGAGTATAGTATTTTATTACTGATTTATTATTCTTAGAGGTTGTGCTTATTACTGATTGCGATAATTAAACTCAATGTGGGAGAGTACTGACAAAGTCCACAGCGCTCTTCACTTTATACTGCTGCTAATAGTAAAAAAAAGAAAACACCAGTAAAGTGTCAGCAAATCAAAAATCCGGCCTCTGAGAAAACCAGGATCGATTCACATGAAAGGATTGTGGAGTGAATGTGCTCCAGTTATTTAGTGAGATTTCAACCGCCATATGTGCAAAGCATAATGCAGATCCAAACCCTCCCGGGCAGTGCTCTGATCTTCATAACATAAGAATTTTTCTTTCCAGAATCTTGAAAGCCATTGCTGTGGGTTACGTGGAATTACGTTAATCACGGAGGAGAGGAATGCTTGTTTACCTGCTGGCCGGAGATCAAACGCCCTAAATAATGGCTTCAAATAAATGCAAAGTAGCTTAATGTGGCTCCTTCTAAAATTCTCAGAAATCTCCGCTGCTGCTCTATAGCGGTAGTTTTACAGTTCGGGGACTTGAAAAGATTATGGATTTAGGGATTATGATGATATAGCGCTGTCTGCATGAAATACATTATGACAGGAAAGTGGATACATTACTAATATGCTAAAGTCTGACGCGTCCTGTATGGCGCCATTCTGTACTTGCCAGCTGTAGGCACTCCTTGTGAAGACTTATGGTAAGTCACTGTCAGCCCCTGGCTGGCACTTCAAGAGCACCTTTCAGACGGATCGACCCTTAAAGTGCACCTTTCAGACGGATCAACCCTATTAAACCAGGCATACAGCCTGTTAGGTTTGATCCTGCTGGTTAAAACAATACCTGTTTTGTGAAAATCGGTTGTGGCTTTCCTGAGAAAAAAGACTTTTATTTCTTATGCAACTGAGGACTTCAGTGCACAGAGGGGTGGGGCCTTGCACTGGAAAGTTAAGTCGCACCACGGGGCTAGGCTCCGCCCCTCAGTGCACTGAAGCCCTCTTTTGTATAAAGAATAAAAGTCTTTTTTCTCGGGAACGCCACAACTGATTTTCACAAGACAGGTGTCATTTTGATCAGCAGGATCAACCCTACCAGAAACTGCTGACAAGTGCTCTTTAAAGGGGTAATATGTGTTAAGCAATCGATGGTTATTCTTTGTGAAATAAAAAGTGTGTAATATACCTTCCATATCAATTCCTCGTGGTTTTCAAGATCACTGCTTGCTGTTATTCAGTAGGAACCTTCATTGTTTATTTCCAGGAGATAGAAATCGGTCAGTGGTGACTGTAATTTATGTGTCCATTACATCAACAGGACAGAGTTTTACCCACTGTGAGTTTACAAGGTTTCTATTCCTGCACCCTCGAATGGGAAATACGGATGTTTAAATGGGGGAGGGGAATTAGGTAACTGCAGGATATCCTTGCCCCATCAGGGCATTGTCTCTTATGTCCCATCTGCACAGGGCAATGATCATGAACGAACAGTTCAAATCATTTAAGTTGCGCTTACAATCAACTCTTCTGTGTTGGGATGGAATGATCGTTACTACGATTGTTCCTCCCCATACAGATTGATTGTTTGTTGGCAGCACATCCCTGTTTAGGGCTCATGCACACAAACCTATTTTTTGTCCATGTCCGTTTTGTTTTGGGGCAGCAAAAAAACCCAAAATGAATCCGTGTGCGCTCCTTGTCCATCTGTCCATCTGTCCGTTCCACAACAAAATAGAACATGTCCTATTATTGTCCGCATTAAGGACAAGGATAGGACTGTTCTATTAGGGGTCGGCTGTTCCGTTCTGCAAAATGCGCAATCTGTGTTTTTCAGGTCCGCAATTTGCAGACCGCAAAACAACAGCGTTCATTTGCATGAGCCCTTAGCGGCATTCACACGACCGTATGTATTTTGCGGTCTGCAAAACACGGATCCACAAAAAATATGGATGAAGTTCTTGTGTGACGTGCACATGTCTGAAAATGGGTAAGAATAGGGAGGAATCCATTATGATTTCTGTATCATTGCAACCAGGGTGATGTCATCAGTGACAAGTCCCACATTATGACATCACATAGGTATAAAAAGCCTGAGCACTGCCAACCTTGGTGCCAACTCTTTGGCAGAGGCTTTTGCCAAAGTTATTCTTGGCCCCAGAAGTGATTTGTGTCCAGAGAACAGAATCACCAGTGCAACGGCTGGACAATTTGTTGACTTTGACCATTTTCTAGTAGACTCTAGAAAAAAAATTTTTTTTTAATTTTTTGGGGGTGGGGGGTAGTATTGACCTTTTTCCACTGGTAAGGAAATATGAAAAATGTATTTTTATTAATAAGCTTTATTTATTATATAGCGCACACATATTCCACAGAGCTTTATAATTTAAAAGGTTTATTTGAATGAATGAATTACCATATTTTTCTTTTTCACTTCTTTCACACGACAGTATATTTTGCGGCCTCCGATCCGCATATTTTGCTGATAAGATGCGGACCCATTCATTTTAATGGGTCAGCAAAAAATACTGAAAGCACACTGTGTGCTATCCGCATCAATATCTCCATTGAAGTAGCCCCGCAAAAAAAAAAAAAAAAAAAATAGAACATGTCCTATTCTTGTCCGTTTTGCGGACAAGGATAGGCATTGCTACAATGGATCTGCAAAAAAAAAACGGATGCCATACGGACGTATCCATTTTTTTTTTGTAGATTCGCAATTTGCGGACCGCAAAACACAACAGTTGTGTGAAAGAAGCCTAAAAGACACTTTTTTTCCTCCCAAAAGGGGGAAGTTGCCAGTGGGTCTTATAAAGTGAATACTAATGAGAGCTTCCATTATGGAAGAGGTACGTTCATTTATATTTACATTTTTTTATGTCTGATCTGAGGTCTGATACAGACTGGGAGTCTCATTGGGGGGGGGTCTGATCTGAGGTCTTAGGCGTTCTGATACAGCTTGGAGGTCTAATCTGAGATCTTGGGGGGTCTGATTGGGGGGGGGGTCTGATAAAGTTTAGGGATTTGATTGGGGGGGTCTGATACAGCTTGGAGGTCTAATCTGAGATCTGATAAAGATTAGGGGGTCTGAACTGAGGTCTGATGAAAATTGGGGGTGTTTTTTACGTGAGGTCTGAGGGCTGATGAAAAATATTTTTTTTAATGTTCCACATTTAGGTGTGTCTTATATTCAGGTGCATCTTCTAAATAGAGTAATTTGTTAAATGAATGCATCATTTTTCATATTTTCCATTATCCTCCACCAGAGGGAGCTAATATGAAAAAGGGGTCAAGTCCAAGCAACCTGTAAAACTGTTGCTGTAAATATGGTCCCTCTCTGGCTGGTGAGAAGACACCTCTCCTGCCCTGGAGTATGAGCCCCCACAAGGTTTATCCAGGCTTTTTTTATACCTGTTAGAAATCAGTAAAAAGAAAAAAAATGAAAACATGAAATTAAATTAAAACATGAAAAACGTGAACAGCAATAAAACAGAGACATTACCCACCGAGAGACAGACGGAACAATTTCTTGTTGTATAGGAATCTTTATATTTTAGAGTTGTAGATCCCTTGGAGACCGGCGCCAGGTGATATAATGTTTTATATTCCATTAAAATTACATTATTTTACCCTTTTCGCCACTTAATGCTATAATAAGAATTTATGAGCAGGTTTATAACAGCCACTTATGAATTCTATGACTATCATTTTTATATCCACGTTGTGGATTACAGAAGGGAGCAGGGGTTTCAGGTACAACAAGCTTTTTGCATCTAGGATCATGGTCTATAAAGCCCATGTAATTGCAGTCAGGTCAAGAGTCAGGAAAGTTACATACCTCCCAGCTTTGTAAATGAACAATGAGGGACACACTGCACTAGGCCACGCCTCTAACTCCGCCCAAAACATAACTATGCACCTAATCCCAACCCGCCTCCACCTTCATGCCACCGAACAGTATTTATGCCCACATTGTGCCCCCTCACAGAATTATGCCCAGCTGTGCCCCCAGTAATATGTCAAGTTATGTGGCCCCAGTAATATGCTCAGCTATGTGTCCGTCACAGAAAGTAAAAAAATAAACACCACATACTTACCTTGTTCCTAGCAGCAGCAGGACATCGGCTGCTCTAGTATGTGGAAGAGGTGGAACTGAGGCTGACTGCAGGGTGGCCCCGCCCCCCCACACATACAAGAGGTGTGGATAACTGGCAGGGGAGAGGAATGAAGAAGCAGGGAGCTGATGCCGGCTCTCTGCTTTATCATAATACACAGGTAACTGTCTTTGCTCCCTATGGACAGCTGCCAGAAAAGGGACATACCTCCCCCGTACCGGCACAGCGGGACAGCCACTGCAATCCTGGACTGTCCCACCAGATCCGGGACAGTTGGGAGGTATGGAGTTATACATGGCTGCCATATCAGACTACACACAGACATTGTTTTTAGTCTGTAGTCATGGAGACACACAGTTCTGAATTGGAGCTGTGGATACAAAAGCTGTTAAAAATGTTACAGCCACATGAAGAGATCTAGCAATAATTATAAAAAAAAAAAACAGACTTCACAAGATATATTTCTACAACATTTTAATACAGGTCGGAGCAGCATATATATCACGTCTTAAAGGGGTTTTCCAGTACTTAGATATTGATGGCCTTTCCTTAGGATAGGTCATCAGTATCAGATTGGTGGAGGTCTAACAAACGTACTATACGTACTATACCGACCATCTGTTTTGGACTGCTACCAGCTCCAAAAACTATACAGTGAATGAAGCCGGAAGCAGACAGCGCCATACATTGTGTAGTGGCAGTACAGGTGTACTGCAGCTCATGACCATTGAAATGAGCTGCAGTATGCCAACGCTGGAAGTTACACGTTAGATAGAGCCTTCAGTCCACTGTATAGTTTCTGGCACCTGCAGCTGATTAGTAGGGGTTCGGGTTGTCGGACCCTCACCGATCTGATATTGATGACCTATCCTAAGGACAGGCCATCCACATCTAAGTACTGGAAAACCCCTTTAACAGCTGTAATATTTACAGGCTGTGAAAGTATTGGCAGCTTTCTTACTACAAGCGTACAGATTTTGTCACAAATTCATTGCACATTATATTATTGCACATTATAATATTTCTTGAGGAATAAGGAACCTCATGTACAGGGCGAGTGGGTCGGCATTGGCTACATCTGAACGGATCAGAATTTGTGATCAGAATCAGTACAACAGAAGCAATAGCCATAATAGTCCATAGAACAGTTTCTCCATGCAGCGTTCACATATGTCACGCATTTTTTACAAAGAGGGAATTAAGTGAGGCACAGGGATATTCCTGGTGGTCTAGAGTGATGGCCATTAATATATAGTCTCTCTGGTGGTCTAGGATTTAAAGAGGTTGTCCCACAAAAAATATTCTACAGTTTTCATACCAGCACCTGGATCTGAATACTTTTGTAATTGCATGTAATTAAAAATTTAGCACAGCCACTGAAAATATATCTGTATAGCGACACCTGCTGTTTGTTTTATTATTTTTTGTCCTGCTCTCTGAGATGGCCGCACATGCTCAGTTTCATCCTTCAACTGCCTCCTGAGCTGTGATAGGGAGAGTTGAGACACGCCCCCTGAGCTGTGATAGGGAGAGCTGAGACACGCCTCCTGTGCTGTGATAGGGAGAGTTTAGACACGCCCCCTGAGCTGTGATAGGCAGAGCTGAGACACGTCCCCTTAGCGGTAGCAGATAAGACACTCCCCTTGAGCTGTCAGCTTGTTATAAATCTAGTACAGCAATGAATGGGGAGACCTCTGGATCCATGTGAGGTACAGGGCTCATGGGATAACCCCTTTAATATTGATATCAATTATCCATGGTTATGTGTAAATATGATCCCTGGGGGTCTTGGGACTTTATGGGTCTGCAGGATCACCCCAATTAAACCTGGCATACTGCCTGGTAGGGTTGATCTGGCTGATTAAAATGATACCTGTCTTGTGCACTAAGGGGTAGGGCCTCAGCTCTTCAGTTTTCCAGTGCTGGTCACACCTCTCGGTGCACTAAAGCCCTTATGAAGAATAAACATCTTCTTTTGTGTTCTCAGGAATGTGACAAACTATTTTCTCAAGAAAGGTATAATTTTAACCAGCAGGGCCAACCGTACCAGTGGGTCTGGTTTGATAGGGTGGATCCTGCTGACAGGTGCTCTTCAATATTTTATAGTATTGTATAGAATTGTATAGTTTATCATTACATGGATTAGTATAGGGAAGGGGCTAATGCTGGTGGTACAGGATAGGAAAGTATACCTATAATTTTATTTTATTTTGGCTGAATAGGTTCAGAATTCTTCTAGGGGTCAAAGGTCTGCTTTTTTTTACATGGATATTCAAATCACTGACAAAATCATCCAGTTAAATGATAAATTCTGTCTACCTGCGGCTTCCACTAGAGGGAGCTCACTGCAGAGAGATGTATACAGCTTTATACAATGATTTTTGTAGAACTCCTGAAAGGAAAGTTTATGGGCAATAGAAAACTCCAGCTAAATTTGTCCATGGGGTCGGCTGGTATTAACATGTTAACAGAGAGAACGCTAATGTAACTTGTGTATAGAGCTCCACTTGGCCTTGGTTACCCTCTTGCTTTAACTCCACCAGAGTCCTCACTGTGGGATGTTCACCCACTTAGGATCCTATGACTGATGGCACCGGGCAGTGTGTAGACAAATAAGGCAATGAACAGAGCTAGAATGAGCAGGATCAGGGCGATGATGATATATTTCTTGTAATTTCTCCAGATCAGGTGGAAGAAACACTTGAAGGGATTGACAAACCAGTTGAAGGACGTGTCCGGACGACTGGAAGACAAAACAAAAATATCATCGATAGTTTGGTAAATAGAGATTGTGCCATTATCTACTAGGGAGCCATTGTGTCAAACAGATGACATCAGTTGTAAAATGGAGAGTAGCATCTAAGGTGGTTTTGGTGGTCTTTTGTCCACAGCAGAGAACTTAAATGGGTTGTCCCATGAAAAAATATTCTACAGTTTTCAAACCAGCTCCTGGATCTGAATACTTTTGTAAATGAATTAAATTAAAAGTTTGTATAGTCACTGAGTTATTCAATAAAATGTATCTGTATAGTGCCACTTAATTTCTTATTTCTTTGTCCTGCTCACTGAGATGGCCGCACATGCTCAGTTTCATCCTTCAACTGCCTCCTGAGCTGTGATAGGGAGAGCTGAGACACGCCCCCTGAGCTGTGATAGGGAGAGCTGAGACACGCCCCCTGAGCTGCAGCAGAAAAGACACTTCCCTTGAGCTGTCAGCTTGATATAAATCTAGCAGAGCAATGAATTAGGAGATCTCTGGATCCATGTGAGGTACAGGGCTGGTTCTAGCTTTGTTAGAAAGAGGTTGTCATGCACTAGATTTTGTATGGTTTTCATTTTTTACATTAGTCATGGGATAAACCCTTTAAGCCTCGGAAAATTCTTTTAACAGACGCTTCTGGGTTCACAAAATTGATGGCCTATCCTTATTAGATCAGTGGGGTTCACCTCTTAGCACCCCTGTTGATCAATTGTTTGAAGGATCTGTGATAACACCCTGCACCGTCGCTGGTATGTGGCCTTTTCTAACTGTTGAGGGGAAAATGTAAATTAATGAGTTAAAGATTTCTAACACTAAGGAGTCTTTTTACCTATTGTACTACACATGCCTGAATGAAAGTGGTCAGTGCATCTTGTTGCCCACAGTTGTTTCCTGGTAACAGCACACCATATGGACAGGAGTGGTATTACAAGTAAAGACTATAATTGGTTTAATCGGAATGGCCACCTGATGCTTACAGTATTTTTTTACAGAAAGTAAGCCAATTACATTTATTAATTATAATACACTATAATAATGGGTTCCTGTGAGGAACAACCCTATGAATAAATCAGTGGTGTTAAATGAAATTGCGGTCGTAGTCACTGGTTCTCTTTGATTAAACTGGAAAATAAACTCTTCTTAATTATATTCGTCCCTTGTGGAAATAAATGAATAAGCAGAGTACCTGCTGCTTTTGTTACTGACTTATTAAAATTTACAGTTTACAGACATCTCCCAGGGAAAATGTCCTCTTGTGTGTCTGTTTTACATAGAATTTTCTTACTGGTACTTACAGATCTTTATTTTTTTTCTATTATTGTCATGACCTTTTTTAATTTAGGATCAAATAGCTCTGAGTTTGTTGCTGAACGTGTCTCCTGCTCCTTCCATTGAATGAATGGAAAACCTAAGAAAAGGTTGTTCATTTGCATTGTCCTACTAACGGCTGCTAAAAGGGGTTAAGTGTTTTTGTGCATTTCCTGTGTATGCCACAGAAAGTGTTAACAAGCTGTTGGTAACCGTTACTAGGTGGGGCTGTTCCACCCTGCCCATAGGGAGGAGTAGAGTGAATTGAGAGACAAAGCAGTTAGAGGAAGCAGATAATGGTCTTCACGTATCAGTCAGCCAGCTTTAGTGACAGAGCCTTCAACCAGCCTCTGAGGAAGCAAGTGAGAGACGTACAGTATTGAAGCACACCAGGTTTCAATAGGTGGTGCGTGCAAAAGAGAATATGGAGAGAACCTATGTGAAAGGTTTGGACTACGAAGCAAACCTGTCCAGGAGATGTAAGGCTTTAGGAGACTGGACATACTTTGGAAGCAGACGGAGGATCTGCTGAGGACTACACCCTGTAGTAGGAAATTTGTAGTGCTGCTTGTGAGAACAAAATAGAAATGAAAGTAATTGAGGTAGAGAAAAGAGTAACAAGAAAAGTGTTTCCCCCCTCAGGATAGGCGATCACCAGTTGATCAAAAGGGGTCCGACACCCCACAACTCCGCTGATCAACCGATCAGTTGACTTGGGAGCAACACTGCAGCGACAAGCACTGCAAAGGAGATGGAAATGCCTGCTTCTAAGGCTACATTCACACGTCCGTTTAAAACATCCGCAATCTATCCGCATCCGTTCCGCAATTGCGGACGGTTTTTGCGGATATTTTGCGGATCCATTCATTTCAATGGGTCCTGATAATCTACGGACATTGCACCGTATGTTGTCCGCATCTGTTAATCTGTTCCGTACCGTTTTGCGGATCCGCAAACAGAAATCCTCCTGTCCTACTTTTCTCCCGAATTGTGGTCCGTAGCACAATGAAAGTCTATGGATCCGCAAAAAATGCGGAAGACATGCGGAAAGGCATCCGCATGTCATCCGTATTTGCGGATTCCGTTCCAGGAGGGCTGAAAAAAAAAGATGTTATTCATCCTTCCGTTTTTTGCGGATCGCAAAAAACGGATGACATATGGATACATCCTTTCCGTTTTTTACGGAAAAACGGAACGGATGTCCTGGAAAAACGGAGCTTTTTGCGGAACAACGGATCCGCAAAAAACTGACCGTTTTCCAGGATGTGCACACATACGGACGTGTGAATGTAGCCTAATGCTGGAGCCATCCCAAACAGCTGATTAGCAGGGTCGCATAAGCCATCACTTAATAAGAGGTGGACAACCCCTTTAATCTGTTCACTTCTAAAGACTGAAATTTATTGGAGATTCAGTTCTTTATCCGATATTATTTCATATGTTGTTTTAGAGAGTTTGCTTTTTTTTTTTTATTTCATCCCTCAATCATTACATTTCTCAGTAAGAACCACATTCCTTATTTTACGCTCTTGTCTTTTTCCGTTTCAGCAGGAATATCGCTGCTCAGAGCGTTGGGGAATATTGATTACAGGACGGGCTGTTTCATTACATCTGCCTCAGTAAGGACTGGGGGCGGCAATATACAGGAAATCGAGACTAAAATGAAGATTTACTTTATATTATTGTCTCAGTTATAGTCATCTAGACAATATTATAATGAGGGGCTTGTGCTGCATTTAGATGAAGGTGTATGCTACAAGATTTAGAGGGGTTGTCTACTTGGGACAGCCGCATGTTTATATCATTAGTCCCTAGGTGACAGGCTAGGTGGCATATCTAGAAGAGGTGGGCTCCATAAGAAAGATCAAATACTGTATGCCCTGCATTATGGTGCCTTGGATTGCCGTCCAGGACAGAGGGGTCTTGTGTTTATTTCCACCTCCACATCTTTTTCTTGACCCTTAGGCTAGTTCCTTCTGAGAGGAGAGTCCTCCACGAGTTCTTGCCAGGAGTAGCCAGAACAGACAGCGGCACTTTCCCTGTCTCTCTGCTTTGACTACTAGGGGTAAATTGTGTTTGGAATGGGGGATCTTAGGGGGGATTGTCAATGTTTTCAAATTTTGTGTCTTCTAACATCATACGCATTTTATAAAGGTGACTAAACTGCTCATCCCTGGTTTCTTGATGTCTTTGTGGGTCAAGATCGCTGACTTAAAGGGACAATCTGGATTCATCTAATTTTCAAGTACCTAATAAGCAAAGGAGATTCACTAATTCAAGACCTTCAATAATATGCTGGGGTGGAGAGCGGTGGCAAAAATATCTCTCACTCGACCACATAGACAGCCCATTGATTTTAATGGGAACCATGTAATTCTTCAATTGCCCTGTGTTGGCACTGCGGGGGAAATCAACACTTCCTGCTGGGACCTCCGAAGATTACGGCTGATCGCTGGTGGTGTCCAAAACACCCATTGCCACTTACTTTGGTTTATCCAATGGTTCTGGTTCTTTTCGGGCGCGTCCAACAGGATTCTTTTCGGCTTCCTCTGCTGTGACCAGATGAAATTCTGCTTCTACTTTTCCCTGGACAAATGTAATGGAAATACTGATGAAAGGATAGCTCCAGAGTGTATAATTCATTACTTTTTTTTCTCGAATTTACTTGAAGAGCAACTTTTTATTTGATCATTTCTTCAATGGCAACTACAAAACCCATCCTATAGTTTTAACCACCATTATTATCAAGTGAATTACCACTCTGCCCATCACAGACAGAAGCTGAAAAACGTGTAATGTGTGGGGCCCCCATGGTGGACATCCTTCACTGTTTATCGTTACCACTGCCACCATTCTTTTCCCTCTAGTGGTACATGTGCTGAAGCCTTCCTCTGAAAGGACCAGCACGAGACATCACATCCGTGCCTGAGCAATTGGTTCTCTTTTTCTTTTCGTTCCTGTGTTCTCTGAAGGTAC
This sequence comes from Rhinella marina, assembly GCA_900303285.1. Lineage (NCBI taxonomy): Eukaryota > Metazoa > Chordata > Amphibia > Anura > Bufonidae > Rhinella > Rhinella marina. The sequence goes on along the minus strand of ONZH01029477.1, from coordinate 319,117 downwards.
ACTATTCGTTATTTGGTTCTTACTGCTTGTTTCTTGACTTCAGTCATCTGCCTGCCCCATTACATGCCAATTTACCCAAACATTCCTGCCTGGTGTCAATCTTGTATGACTATGCAACCCGATAGCATTCTGGTCCATCACTTCAGGTTACCAGCAAGCAATTGTAAACTACTCTAGGATGGTCACCTGGGGATTACCTCGGGAAAGTCCACACCTCCTTGTGCAAGTTTTAAACTGAAGTGTAGATAACCCCCTTAGAGGCTGCTCCCTAGTTTAGCCACCTACTGATGGGTACACTGCCGGTTTATTGTCGGTACAGCGATTGGGGGCAGCAGAGGGAGTACAGAGAGGGATACAAAGTAAGCAACGCAAATAAGGTTAGTTCTGACATACTTCTGAAATTCAGTATATTTGAACAAAACGCATCAATCAAAAGCCATGTATGTCATGTATTCTCATCACGTCTCATAAAGCATTACACAGAACTTACCGTAAGTTCTCCAGACTTCACAAATGGCCACCACCCTTTAATTCTTTTCTGCTGAAATATAGAGATCTTGTTCTCATCTTTTAAGGTGGTGGCCATACTTAAGTCACAGCTTTTGGCCGTCTTGGCTCCACGATGGAATCCATTCAGGTTTAATTCCATTGAACCTGAAAAAATGAGCAAGATCTGAGTAATATAAACGTAAGTACATATAATATACAGATATTCAGTATGGAAACACCATATCCACTGAAATAAGTGTGTGTGGACATATGTCCGGGGATTTGGAGCCACTCCAGATGAGAACGCTAGATGCACCCAACATCCCACAGGCTTAAATGAGAAATGGCAAACAAACTTTGGATCAACAAATTCGGCAGTCAACATTTTTGGGTCTAACCCCACATCTGAGGGAAACTACACCAGACTCATATCACCAGGAGCATTTAATCTGAAGAAAGGAACCCATATCTAAATAAAAATGGAGATGGCTATTCTTTCGTGGCTCTCAAGTTGGTTTAGTGACAGAGTTATTAAGTAGTTCACATTTGATCAATATCAACTTTAATTGAATTTGGTATCTGACTCTTCCTTCTTCAAGATGCCTTAGAAGGGGCTTGGTCTGCATCCATGTTTTAGAAGAAGAAAGATGGAGAAGTGTGTGATCCATGTAAATGCAACACATTAAAGGGGATTTTTCATTGGGGCAGGGCCTTTTAGATTACGGAATCTTACAGATACCTCAAAACTACTGAACTATATGTTTTTACTGGTTGTCTGGGATATATTTCACCATATATGCCATGTTAAATAAGGTGCCCCCCCCCTATTAAAAGTTCAACTGAGCTGACCCATAGTTCTTTGAAATGTCATGACCAGTTTCTTAGAAATCATGAGAGAAGCTTCCTTTATGTCTGGTCTTTTAGCTCAAACTTTGGAAAAATGAGAGTACATAGGATCCAATGGTTTTATACTTTATACATTTAAATGGGTTATCTGGGAAATAATATTAATGACCTACCCACAGGAAAGGTCATCAGGCAGAACAAAACATTTATTCACGGAAGATAGGTCTATATGGATAAAGGAAGATATTGAGTATCAGCACTACATACCCAAGAAATCATCAGACGAAAGTCTCTCAAAATCCCAAACCTGGAGCACGAGAACAGCTGGGATTTTACGTTCGGTCTTCTCCAGGGAGAATATGTTTTCACGTTTACTAACCACAACTTGCTTCTCTGCTGGTAAGTAATGAAACGGAAAGACAAAGCGCCAGTTGAAATTCCCTTCTCCGGTCAGAGAGTTGTAGTGGACATCTGTCTCCTGGTTGTCGTCTTCAATGCCCTTCAACCACCTACAAAAATAAGTGGTGATTAAAACTTAAATTATCCCATTCCTGGCGTATTAATTAAGACACCAATAATCTTTCAGAATGTTCTGGCAGCATAGGGTATTATTTTAGATCACACTCTCCCTTGGCTTCATTCACACGACCGTATGTTTTGCGGTCCGCAAAAAAAAACGGATGACGTTCCGTATGGCATCCGTGTTTCCGTTTTTTTTGCGGATCCATTGTAACAATGCCTATCCTTGTCAGCAAAACGGACAAGAATAGGACATGTTCTATCTTTTTTGCGGAACGGAAATACGGACATACGGAAACGGAATGCATACGGAGTACCTTCCGTTTTTTTTGCGGACCCATTGAAATGAATGGTTCCGCATACGGTCCGCAAAAAAAACGGAACAGACACGGAAACAAAATACGATCGTGTGAATGAAGCCTTATTGTGAAGAATTCTTCTCCTAGTTCTCTGTCAGGCCATATATGCTATATGCTGTACCCCAGAACAGGATAGTTGCAAAATAGTTTTTTGTTATGTAATGTTATCTAAAGTATTGGATTGTACCCGTATTGTTCTGTATGGATAAGTCAGGGTTAACAGTCCTAACTTTGCCCTTGTAGGAGGCTACATCACCCCCTAGTTCACTCTAGCTGAGGAAGAGAGAGGAGCTCACTGCTTGGAGAAACTAAGGCTACATTCACACGTCCGTATGTGTGCACATCCTGGAAAACGGTCAGTTTTTTGCGGATCCGTTGTTCCGCAAAAAGCTCCGTTTTTCCAGGACATCCGTTCCGTTTTTCCGTAAAAAACGGAACGGATGTATCCATATGTCATCCGTTTTTTGCGGATCCGCAAAAAACGGAAGGATGAATAACATCTTTTTTTTCACCCCTCCTGGAACGGAATCCGCAAATACGGATGACATGCGGATGCCTTTCCGCATGTCTTCCGCATTTTTTGCGGATCCATAGACTTTCATTGTGCTACGGACCGCAATTCGGGAGAAAAGTAGGACAGGAGGATTTCTGTTTGCGGATCCGCAAAACGGAACGGAACAGATTAACGGATGCGGACAACATACGGTGCAATGTCCGCAGATTATCAGGACCCATTGAAATAAATGGATCCGCAAAATATCCGCAAAAACCGTCCGCAATTGCGGAATGGATGCGGATAGATTGCGGATGTTTTAAACGGACGTGTGAATGTAGCCTAAGCCTGAGTCTCAGAGAATCCCTATCTCTGAGATATTTGCATCAAGAAATTCATCTCTACTTCATAGTACTCCAGAGAGAGAGAGAGAGAGAGAGAGAGAGAGAGAGAAAGAACTAGAAGGTCCAGAATCTGCAAGGCAGAGCACTGAAATCAGTCAGTAAGGTCTCTGCTGTGTAAGGATGATAGAGACTTTCTGCAGTAAGAGGGACATTGCTAATACACCCTTCACACTTTGACATGGTCCTGGCCAGTCGTATTTTCATTCTGTGCCCCTCAGCTGGGCATGACATACAAGTTTTGCAAAAGCTTTATTGCCAGCCTTAGATTTTGCAGAGAGAGAGAGAGAGAGAGAGAGACTTTGGAAAGATAAAGGGAAGGAGTACTACAAACTCCATCATTTCTCATATCCATACATTGCTATCTGGAGATTTGCACTGAATTGTTGAATTGTTTGGATCTGTGTTTTGATACCGTTGGATGTACTACAACTCCTATTCTGTCCTTTAGTAAAGAGAGACTTGTCTATTTTGTACATCTGTATCAATGTATTTTTATTGGTCTTTATCTTTTATTATATAATTATGTGTGATTGTGTAAAGAATTATGTAGATATATTCAGCCACTAAATAATAAGTTCCCAGCATATATATCTTATTTTATATTTATTACCATATTCTTTTATATATTTGGAAACGTCTTATTCCCTCTGTCCAATCATGTTTAATAACATCTATTGTCTTTATACTTATTTAATTTTGTTTATATTATCTGGGCTGTGTTCATGTGACTTGTGGGTCACATGACCAGATCTAGATATGGGTTTCCTCATCGATTTCTTTATATGTCCCTATGTACGTACGCTTCCCTGTAATGATATGCGTAGTTTTTGAAGGATGTGTCTGGAAGGATGTGAACATGATATGTGCACGCATGCGTAGTTGCTGTAATACTACTGCTTGGACATTGTGACTGGGCTTATCCCTCATGCGCATGCGTGCGTGGCGGGTGACGTAGCGGCATCATCTGACTGCCGCGGGAGATCATCTGGTCATGACGCACACTGACGCTAGCGTGCGCTGATGGGATGGACGCCATCATCTCCCTGTATGGCTACGTACCAATTTACAGGTAGATGTGCATCAGGTCTTTTGGGTTTCAATTGATGAGGACGTCCATATTAAAAGGCTTCTGTCAGACTGTTTCTCACTTTTCCCTGACGAAGCCGGTAGGCGAAACGCGTTGGGTAAGTGGGGGACACGGGTATGGTAAGAAGCTGGGCGGCACATGCCAGCGTTATACTCATGTATTATAGGATGTATAGTTTGTAGGGAAATGTTATACTCACGATGATATAGGTACTGCTTGGACATACATCTATATGAATATGTTGAGTAGCATTGACTACAAATTTGTGTATAATGTTTGGATATTCATATACATTTAGTTCTATTCCCGTGTCCTTCCTTAATATCTTCTGTTACTTTTACTTGGCATTGGCTCTGCATATATTAATATTTTTAACATGATTCACAATAAAGCTTTGTCTCAAATTATGACTGTTTGAGTTGTCAGTGATTTTGGTATGCACAGTTATTTATTGCATGGGATTATATATATTTCTCGTGTTAGCCCCTATAGGTCGAGTGTTGATAGGTTTATATTTTGTGCATCTGGCCTAGTTACTGACTCCAGCACTACTCAGCGCCCACAGCATCTACATGTCCTGCCTTGAACCTGTACCAAACTCATAGCACCAAAGGCAGCCTAACTGCCATCAAGCAGGAGCCTCAACATCAGGGTGTGCCTTGACGGAAGAATGGGTGTGCCCTCCTGTTCCTGCCCGGCCCTAGGGAGCAGCGGGGTGAGGAAAGCTGCCCATCCTCTGCTCCTCTCGACCTGGGCTTGCAGCACATAGTCCAGCACACAATATGTACAGCTTGCGCTCACATATTCATATATGCAGTACTACACACTAACCCTTTGACATAGATATCACTTGATTTTTGTCCGGTGAATATATTTTCATCCTCCAATATCACATCTTCTGTATTCCAAATGATTATCCTCAATTCATAGCTGTCAAAAGATAAAATACACAATATAAATACTTTATATAAAACTGAACATCACCAAAGCATATTTACAGCCAGCAGATGGCAGCAGTTACACTTTGGAAGGGAGGAGCTATCAGTAGATTAACACCACCCATGAGGAGCAGTAGAGGGCATAAATAAGCTTATACTCCCCTGCCCCACCCCAGCACCTAAATTACTTGGTCCCAGGAACTGCGTGGTCTCCCTTTCTCTATCCTTTCCAGTTGATTTCTGAATACTTTATTTTTAATATTTTCAAAATTACTATTTATATTATTATGATTATTATTATAATATCACAGCAAGAAAATTTTAGATGCTCAAAGCCCGCAAGATACTATATAATTTAAAATCTGATGGACTACGAGCCACTAGTTCTTCTATGAACCTACCTCTGTGATCTCACCCTGTAAATGTCAGATAATGAAATGATTTTCAGCCAATCTAGACCCATCAAGTCCTGTATTACTGCTTATAATAATATGAACGATCCTTATCAAATCTAAAAAATAATCAAAACCAAAAATAAAATGAATAAATCAATACTTAGTTACCCTTTGGGCTTTCGGGGTGAGATATCGACAGGAGGTCCTGGGAGGGGCAGATCAGTAGGAAACATGTCCACCCACATCTGTATACGTCCCTGCAAGAAAATAAGTCCCGTATCGGGAATGTTATTATCATCCTTTTTTTTTTTTATTAGAATTTTACAGTTTTGTAAATTTCACACCTATTCTGCCTTATTGAAGCGGAACAATGGAATAAATATTTTAATATATTTATACAGAGTATACCTAATCACATCCATTCATTGGCAGATTAGATCCCGGAAAGCAGATCGTAACAATCTCCACCCCTTGTAATCTCATTGATTATCCGCACTTATTAGGAGAAGCAGTAATTGCAGATTTGATGATGGAGGAACTTCCAGACTATGTCTCCTTTAAAGGGGTATGCCATAACAGTATGATTGGTGTGAGCCCAGTTTCGGACTGGGATGCTTAGGAACCACCAGTAAAATTCATTCTGGGGGCCCACTGTAAAGTAACATGCAAATATTATCTGCTCTCAGATGGTCAACTATGGGTGTCCTTGAAGTGACTTTGAGAAGGCAGGTCCATGATGAAGGAGGGTACTGGACCTACAAGTCATCTAAGCCACCTGATGCATCTATGATAATAAACTGGGTAACTGGGTAGTCTGTCCAATAATCCACCCATTTTTTTAGACACACTAGCGTTCTTGCCTGGCAGGGTTCAGCAAAAACGCTTCCGTTACTAATACAACCATATGGATCCGTTATGAGTGGATCCGGTTGTATTATCTTTAACATTGCCAAGAAGCATCCGTCATGAACTCCATTGAAAGTCAATGGGGGACGGATCCATTTTCTATTGTGTCAGAGTTTAACGGATCCATCCCCATTGACTTGCATTGTGGGTCTTGCCGGATCCATCTTGATCAGCATCCCAGAATGGAAAGAAAACCGCAGCATGCAGCTCTCTGGTATGAGAACGGAACGGAAGCGTTTTTCTCCGGTATTGAGACCCTATGGATAAATAATAGAAACGCTAGCGTAAAAGTAGCCTAATCCACCCAGTTTTTTTTATATGAACATAGGCTGGTTGAGGTTCTGTATACTGTCTACGTGCCACTTTTGCAGGTGGTGGGGGACGAGGGGCCCACCTTGCTCAGGGGCCCACCGGTGGATTCACGTGTTCCTCTGTGGGCCAGTCCGAGCCTATATGAGCCCATCTTCTAGAACCCCCACCGATCCTGAGAACCAAAGGATTGGCGACCCTTCAGCATTTTTCCTCCACTGTGCTGTCAGCTGCCATCCAACTCCATCCAAGTGAAATCAGAAAGCGATGGAAAATCTTAGCATTTTGGTGAGAAAACCCCTTTAGGCCTTATACACGCCACCATATTTTGCATCCATGTCCGATCCGCATTTTTTGGGATTGCACACGGACCCATTAATTTCTATGGGTCCACAAAAAACATGTCATCTGTCTTGTACATGCACATGCCCTATTGGTGTCTGTATTGCAGACAAGAATAGTCATTTCTAGTAATGGGAGTAAGAAAAATGCGGAGTGCACACAGAAGTTATTTTGCGGAGCTGTGATTTGAGGACCATCATATGGACACGGTGGTTTGCATGAGGCCTTAATTTCTTCTTATTTGTTTCTATTCTGTCTCACACTAAATGAGCAATAAATATAAAAACAAATCTTAAATATGTGTCCTTGGATATCAGCCTTAGTTTTCCCTCAGACTCTCAATTCCTAGGATATGCGCCCATTGTCTTATAGGTGCAGGTCCCACTGCTGGGACCCGCACCTATATTGAAAACGAAGCCCCGCAGCCGTCCTCCATTCATTTTCTTTGGGGCCGCTGAAAATAGCTGAGCACAGGCTCGGCTATTTCCATTGAGCCCATAGAAGGGAATGGGAGCGGCAGCCGGTCATGTGCAGTGCACTCCCATTCACTTCTATGGGGAGCCGGCTTGGTGGTGGCCGGACCGGAGTCCTCCAGCCAGCACCTTGAGGGGCTCAGTTTCCAATATATGTGCAGGTCCCAGTGGTGGGACCCACACCTTTAAGACAATGGTGGCATCCTAGCGATATATCCCCATTGTCTATGATGAGACAACCCCTTTAAATGCTTTCTCCAGCCAGCTATCAGACAATGATGGAAGGCATTACGAGGAAATTTATCACTGAGTTCCCAAAAACTGTTTCCTTCAGGAGCACAATGACCACAAGCCCGTTTTTCGAGAAATGTCCAAATGAGGCTATGGTTTCAATCCCCCTCATTCCGGCAATCAGCGAGGGTCCCAACTCAATGTCACAAAACCTGAAGCTTCATCTTCATTAACAGGAAATTACTGACATGAATGTTCAAAGAAGTTCTGCAGCAGCTGAGGTGTGTATTATCAGCATGACTCCGTACCTGCTCTATTCCAGGCTTATCTCGATGATACAAGGCTCGGGTTTCGATATGTTCAGGAACCAGTTGGCATCCAATTCCTGGGATCTCCTTCCAGGAACGAAGGACTTTCAGTGCAAGGTGTTCATAGGACTCTACTTGTTCATCTATTGTGAGGCAGAAGATATTGGTTATATGCCAAGGATGACACACCATGTGCCGCCATATAGTACCTATATGGGATATTGCAGTACATTTTTCTATCAAGCTACAGAAAACTGTACAAAAAAAACTCAGCATGCTGTATGAAATCTTAGGCATAAAAGAAGGTACAAATTGGCACCATGGGCTGTATTAATAGGGGTTTCTAGGAGTAGAATATTGATGGCCTTTCCTCTGACTAGCATCCTCGCCGATCAACTTTGGTGATCGCTGCTGCCTCTTTCTAGGCCAGTGACATGTTTGGCCTATGTGCAGCTCAGTCTCATTCAAATGAATGGGCCTGGGCTGCAATACCAATCACAGCCACTATACAATGTGTGGCGCTGTGCATGGTTTGCTGCGAAGAGGCTGCAGTGATCACTGGTCTCTTCGAAAAACTGATCAGCAGAGGAGATCACATATTGAGGAAAGATAGTTCCATATGTGCGACCTCCTGGGATCCCACCACATAGGTAGTCACAGCACTCCAGTCCTATTCAAATCAGTCAGGTGGGACTGCAGTACCAGGCATAAACGAACATACAGACGAGCCACTGCCTCTATCACGTTTTGGTATTGGAGCCTAAATGTACCACAGCTATTATTCTTTTGGGAGATGTAATGTGACGGGAGAAGGAAGGTTAGGAACATTTTGGTTTTATGTACGTGATGCGGCAATCAAAAACCATTGAAGTCTGTAGAACAGAAGCTGATATTGGATTGGTGGAATTGGGAAATAGAATTGCACTACAGAAGCTCAAGTGTCTCGAGGCGCAGCCTTAAGATGTGGGGATTTTGGCCAAGTTTCCATTTACGAGTTCAGATATTACATTAATATTTATTGGCACTTTATGCCGTTCGCTTTTCAGTTCCTTGTGGGGTCATTTCATGAATATTCCACATAGTGCTGGAGAGAAATGTGTTCCGGAGACATCATTAGTGTTCAATGATCTCCATGTATAAGATCATTTATTATTAAAGAGTAACTAAACATTTATTGAACTTTTTTTTTTAAATGTCCCACATGCCCCAAAAATCATTTTGCCAATATACTTTATTAGAGAAGTTTTCACCTAAAGTCCTGATCTCTGCCACGCTTTAAATTCACTATATTCGCACACGGAGCACAAATTCCTTGCAGTGCAGCAATGATGTGTTGTCAGGGGCACACATTGCTGCTCCTCTCTGTGCCCGCTCTTCTCAGCTAATCCTGGCGTAACATTTAGGCAAGCTGAGGGCACACAGGCAGGAGCAACAATACGGTAACACCGCAAGGAATCCGCACTGAGAAGTCAGCGATGTGTGTGTGAATATAGTGAATTTAAAGGGGTTCCCCGGGAATTAAGAAAATGAAAATACGTAAATATTACTTTATTATAAATATATTCCCAAATACCTCTCATTAGTTATAATGGCTCATTTTGCGTAGGGAGCAATCATTAGGGGAAACAAAATGGCCGTCGTCCTATTAGTACACACAAAACCTGTCCTAATCACACAACAGGAAGTTACTTCACAACACTGAGGTAAAGAGCTGCCTCATCCTCCTCTCTGCTCTGCTTGTCAGGGATTATGATCCTGAACACAGTTTAATATGATATTTAGCTGAATCTTTGTGGGACATGAAGTATAGAAAGGATGGACAGGACAGACTGTGATAATGTGGGGTTGTAGTAATGGAGGCTGCATACAAGAGCTGCTGCTCATTATCCACATCTGCTCATGAGCTCCATTCCTACAGAGATTCAGCTGAAGATCTTATCATCTGTATTCAGGATCATAATCCCTGACAAGCAGAGCAGAGAGGAGGATGAGGCAGCTCTTTACCTCAGTGATGTGAAGTAATTTGTCCTCCTGTGTGATTAGGACAGGTTTTGTATGTACTAATAGGACGGCGGCCATTTTATTTCTCCTAATGATTGCTCCCCAGACAAAACGAGCCATTATAACTAATGAAAGGTGTTTGGGAATATATTTATAATGAAGTAATATTTAAGTATTTTCACTTTCTTAATTCTCGGAGAACCCCTTTAAAGTGCAGTAGAGATTAGGACTTTAGGTGCAAATTTCTTTAGTAAAAAGGCAAAATCTGTTAAAGAAATTATATTATGAAAATTATTTTTAAAGGGGTAATCCGAGACTTACAAATGCTCCCCCCATATGCCCGGGACTCTTCCACTGAATCTACTTACCTGGCTTCCGGCTCCTAGCATCGCTCCTGGTCCCTGCACCACCGCAGCTGCTTCTCCCCGTGCGTGGATGAAAACATCCGGTGTTGTGGGGGAGCAGCCAATGGCAGGTGGTGACGGAGACGATCCTCCATAGCATCACTTGCAATGCTAGGGATTCTCGTCCCCGTTACCACCTGCCATTGGCTGCTTCCCCCCAACACCAGATGTTTTCATCCACGCACGGGGAGAAGCAGCTGCGGTGGTGCAGGGACCAGGAGTGGCACAGGGAGCGGAGAGCCAGGAAAGAAGAATCAATGTGTAGGGCCCAGCATATTGGGGGAGGGGGGGGGACATTTGTTAGTCTCGGATTACCCCTTTAAGGCATTTGGGACATTTTTTTTAAAGAAAGTTCACTGAAAGTTTAGTTATTTTTTACAGAGGCTCTGTCACCGGAATCAACCCTATTAAAGGTGTTGTCCGGGTTCAAAGCTGAACCCTGACATAACCCCTTCTTCACCCAGGCAGCCCCTCTCTGAGATGAGCATCAGAGCGGTTTCGTGCAGGGCAATGGCTTTTTTGTTTATAACACAATGCTGGGCTAGGGCAGCGCTAAAGCCCACCCATTAGTGTCAGTCACATCACTGGGAACACTGCTAGGCGGAAGCAGAGACCCGGTTCATCACCGGAGATGATGAAAATATTAAATAACCAGAAAATCACCTTAAAGAGGTCCAGTCTACTCTCCTGACACGTCTTCTTAGTAATTACTTGCATTCCCCATGTAATAACAATTCTCATGACTATGTTGTGCCATTCCTGTATTATTTCTACTGGAAGTTTATAAATAAATTGCCAGCAGTCTGAAGTAAGGGTACGGCTGGGTGTTACCAGTAGCTGGTGTGACTGACTCTGTCCAATCAGTGTTGCTGGTGTCAGGCTGCAGGGTCACACCCCTGCCTGGTAAGACCCACCTGTACCTTTACTACAAGCTGCTGACAATTTATTCATAAACTTCTAGCAGGAATAATAGAGGAATTCCACAACATCGAGTCATAAAAACAGATGCTCTTGAATTGTTATTTCATGGGGAATGAAAGTAGTTACTAAAACAGACATGTGAGGAGAGGGGAGAAGTCTTCTTTAACGGACTTTGTGGTTGCACTGGGGGAATAGTGGCTGTGATAATAGGCTTTGTACCTGCTGTGGGGGTATTGTGGTTGGTATAAGGGACATTAAGGGACATTGTGACTGTTGTGGGGGCATTGTGGCTGTTATAAGGGACATTGTGGCCGGTATGAGGGGCACTGTGGCCGGTATGAGGGGCACTGTGGCCGGTATGAGGGGCACTGTGGCCGGTATGAGGGGCACTGTGGCCGGTATGAGGGGCACTGTGGCCTGTATGAGGGGCACTGTGGCCGGTATGAGGGACATTGTGGCCGGTATGAGGGACATTGTGGCCGGTATGAGGGGCACTGTGGCCTGTATGAGGGGCACTGTGGCCTGTATGAGGGGCACTGTGGCCTGTATGAGGGGCATTGTGGCCGGTATGAGGGGCACTGTGGCCGGTATGAGGGACATTGTGGCCGGTATGAGGGACATTCTGACTCTCTTAGGAGTTATGTGGTGTAAAAGCGAGGAGTAACACCCCTGACTCTTAGCTTATAATAAATACATGACGTGAAACTGGAAATTAGTGAATTTTTTTGTCTTCAAGCTAATTTCCTATTCCCGATATCCTTCTGTGAGGATACCGCTCATCTCCATCAGGAAGGTCCTGCACTTACCATCTTGATCAAACACGGTTTGCCCTGAAAAAACCTTGCTTCCAATCTGTATCTGACCAGGTTGGAAAACTGGAGCAGGAATCCTGTTGTCTTTACAAAGCTTGGTCAGTATCTCTGTGGGCTTGGTGCTGTCCCTCCAGGCATTGTACCCCTCTCTACAAATAAAACATGGCATCATTTAGTCAAAGGTGAACTTTATGGAAGGCTTGGATAGAAAAGCAACGTCACATCCCTTCCATCATTTTTCTTTGCTGCTCAGCAGGGGGCGACAATGAGCACAGGACAAAGCTCCTCCCAGGAAAAAGTGATTATGATATAAAAGTAATATGATATAATTGCTTCACCCTGATGCATGATGGGAGTGACACTCTAAACAACAAGAAGGGATTACGCTCACACTAATTTAATTTGTTTCCACCTTGCTTATGCCCCATAGCCATAGTGATTGGAATGTTTAATTTAAAGGGGAATTAAACCTAGAAATGAAAATAATTCAAAAGGCAGTAAACACTTATCTATTAAATAGTTTGCAGCGGGATCTAGAAGCTTTAGTCTTGTAGAAACATGCCAGAAAAGCAGAGGCCTTTTTAAGTTGTCTCCATGTTTAAGGTGAAATGTTGGAAAGGGGTGTGGCTTAATTTCACTTACTTACACATACTCAGAGACAAAATAGACTAAAGTTGGCCACACATATTAGACCCAACCTGCGGCCCTCCAGCTGTTGCAAAACTACAACCCCCAACATGCCCTGGTAGCTGTAGGCTGTCTGGGCATGCTGGGAGTTGTAGTTTTGCAACAGCTGGAGGGTCGCAGGTTGGGCATCCCTGCATTAGACAGCCGTCAGATGAATGCTTGTATCACCTACATATATATTTATTTCTTGGCATGACCGAGGAGACAAGCAGCTCATCTTCCTTTACACACACAAAAAAAAAAAAAAATACAGCATGCCCGATCATCAAACATTTGATTGTTGGCCAACCCTACCAAAATTAGCATGTTTGATTGACTTTGATTTGATGTGTAGGGCTAGCTTTAACCCTGACCTATCCTCATCATCCTATCCTATCCTCATCTGATTGGAGGAGAGCCGGATGGGCGGTGTAGACTCTTTGTAGTGTAAGACCTCATGCACACGAATGTGTGCTGGCCAGTGCCCATGGGGCCACCACATGCGGATCGCGGACCCATTCACTTGAATTTGGTCCACGATCCGCATGCGACTGTCCGAACCGCAAAAAAGTAAATCCGTGCATCCGTTCATGTATGAGTCCGTGCCTACATTCCGCACTGCACTGCATATCCTGGATTGGGGACCCATTCAAGTGTTAGTGACCGAGCAACAGGCCGTGTGCATGAGCACAAAGGCACAGCACTGTCCATTGTATAGTGGCCATGCTCGGTATTGCATCTCAATCCCATTCACTTAAATGGAACTGAGCTGCACAAAGACACTGTGACCGATGGACATGACGTCACAGGCCAAGGAAGAAGCTGTAGCATTTGCCAAAGCTCTGCGGTCCCTTCAAACAACCGATTGGTAGGGTGGCAGAAGTCGGACCCCCCCAACAATCCTATATTGACGACCAATCCGAAGTATAGGTCATAAATATTTAAAGGGGTTGTCCCACGAAAAATATTCTAGAGTTTTCAAACCAGCACCTGGATCTGAATACTTTTGTAATTGCATGTAATTAAAAATTTTGTATAGCCACTGAGTTATTTAATAAAATATATCTGTATAGTGCCACTTAATTTCTTATTTCTTTGACCTGCTCACTGAGATGGCCGCACATGCTCAGTTTCATCCTTCAACTGCCTCCTGAGCTGTGATAGGGAGAGCTGAGACACGCCCCCTTAGCTGCAGCAGACAAGACACTCCCCTTGAGCTATCAGCTTGATATAAATCTAGCAGAGCAATGAATGAGGAGATCTCTGGATCCAAGTGAGGTATAGGGCTGGTTCTAGCTTTGTTAGAAAGAGATTGTAATTTACTATATGATGTCTGATTTATATTTTTTACATTATTCATGGAAAAACCCCTTTAAGCCTTAGAAATCCCCTCTAGAATGAGAAAAAAGGGGGCGATAAAATAGAAGCCAGTAAAATTATAAAGGAGGATGTAGAAGTATTGTCTGACATTCAATACCCTTTTTGGTTGAAACTTGAGATTTCTGAAGCTCTAAAGGTATATACACGGATGGCGGTCGTCAAGGTGTTAATATCTATATATTAAAGAAAATTCATCCCCTTCCCCCTCCGCTACTGTGTTATTACCACTTGAGATATGACAATGATGGCACCTGGAAACCCGTAAGTCCATGAGATGTGTTTGGAGCTGGGAGGCCACAGTGGACGGCACTGCTCTATTTGATGTCAATTCCTTTTCTTAGATTTTTCTACACTTTTTTACGAGATACGGTTTCTCAGCCACATTTATCCTCATTAGTTGTGCTGACGCGGAGCGCGCACAGATCTTACATTTCGTATTGACTCTGCAGGCCGCAGGTTGCCCGGTGTCTGCTGTAGAAGCGATTTTCCAAATCAATTTTCGTCTCACCGATGAGGTCATCTGTTCCAATCAGGTCATAGTCGTATATTACAATGGTTAATAGCGATTCTTTCGGGAAGGTAGCTTGGATTTCAAATGATCTGGGGAACAAGATGAAGAAGGTGAAGATTGGTGTATTTCTTAACTACGGTATGGAGTTCTTATTGAGTGTCCCATTTATGAAGAGACACCGTCACGTTACGCTATTTGCATACTACTTTTGGGCTTTATGTTCAGAGTATATATAATGGAAATCTCCCAGCGCCAAAAGTAAAGTCCAATGTAAATGTACTTTGCAGTGGCATTCGTCGCCCACTGGATTCCATGAAAAAGAAACGTATGGCACACGTGCATACTTATACACAGTGGCGGACTGGCCACAGACCCTACAGGGAAATTTCCTGGTGGTCCGAAGCCTAGGGGGCCGCCCCCAACCCCCCTCGCGGCCGCTGGCCGGGTACATAACAATCTGAAACTCTAAGCATTAATTAATGGAGTACATATACACCTGTTGTAGGTGCTCTCCTGAAGTCAACTGTATCACCGTCCTCAGGATGGTGATACAGTTAAATACTGTGGTGAAGGCAGCAGTACATTGTGCTGCACTGTGGTATTTGGTTCTGCTGGGGCAGTATTCTGTGCTGCACTGTGGTAGTTGGTTCTGCTGGGGTGGTATTCTGTGCTGCACTGTGGTATTTGGTTCTGCTGGGGTGGTATTCTGTGCTGCACTACAGTACTGCAGGCCACGCCTACTTATGTTCTCCCTGCCTACTTGTCTTGCCTCCCCCCTTCTGTCAATTTGGACCCGCCTACAATAGTGTGGTGGCTGCACTTGCGTTGTGCACTCTCCATTGATTTCTATGGGTCTCTCCATGGCAAGCTATATAATACAAGGGGAGTAGAAGCTGCTCTTACATAGTGGTCCTTTATTGTGGCTTATAGAGGAGAGATCCTGTTCTTTAATTTCCTATTATAACTATAGGTTGTACAAAAGAGAGGGTTGTCTTCCTTCTGGGGGAGAGCTTGTTTGTATTTTTTCCCAGGAAGCACTGCCTGTGAGACTCTCTTCAAGAGCTGGATTTCTTTAAGAAGACCCAGTACTCCAGAAAATTCTATATTCCCTGATACAATATACATTATGGGAGGGGGATTGTGAAGCAACCACTCTAGGGCTGAAAATAAAAGGCATTACACTGTGGAATGTAGACCATTAACAGGTCAAGGAAGTCTTTGGAGAGTGAAGCCCCATGGTTCGTGGCTGTGCCTCCATTGAATTTAATGTTATTAAAATTTTATAGGGGCTTATATAAGATGAAAATGTTCCTTTGAGGCATAATTAGTGTTCTATATGAGAACTGCTCACCGTCCAAATACTGGATTCAGTTGCTTGGGGATATAATTGTCTCGATCTTTGATTTCCGTCTTTCCCAGTCGCAGGACAATGTATGGATCAGATTTGCCATCTGGATCAGCCGGGCTGAGATTAAATCCCTGGTAAAGACAATATGAGTTATTATGGACTACCTATAGTCACTAGTAATCATGGTCATGTATTGGTATGCTGTCTTCAGGCTTGATATCTCTTGGATGACTGTCTATGAAATACAGGGTGGCATTGC
Source organism: Rhinella marina (assembly GCA_900303285.1). NCBI lineage: Eukaryota > Metazoa > Chordata > Amphibia > Anura > Bufonidae > Rhinella > Rhinella marina. The sequence continues at coordinate 302,716 of ONZH01029477.1, read as the reverse complement.
TGCACAGATGGAAGTGTAAGAACTCATAGACCTGTGCCGTACCCTGTATAGGCCTGCTTCCATATAATACACTGGTATCCTGTGTACCAATAACTATACCATACAGTGCCTAATCATATACTTACGTCTGACAAATTTCATATAGATGCCTAAATAGCGAAGCTATACAGCAGGGATGGCCAACCTGCAGTCTCCAGCTGTTGTGAAACTACAATTCCCATCATGCCTTCTGATAATTGTAGATAGTCTGGGCATGCAGGGAGTTGTAGTTTTTGTTTTGCAACAGCTGGAGAGCCACAGGTTGGCCATCCCTGCTATACAGTACTACTTCTACCATATGCATGAAAATTAAAATAGTGTATGGTTCCCAAGCAATATCACATAATTCCTAAATTCTACGATACCGTGTTACCACCATATCATGTTTAAATAATACCACCATTCAGTGTTCAAATGATACTACCATACAGTGTTCAAGTAATACCACCATACTATGTTCAAGTAATACCCTCATAATATGTTCAAGTAATACCACCATACAGTGGTCACGAGATACCATTATATAATGTTTATGTAATCCCACCATACAGTGTTCAAGTCATACCATCATATATTATTCAAGTAATACCACCATACAGAGTTCAAGTAATAACTCCATACAATGTTCAAGTAGTACCACCATACAATTTTCAAGTAAAACCACTATACAATGTTCAAGCAATACCTCCATACAACATTGAATACCACTATACAGTGTTCAAGTCATGCTACCATCAGTTTTCAAGTAACACTACCATACACTGCTGAACTATCACTAATATACAGTACAGCGGGGGTAGTATCAATATGACATATACATGTTTCCACCTCCAAGTGTTTTCTTGCTTCATTATGAAGTAACTTACAGCAACAATATAGACCCGGATGAGAACCTTTACAGAATGGTTTGGAGGGATTCCCTGAAGAATTCTCAGTTGTCGGGTATCCATAGAGCTTGAGAGATCATCCATGCTTTTAGATATGCTAAAACAACCCTTAGATTCAGAAAGAGAGTTGTATGAGTATTCAAATTAATTGAAATTCCATAAAAACCCCACTAATATAGATTCTCACATTTCATTAGAGGGGTGCGCTGTTCCATACAGAGGCATCCACTAAAAAACTATGTACTACTTGGTGTATGTTTTTTTTCCTCACAATGGAAGTCAACAGATGCCACTATGTGCCCATGGAGGTATACCATTTCTGGTATACATTGGGTAATGCTCCAACAGACAGTGCAAAATGCAATGTGAATGTTGCCTTATAGGAAACCCTGTCCAGTGGAAAATAGGGAAAAGAAAATCACCCATAACAAGATGGATAGCAACCCTAAAAAGACAAGGCACTCTGAAAAAGGCAGTTATCAGGAGTCAAAACTGACTCAATTATGGCACTTAAAGTGGTTGTCTTACCTGGAACATTGGTGGCATATCCCTCACCTATTTCTAGCAAGAAGCTCCCAAAGAGAATGAGAGTGCATCGCACATGTGTGGTGCCCCCAAAAATTGATTTTTATTGGTGTGCTCTCATTCTCTTTAGGATCTTGGTTCTAGATAGGTCTAACCTGCACCTATCTGAAATTGGTGGTATATCCTATTGATATGCTCCTAATGTTTCAGGTGAGAAATACCCTTTAAAAGCTTTTTCAGTTGAGACTGTGATTTCTACCATTGGACCACCATAGGTCCAGCTTCAGAACCCCCGTGATCAGCTATTAAAGAGGACCTTTCTCCACTCCTGACATGCCTGTTTTAATAGCTCCATGCATTGCCCATGTAATAACAATTCTGGAGCCTCTATTCTTATGTCTCTATGTTGTGCCATTCCTTTATTATTTCTACTAGAAGTTATGAATGAATTGCTATTTGCCTTCAGTAAGGGAACAGAGGGGAGGTGAAAAGTTGGGGGTGTGTACCTGCACTCTGACTCTATCCAATCAGTGCTGCCATGTTCAGTCTGTGCAGGTACACACCCCCAACTTGTTACCTCCCCTCTGTTCCCTTACTGAAGACAAATAGCAATTCATTCATAACTTCTAGTGCAAATAATAAAGGAATGGCACAACATAGAGACATAAGAATAGATGGTACAGAATTGTTATGACATGGGGAATGCATGAAGCGATTAAAACAGGCATGTCAGGAGTGGTGAGAGGTCCTCTTTAAGCCTGCTCCTGGCTGTACATTTCCTTGAAGAGAAAAAGCAGCATTACTTCCAATGAACAGCTGACCATGTAATGCGTGCACACAATGGGTCAACCTTTAGGTTATCTCGAGTGTCCTACAAAATTGAGAGTAAATTTATGTAAACTACTTACCTTAAATTTACCAATAATCCTGTCATCATGGACACTATGGTCCTCATCGTTGGCTTTGCCTCTCAAGAGTTCAAATGTTCTCACCCAGTCTTCAAAGTTCTGAAATTCACTCTCCAGCTCCCCATCATATATCTGATGCATAAAAACATGGACAAACAATAGATTGAGAGGAGAGAAATAATGTTCAATGATAGAAGTAATACCCAATCTCCTATGGCACGGTTCTATTTCGCTTCTAGGTGGACACATGCCAATGCCAAGTGATCACACAATGAACATCGAGAAGGTAGAAGATACCAGAAAAATGTGCGTAGTCCCAGGGCAATACATAGAGCAGCCATCAGATGGCAGTCGCTCCTTTCTGCTTTGTAAAGCTGCTCATACACATTAGATACTGTAAATAGTGGTGGGTCCTGCCCATTTTGGCGGTATACCCAGAGATTCTAAGACGTTGGTTTGCCTGACCGTCTCATGGCATTGGGAAAACAAGTCATTGTCAGTGTTTGGAATTAGTAGGTCTTCCCTAACGAATAAGCACACCTGTCTGTTTAGGACAAGGGACATAGATGTCAGCAGAACAAATGGTTGGCCACACGCCCTCTTATGTGTATGCCCAGTTTTGCCAAAAAGAGCAGTGAGGAGTTACGGTAGGCTGGAATCACTTGTGCAGAAGTGGCCAGTCCTGCTTCCTACCAGAAGGGAGGGGCAACTGTGCTAGTTTGTTCTAGTCTAGTCTAGACGTGGAAGTGTAAGCCTGGGCACGGTTGCTGCCAGACGTGCCTATAACAGCCAGTGCAGGCTAGGCTATGCTTGCCATGGAATCAGATGTATGGAAGATATAGCAACCAGAGGAAAGTGTTCTTCGGTTGCCAAAAAATATAGTAGCCAGAGGAAATTGTTCTCCTGCTAGAGCAGGAGCCACCAAAGGGAAGTAGCCTTTAGAGCACCCGGACTCCATGCAAATTTACTTTACAGAATGTCAGAAGGGGGATAACATTCGAAGGCACCTCAATCCAAGGATACCACAACCAACCAAAAGTCCAGTAACCAGACCCAAGCAGAGTTTACCACAGCAGAGAGAAAGTAAGCAGAGTTATTAAGTGTGCCTGTCAGCCCAGAAGAGAAAGAGAGAAAGCAAAGTTACCAAGTTTGCCTGCCCGTTTATGCCAAAGCCTGCTGGAACCAAGAGAAAGCCTAAATGTAAGAAAAGCCCGAATATTATCTGGAATCAAGTTTACCCAAGTAAAGCTGCTGTTAAAATTTATAAAGGTCTGGACCCAAGACCCAAGGCACATTGCAGATCCAGCAGGAAGGAGAAGGAGAAGTCTTTCTTTTTTATTTTTTTATTATTTTTTAATCTGTGTCCTGGGTTTGGTTGAAAAAACTGAATCAAAAACCACACAAAAAACTGCATGTGTGACTCGAGCCTCAAAAGTATTGTGATATTGAGTAGCTGGATAACGGGGGTTGGACACAATACTTATATCACAATACTTTTGAGGCTGGAGTCACACATTTATAGTGTGGTTTTTTATTCAGTTTTTTCAACCAAACCCAGGAGACAGATTGGACACCAGATTGGACACCAGTGACATGACCAACAAAGCACTGGACACTAATATTGGAGTTCCAATAGAGGATACTGGGTAATTAAAGCACTAGGCATATTATGGGGCACATTTGTTCAACTTTTCTTTGCATGTCAAAGGAGTTTGCCCAACCACTAAATTGGTATATTTGCTTGTTGAACAAGACCAATGTGTTCCCATGGAAGACGTGATCAGACAAGTCATTTTCTCTGGGTAACCTGCAATGTTGCGAGTTTCGGCCCTTCTTCTTTTGGCTTTGGTTTAACCACATCCAGTCCCTTTTTGCCATCTTTCTTCTTTTTATCCTGCTCGTCGTCAATCAACAATGTGACGTGCCCTTTCGTCTTTGAAGTCTTGGAGGCTGTGGATAATAAACCCATAAGTGTCAAACATTTCTAGAATTTTTTCCTACGCTATGGCAGCTACAGTATGTTGACAGCACATAGGACCCTAGATAATGATGATAGGCTGATAGGAATACCAAACAGAGCAGATAGTGGAGTATTATAACTAGAACTGGAATGATAACAAGGGGACATCCACTACGTCTAGATGAAGGAACATACTAAAAGAGGGGCTTGGACATATTTATGGAGTGTAATAATACAGAAGAATTGAGCTGCAGAGTCTTCACAGTTCAGTACTGCGCTGTGCTGAACTGTGAAGATGGACTTTCCCTAGCAAAACTCATTTAGGGCTCATTCACGCGACCGTATGGTTGTGATGACACAATACACGGGCACCGGCTGCATGAACTCCGTGCTGTAGATGCAGACCCATTGACTTGAATGGGTCCGGGATCTGCAAAATACAGCAAAAAGATGGGGCATGTCTTATCTTTTGAAGAGAGGAGACATGGATCGGAAGCCCACGGAAACACTTGGAGCGCTTCCGAGGGCGTTCGGCTTCCGCACTGCAAAGTAAACGACATGTCCTATATTTTGCGGATCGCGGACCCATTGGAATCAGTGGGTCCGCACCACAATGCAGGATTCATACGGCCAGTGCCAGTGCATTTTGGACCGCTATTTGCGGTCTGCAACACGGGCAACGTGACCATACAGTCGTATTAATGAGCTCTAAAGTATATTACAAAAACATTTCTCTATACCTTAGAAGCAAAAATGACAATTACAATTTAAGATTATGAAAATGTTTTTTTACATCATGAAGGTATTATGACACATATATTTGTATCTGTATACTCACCATCCTCAGCTGCTGGCGGTGATGCTGGGGTCGTGCCTGCTGCAGCAGCAGCAGCTTTGGCCTAAAGAAAAACAGAATATTTACAGACTTTTATTTAGTAAGTTATATTAATGAAAAATAGCAGCGAGTACAGGAAACAATGTCATTATGGGAATAAAAATGGATGGAAAAGTGTAATTATCCTTTACAAACTCAGTCAAGCTTCTGCTCATTGTCCCCACCAGACAGCAATTTTTTTGTAAATTGCATTAATTATTTTACAGCAATGGCAGAAATAAGTGACAACATGTAATCAATACCTATTTTAAAATAATAAATTACCGTGCAGTATTGATTTTACATTACAGTATGTTGCATAGTACGAGCGTACTCACATCCAGAGGTGCTTTCAGAAATCTGCTGGCAGTAGCTTCCAATTTGTCAAAACATATATGAACAGCTGAGTGGAGAGGCTATAATGCATGGCATCTAACATGTTGTATTATAGATGATGTACGGTACTTTTTAATAATAAAATGCTCTAAGTAGAGAATCAACCAGGGGCTACAGTGAGATGTGAGAACATCTGATTCTCATTTCCTTCTGGGATTTGCGTCCTCACCTATCCCTGGGTTGAACTTCATGGACTTATGTCTTTTTTCAACTGTTTTAACTATGTAACTGTGTAACATTTAGCCTGATAATTTATGGTCGTTAACAGTAATTCAAATCATCAAGTAAATTATGCCACAGCAAAATCTATAAATCTGTAGGTGCAGTTTTACATTATTTATCCTGCGTTACATCCTGCATTATACTCCAGAGCTGCACTCACTATTCTACTGGTGCAGTCACCGTGTACATACATTACTTATCCTGTACTGATCCTGAGTTACATCCTGTATTATACTCCAGAGCTGCACTCACTATTCTACTGGTGGAGTCACTGTGTACATACTGTACATTACTTATCCTGTACTGAACCTGAGTTACATCCTGTATTATACTCCAGAGCTGCACTCACTATTCAGCTGGTGCAGTCACTGTGTATATACATTACATTACTTATCCTGTACTGATCCTGAGTTACATCCTGTATTATACTCCAGAGCTGCACTCACTATTCTGCTGGTGCAGTCACTGTGTACATACATTACTTATCCTGTACTAATACTGAGTTACATCCTGTGTTATTATACCAAAAAACCTAACCCATTGGTCCAGGATCAAAATAGAATATATATAACCTCAAATAGCAACGAGTGCTATAAAGATCCCTTTAGGGCCTAAATAGACTAATATATAAAAATTAACTTTTATTTTATCTTTTTATTAAAAGACACGTATAAATCCCCCTAATTTGTACATACACTTATTTAAAAGCACATGCAGAACCACTTGCCCAGCCTTTACATTAGGGCAGGTTATTCCCTATGTATGTTTATATTAGCTTTCCTGTTTTCATATGTCTTTGTCAATAGTTACAGTATATAATCTGGGAGCTAGACAATATCTCTAGGTACTAGATGCACTCCTGTAGTTATTGAGACGGATATTATGTTTCATACCCGTACTCACTACAGTGAGTGCTTAGTGATGTCTGAGTCTGAAGTACTGAGAGTAGGGTTAGAACAATGTCTCACCTACATAAGTAATAGTTATTAAAGAAAAAGCGCTTTGTTGCTATTTGTGGTTATATACATCCTGTATTATACTCCAAAGCTGCACTCACTATTCTCCTGGCGGAGTCACTGTGTACATACATTACTTATCCTGTACTGATCCTGAGTTACATCCTGTATTATACTCCAGAGCTGTACTCACTAATCTGCTGGTGCAGTCACTGTGTACATACATTACTTATCATGTACTGATCCTGAGTTACATCCTGTATTATACTTCAGAGCTGCACTCACTATTCTCCTGGCGGAGTCACTGTGTACATACATTACTTATCCTGTACTGATCCTGAGTTACATCCTGTATTATACTCCAGAGCTGCACTCACTATTCTGCTGGTGCAGTCACTGTGTACATACATTACTTATTCTGTACTGATCCTGATTTATATCCTGTATTATACTCCAGAGCTGCACTCACTATTTTGCTGGTAGAGTCACTGTGTACATACATTACATTACATAACTGTGTGGCTGTAGCCGTTGGGCGGGGTTCTGACTACACTCACCAATCGTATTTGGAAGCCCAGTCTAGAGGAGCTGGGAGTTTGGATCGGCACAGCCGTGGCTTCTACGTGTAAGACACATTGCATAATTAATCCTTAATCATCTAGCAGGAAATTATTAAACAGAGAACGTTCTCCTGGAAGTCAGTTTAATTATTGGCGAATTAATTCCACAAGAGACGATCTCATTAAGATGAAGTGTTTTTTAATGTCATGTTTCTCCAGTACCGTCATCTGATATTTAATCTGGGCGCTGTCTGTAAGTGATAACGACAGCGGTTATTTCAAGGGGTTGACGACTTTGGACGATTCCTACTTGTTAGAAAGGTCCCTGATAATAAGCTGACCATAAAGTGTCCTCCTGCCAAGACCCCTGGTGATCAGTGGGGAAATCTGGCAGTGAGTGTTCAGTTTTACTACAGCGCCACTTCAGGGGAAACAAAGTATTACAGAGTGTCCATTCAAACCAAATGAGTTATCTGAGCAATATAGGACAGGTCAGGTCCTCCAGACAGAGAGAAACACTCTAACCACCTTTCACTCTAGCCAAGACAAGAATGACCTCACCAAACAACTCCCTCTCTATTAGTGCAGAATTTACAAAAATGGTGTAGGACAAAAGTTTTTTTAAATTGGACTGGCCCCTAAAGCCTGTGATGTTGCACAGATTGTGTCTTAAAGGTTATTAAAATTTTCAAGGGATAATTTATTTTTTATTATTGCAATTCACCTATTTTGGGATAATAGTCATTTTTTCAATAGGTCTTTATTAAAACATTTCAACAGTTTCTGTTCTACAGCCTTCAATTGCAGTGTATTTGCAGGCTGTCTTGCTTTCTGTTTTACACTGAATATGTCAGGGAGCTGCTCTGACGGCAAGATGTATGGACCTTATCTCTGAACTCCTGACAGCTCATAAACACTCATTTAAAGGGCATCTGTCAGCAGATTTGTACCTATGACACGGGCTGATCTGTTACATGTGCACTTGGCAGCTGAAGACATCTGTGTTGGTCCCATGTTCATATGTGCCTGCATTGCTGAGAAAAATGAGGTTTTAATATATGCAAATGAGCCTCTAGGAGCAACGGTGGCGTTGCCGTTGCACCTAGAGGCTCTGCTCTCTCTTCACCTGCTGCACTCTCTGCACTTTAATTTACAAGACCAGGCAGTATAAACGTCCTCCCGCCTGACCCTGTCCATGAAAGCTCATCAGTTGCAGAGAGAGCAGAGCCTCTAGGTGTAATGGTAACGCCCCTGTTGCTCCTAGAGGCTCATTTGCATATATTAAAACTTCATATTTCTCAGCAATGCAGGCACATATGAACATGGGACCAACACAGATGTCTTCAGCTGCCAAGTGCACATGTAACAGGTCAGACAGTGTCATAGGTACAAAACTGCTGACAGATGCCCTTTAAGCCATATTTTTATCAAACTGTTAAGATTTTAGCTATGATTTATCTTTATGAGCTGTCAGAGCGCGAGATAGCCTGCAAACATATGGAAACTGAAAGCTGTAGAGCAAACACTGACCAATTGAAAAAATGATTGCTACCTCCAAAAAAAAGTAAAATTCAATGATAAAAACAGTTGGTCCCAAGGGTGTTCATAGCCTTTAAACCTTGGAACAATATACAGATTTTGTCATGTTGCAAAAAGACAAGATTCTATTGTTTCTATTATGTGAGTGAATAATTTTTTGTTTTTTTTGGGCACTGCATGACACTATGTGGGCACTGAATTGCAGTATTTTCCTGATAATGTATAGAATTCTCTGGGGACTGGCACTATAACTGGAAGATGTATGGCAGTATTTATGTGGGTAGGAGATGGTATTATGTTTGGTCACTGCAGCTGGACATAGCAATCTGTAAGATTACATGGAGGTGCAACAGTTGCAATCACAAAGAGACCCTGTTGCCTTAAGGATCCCAAAGTCCCCGCTGCCAACAGGTTGGGAAGGGTGGGGGGGGATCATGTTACAGCTTTATATCTTTGCATTGGGGTCCAGGATCCCCACGAGGCACATCAGCTGTACACACCTTTTGCACTTTCTCCAGGGATGCATAGTATTTGGACCACCAGTCTATCACATTTTCTGCAGACTCATCTGCTATGGTTCTCTTTTTCTTTTTAGTGGAACGTCTGATAGAGCCTCTCAATAGTTCCTGCAAGGTAGAGAAATGTTATCAGGAAAAATGGATAGATGATAGTAATGTTAGTAACAGTGGTGTCATTGTGACAGTATTATAGTAGTTATATTCCTGTACATAGGAGGCAGTATTATAGTAGTTATATTCTAGTACATAGGAGCAGTATTATAGTAGTTATATTCTTGTACATAGGAGCAGTATTATAGTAGTTATATTCTTGTATATAGGAGGCAGTATTATAGTAGTTATATTCTTGTACATAGGAGCAGTATTATAGTAGTTATATTCTTGTACATAGAAGACAGTATTATAGTAGTTATATTCTTGTACATAGAAGACAGTATTATAGTAGTTATATTCCTGTACATAGGAGGCAGTATTATAGTAGTTATATTCCTGTACATAGGAGCAGTATTATAGTAGTTATATTCTTGTACATAGGAGGCAGTATTATAGTAGTTATATTCCTGTACATAGGAGGCAGTATTATAGTAGTTATATTCCTGTACATAGAAGGCAGTATTATAGTAGTTATATTCTTGTACATAGGAGCAGTATTATAGTAGCTATATTCTTGTACATAGGAGCAGTATTATAGTAGTTATATTCTTATACATAGGAGGTAGTATTATAGTAGTTATATTCTTGTACATAGGAGCAGTATTATAGTAGTTATATTCTTGTACATAGGAGCAGTATTATAGTAGTTATATTCCTGTACATAGGAGCAGTATTATAGTAGTTATATTCTTGCACATAGGAGCAGTATTATAGTAGTTATATTCTTGTACATAGGAGCAGTATTATAGTAGTTATATTCTTGTACATAGGAGCAGTATTATAGAAGTTATATTCTTGTACATAGGAGAAGTATTATAGTAGTTACTGTATATTTCTGTACATAGGAGCAGTATTATAGTAGTTATATTCTTGTACATTGGAGCAGTAGTATAGTAGTTATATTCTTGTGCATAGGAGCAGTATTATAGTAGTTATATTCTTGTACATAGGAGCAGTATTATAGTAGTTACATTCTTGTACATAGGAGGCAGTATTATAGTAGTTACATTCTTGCACATAGGAGCAGTATTATAGTAGTTATATTCTTGTACATAGGAGACAGTATTATAGTAGTTATATTCTTGTACAGAATTGTAAGAAACAATAGGTATTGTGGAGGGGGGTTTGATGTGGGAATTAGGGGGTGGATGTTGGGTTAAAGTGGCAGTATAGCAGTATAATAGTCCATGGTGTAGGGGCAGTATAGGGGTATAATAGTCCATGGTATCTCATCTTCCTTTTAGTTGGTGGCAGGTGGAGACGTATTGGGCAGCGATCTCCACAGTTGACTCCTCTTCTCCCAGTAGGATGTGGAGTTTTCTCCGTTCATCTATGGAGGTGAAGTCCGGTATGTGAGCGGAGAGTCTCTGGAAGTACGTGGCCCTCACGGGTGAGTATTTGCTGCAGTGTAGTAGGAACTGGGCCTCGTCCTCCAGGGCCCCCTGCTCACAGTGCTGGCACTGTCTGCTCTCCCGTGGCTTGTATGTCTGCCTGTGCCGCCCCGTCTCCATCTCCAGGGTGTGGGCGCTCAGTCTGTACACGCTGAGGGTCTGTTTGTGTTTGGGGTGGGGTATCCTCACCAGGTAGGGCGCCATGGTGTAGTCCCTTTGCAGTGATTGGTATATGGTGAGTTTCTGGTTGGTGTCTATTTCTCTTCCTCTATGTATCGCTCCTTGCAGCTCTCTATGACCCCCTTTATTTGTGATTTGTTCAGGGCATGTTGGGGGTTATGGTTGGACAGGCAGCTGTCACTCGGTTAGTTATATTCTTGTACATAGGAGCAGTATTATAGTAGTTATATTATTGTACACAGGAGCAGTATTATAGTAGTTATATTCTTGTACATAGGAGGCAGTATTATAGTAGTTATATTCTTGTACATAGGAGGCAGTATTATAGTAGTTATATTCTTGTACATAGGAGCAGTATTATAGTAGTTATATTCTTGTACATAGGAGTGATGGGGAGGGCAATCAGAATAATTAAAAAAACCTATTGAGTAAATTATATAGTTTTCCTTGCATTTTGGGAATTACTATAATTTCTGTTTGATTTTCATGACAACTTATTCTTAATGTGTTAAATGTGGTATATTTGGGGCTCACATACATCTACAGAAATCTAAATATGTGAAAGTTATATGACCATCCCATAATCACAACCAGCCATAGAAATTCAGCACATCACCTTCTGCTTAGTGTCCTTCTTCAAAGGAGATTTAAACGTTGCTGTTGAGGTCTTAGGTTTAACTCCATCTTGAGTTAAGCTTTTGTCTTCAGTCGCAGGTGTGGCAGATGATGGCACTGTGGTTGAGGCAGCTGGATCAAGGAGGGAAGCTGCAGCTGGATCCGGTGAAGGATCTGATGGTGGAACTGGAGATGGGGATGGCGATGCTCCTGATGACGTTTCTTGAGGAACAGTTTTTTCCACCTCCACATAGATATGATCTGTTGGTTCTGCTGGTTCTTGTTGGTTAGGAGAATCATAGTGTGGAGCATCTGAAACTATAAGCATATCCAGAAGACTCAAAACATATAGATACTAGATACATGAGAATGTTAAGCTGAGAAGCATGCTGCATGGTTATTGAACTTTCTAAATAACACGGTTCCTCTGAAGAGGGAAGTCTTGTATATGATTTTGCTACTTATCTGCAAAAGGTATGGGTGCAAACAGGGTGGGAACCTGTTCTCACACATTTGTAAACCACTTTGAGCTTTCTTGGCCTGCTCTCTTGAAGACATACAATAGATGACTCTCTTCTATCCATTTCATTTAGTGCTTTCCATATTGTGCACTTTGTAGCAGGGCTTTGTGGGTTTTCTAGAGGTTATGGACCCACATCTGTCTTCCATTTATCAGTAAGCATTTCTATAGCTGCAAAACAGTCTCAAATGTGGATTGTCTGAAAACTTCAGAGCTAATCAGCTTGTCCTGGCCCCTCAAATAGGCAGGGTTTATGTAAACTCCACCCATAAGAGGCAGTTTATGCCAGGGTTGGAGCTTGTCTAGGGGAATGGCTTAAAGGGGTTGTCCCAAGAAAAATATTCTACAGTTTTCAAGCCAGCCCCTGGATCTGAATACTTTTGTAATTGCATCTAATTAAAAATTTAGCATAGCCACTGAGTTATTGAATAAAATGTATCTGCAATGCGCCATCTGCTGTTTGTTCTTTTTCTTTCACCTGTTCACTGAGATGGCCGCACATGCTCAGTTTCATCCTTCAACTGCCTCCTGAGCTGTGATAGGGAGAGCTGAGACATGCTCCCTGAGCTGTGATAGGGAGAGCTGAGACACGCCTCCTGAGCTGTGATAGGGAGAGCTGAGACACGCCTCCTGAGCTGTGATAGGGAGAGCTGAGACATGCTCCCTGAGCTGTGATAAGGAGAGCTGAGACACGCCTCCTGAGCTGTGATAGGGAGAGCTGAGACATGCTCCCTGAGCTGTGATAGGGAGAGCTGAGACACGCCTCCTGAGCTGTGATAGGGAGAGCTGAGACATGCACCCTGAGCTGTGATAGGGAGAGCTGAGACATGCTCCCTGAGCTGTGATAGGGAGAGCTGAGACACGCCTCCTGAGCAATGAATGAGGAGATCTCTGGATCCATGTAAGGTACAGGGCTGGTTCTAGCTTTGTTAGAAAGAGATTTTCATGTACTAGATGATGTCTGATTTTCATTTTTTTATATTAGTCATGGGATAACCCCTTTAAGTGCCCCTAATTTGCCAACCAAAATTGGTAAGTATGCTTTTCTGACTTAACATGATGTTATTCGATAGTGCCAAGATATAACCAGTATAAACGCTGTTCTTATGGATAACCGGCCAGACAGAATTCAAGGTCTTTTAAGTAACTTCCAAAACTGTAAGTCACCATGAAGTCACTATGGATCTTGTGATGCTGAACAACTATTCCGTACTGAAAAGTATGTCCCTACCTTCTGGAGCTTCTTACCACTTTCTGGAGGAGCAGTTTCTTCTTCAGCTTCTGGTAGTGCAGGGGTGTCCACCTCTGAAGGTTTATACAAAAACTGCTTCAAACAGTTGATCATGTGGGTCCCGACTAGTGTGCTCCGACCAAACGCCCTCCAGTCCACCACACAGATACTCAGAGGAGGGTGCAGCACTTCATTTTCTGGCAGTTCCTAGGACAGTACAATATACATTGCTGTGAGCCTTACCAGATAATACAGATAAGAACAGGTAATGGATCGTTATCAACAGCGTCGTAAGATTCCTGAATTTAGGAGTTTGCATATTTCTCTTCCTTACATCAGCTCATGGCCTGAGTGTATTTATACTAATTACACGCACAAAGAAATGGCACTCGTTTGGCACATTTTACGACACCTCTTAAAGAAGAACTCCCGTAAAAAATTTTATTCTCTGACCTGTTAGAAAGGTGCATGATATAATCTGTAGTGATTGTCATTTTCTTATCAGTGACTGTTTCTGTGAGTAAAAACCTCTCTTCTTATTGTAGCTGGGTCATGTGACCAACTCCCTGACCTCCAACTGACCCGGGACAGAAAGCCAGTAACTGCTCTATTCATTCCTATGGGAGCCTCACTTTCAGTCTCATAGGAATACATAGAGAATTAGACTTCCTGTCCACACATAAGTCTCTGTGTGAGTTGGTGGGTCTAATTGCTGGTCACATGACACAGATAAGAAACTTCAGGATGATAGAAGTCAAAAATTCAGCCACTGGTAAGAAAATGACATTCACTACAGATTATATCATGTACATTTCTAGCAGGACATGGAATAACATTTTTGTCGGGAGTTCTTCTTTAACCCCTTCCCGACCGCCGCCGTACATGTACGGCGCGCGGGCGGTGCGGGGACATGACGCCCGCTCGCGGGTGCGGCGGGCGTCATGGCCGGCAAGTCTCTGCTGTTTCTAACAGCAGAGACTTGCCGCATCTTACCTCCGTCTGCGGAGACTTCCAGGGCCTTCTGATGCCGTGATCACACGTGATCACGGCATCAGGATGCGTCTGAACCCGGAAGCCCACGCTTCCGGGTGGTGTACAGACGCCCCGATTGGCCAATCGGGGTGTCTGTACACCATATGAAAACTGTAATCCTCGCTGGTGAGGATTACAGTTTTCAAACTGCAATTCTTATTCTGGCCACTAGATGGCAGGCCAGGATAAGAAATGAGCAATTCATGGTTTTAACTGCATCTAGTAAATCCATGATTGCTCATAAAGAAAAAAAAACAAAACACAATAGATCAGATGATATTTGAGCTTTAAAATAATCACAGAAAAATTAAAAAAAAATGTTAAAAAATATATAAAAAATAAAAAAAGATATAAAAGTTCAAATCACCCCCCTTTCCGTATAAGTAAAAAATAAAAACCTAAATAACAATAAATATAGACATCATGGGTATCACCGTGACCGAAAACGCCCGTACTTTTAAAATATAAAAAAAAAAATTTCAATCCGCCGAATTGTGTGGCGGAAAAAAGCGTCCAAATGGCGATTCGCAGTTTTTTGTCCCTTTTTTTTTCTAAAAAAAATTAAATAAAAAGTGATCAAAAAGTCATACACACCCCAGAATGGTATCAATAAAAACTTCAGACCGCCCCGCAAAAAATGAGCCCCCATACAGCTCTGTACACATAAATACCAAAAAGTTATAGGGGTCAATATATGACAAGGAAAAAAAAAAAAGGGCAACTTTCTAATTATTTTATCACCATCTAAACGCAGGAAAAACTATACATATTAGGTATTGCCGGATTCGTACTGACCAGTAGAATGAAAGTAACGGATCAGTTTTAATGCACATCGAATGCTGTAAATAAGAAACCCGTAGAACTGTAGCGGAATAGCGTTTTCTTTGCAATTTCACCCGGTTTGGAATTTTTTTCCCGCTTCCCACTACACCGTATGCAATATTAAATGGTGGCGTTGGAAAGTACAACTTGTCCCGCAAACAACAAGCCCTCATATAGCTATGTGAACAGAAAAATAAAAGAGTTATGGCTGTTTGAAGGCAGGGAGCGCAAAACGAAAATGCAGAACCGAAAAAAGCTCCGGTCGTGAAAGGGTTAAGCGCGATCCTTTCTCTTGACATTATTGAGACACGGTAGCAGTGAAACGTGTCAAAAGGAGATACAAAAATAGATGTATTTGGTGCATACATATTTTTTGGGTGCAATATTCTTTGTAAATCTCCCCCAATGTATTAGCCTCTTCAGAAGTAGATACTATGAGACAAAATAATCAATATTGTCATAAAATACAAAATTTCAGGCGATGAAAATTGCACAAATTGCACAATAATTTTCAAAATAGCGCTTACGCTTACATTTGGAACAACCCCTTGCGCATCCTCATACAGTACGACCCCATGACTGGCATAGGGTACACCAATATTGTGAACCAAAAAATTGCCCATGCTTTTAGTAAATATGGCGCATTTTGTAACTCCTGTTAAAATAGAAATAGACCGGTAACTGGCATCTACCTGTTCTAATGAAAGACACTGTCAGTAGTGGCCCTCAGTGCCATCAGGGCCCCTGTGCACCTGAATAAAGGTGCGTGCCTACACCTCTTTATATATTTAGGGTTATTATAGAAAATATATGCATATGGGAATAATGTATTCATAGCTGAGCTGCAAAACCACTAACAGATCTCTAGGCCCAGTGAAATGAGACGTCACTTACCACTTCAAACCAGTCCGCCATAACGCTGAAATTGGGGTTGCTCTTGTAGCTTTGAATGACGCTGGATTTCACCCCTTTCCCTGCGCATTCAATCATCACCTGAGGACGATCTACGGACAATAGCTGCACCCTCTTCAGTTCTCGCACTCCCCAGAAGAGAACCTAAAAAAATAGGCATTAAAGATGAGGGATGCAGACCTATGCCTACAGTTTCTGGGACAAGACATAACTGTGTAGCAGCTACCAAAGGGGGTCATATTGACATTAAGGTCTCATGCACACAAACTTATTTTCTTTCCGTGTCCATTCCGTTTTTTTTGCAGACCGTATGCGGAAACATGCATTTCAATGGGTCCGTAAAAAAAAAGGAAGTTACTCCGTATGCATTCCGTTTCCATATGACCATATTTTCATTCTGCAAAAAAATAGAACATGTCCTGTTATTGTCCGCATTACGGACAAGGATAGGGCTGTTCTATTAAGGGCCAGCTGTTCCGTTCCGCTAAAAACGTTGGTTCTCTCTCTGAACAGTTCCCTTGCGGCTCCTGGGCTCTCTGTACTCAATATCTCTGGTCCCCACCTGTCAACATCTGCATGGTCGGGGTCACATGCACCTTTGCAGCCAATGACTGACCTCAGAGGTGACGAGTCCCCAAACGTTATGTGATCCAACAGTGACATGCTGCTTGGGGACAGGTCACTGCTGAGGCCCTGTGATTGATCTGGTGCAGGTCTAGACAGCTGATCTAAGCTTCTGCCACCTACATATGGGCCAGTGTATTAATTCCGCATGGAGTGTTCCTTTAAGAGAGTCAATGGCGTAAACTGTGTTTTGGACGGATATGAGGTTTTCTATAGGAAATCCTATCTGGTTTCTGTGCTGGTGATGAACTATAGATGTTGTGTATGTTGTACTGTATCTCAGCTCCAGTTACCCGATCTCCTATCCCTTAGTCAGCACTTCCCTCGGTTAATATGAGAATGCTGTGAGCTCAGTCCATTATCACATATCGGAAGTCTCTGACAGTGATATAAGCCTTTATGTGCCTCCACCATACTGAATTATTAAGACTACATCTCCCATTATCTGGTATGCATTTCTTACCTCTATTCTGTATTTACTCAGTATAGGGCGGATAGCAGCCGGGACAGAGTAGACCTGGCTGGGATCGGGAGCATCGATGGGTGGTAGACTTTGTGCACCAGATTCAGGAATCTGAAAAGGTAAGTACAGGCCAAAATACAGGTATACATCAGAAGAACATAACTGTGGTGTGCAACACTGTCATACATGATCTATTACATCATATACATATGGTGAATTTAGCATGTTTTTATAGGAATTTACATTCATAGCCTATTCACAGGATGGCATCAATGTGTTCCTAGGTATATCCATAGGATAGCATCAATATGTCCCTAGGTCTGTCTATAGCAGGGGTGCACAACCTTTTTTCGTTTGGGGGCCGCATTGTCACATCGCTCTATTTCAAGGGGCCGCAAAAAAAAAAAAAAAAAAACTTATTCAGTTCTATTGATAATCGCACATTCCTTATTACAGATGTGCTGACGATTATTGAACATCTTTCATCCTGATAAATGTGCAAATCAGCCAAAAAACGAGTCGGCACGATTATACAGCCAGATATCAGGAATGAGTGTATCTATGAAGACTTGTTCCCAGTCATTTTCACGAATATCGTGCAGTGTAATAGGAAGGTAAAGATTTCCTGGTAAAAAATTAGTTTTAACACGTTCCTGCAGCATGGCCCTGAAACAGAAGTTTCATGCTCTCCTGCTCCCTGCCGCTTCTGATGTCTCCATCTTCTGGTCCCGAAGCTGTTTACATTTGGCTGGCCATGGACATAGTCACATGTCCCGCTCCAGCTATTGACTGGCAGCAGCAGTGATGTGGCCACAAGCAGCGTTTCCCAGCTGAAGTCAGTCATTTGCCGGAGAAGATGAAGACAGCAAGAGCAGCATGGAGCAGAAAAGTATGAATCTTCTGTTTCAGGGGCCACGCTGCAGGAACTTGTTAAAAACATTTTTTACTGGGAAACCCCTTTAAGTGACGACATTTCTTTCCTTCTTCCTATTCACAAATAAGCGTTTTCCTTTACTGCAGAGGAAGTCGTTCATTGGTTCTTATCGCCTCCTGCTCCCCCAGATATACTGTAGGTGCCCTGCAATAACCAGTAAGCGTTTTCCCTGAGGGCTCATGCACACAGCGATTGTTTTGGTCCACATCTGATCTGCATTTTTTGCGGATCGGATGCAAACCCATTCACTTAAATAGGGCCGCAAAAGATGTGGACAGCACTCTGTGTACTGTCCACATCCATTACTCCGTTCCGCATAATGCAGAAAACACATGGCTGGTATCGGTGTTTTGCGGACTGCAAAACAAAGCACGGTCGTGTGTATGGGGCCTTACTAGCCAGGAAAGTACTTATTGGTTAACCCTTTAATGACCAGGCCTGAAAAGACCTTAATGGCCAGTCACTGTTTTGTGAGTTAGTGCACGTGGTTCAAACACCTATAACTTTTTTATTTGTTGGACTACCAAAATTTTGCAGCTTTTTATTACATGATACAGGGCTTTTTAATATATTTTTTAGTTTTATAAGGGGAAACTGTAATTTTTTTTTTAAAAAAGTCATTTTTATTCAAACTATAGCTCCTTATTTAAATATGCAAATTATTATAATTAGTTCCCTATATGTGTTGGATCGTTTTATTATAAAATATGTATAGTTTCACATGAATGGGGTGAAAATTGCAATGGTTTTGGTTGCTGGGTGGGGGTGGGCTTTTTTCTTTTATGTACGTATTTTATTATTTTTTCTTTTTTTGACTAATTTTTTAAAATATATTTCTGCTACAAAAAGACCTTTGGGGGACACTGATTTTTTTATTTTGCACATTTTTCTTTTTTTTCTTTTATTTGTATTTTCTTTATTTTGTATTTTAATTTTTTTTTTATAGTCACTTTATTTAAAAAAAATAAATAATTTTTGCCACATAATATGTCCCCCAATAGGTCATAAAAAGACCGTTGGGGCACAGTGAACAATTTTATTTTGAACTTTTTCATTTTTATTGTTTATACTTGTATCTTTTACATGTATTTTTTTTTTTGCAAAAATTTTATTTTCTTTAAATATATTTTTGCAGCACTGTATGTCCCCCCAGAGATCTTTTAAATACCTCTGGGGGACACTGACTTTTTTTTATCATTTTGCACTTTTTTTCCTTTTATTTGTCCAATATTTGCCCAATATTTTGTCCCCAAAAGGTTCATAAAAGACCTCTTGGGACAGAGCCTTTTTTTTTTGGCACTATTTCCATGGTAACTGGAGCATCCGAAGGAGCCCCAGTTACAGGGAAACCAGCCTGCTGAGCGAGGAGGGGGGCAGAGCAGGCTGCACACTCCTCTGCCCCGATGCCCGGTGATCGCCGGGTCTGAACTGGTCGGCGCGCCACTCACTTGTCTGCGGAGAAGGCAGAAGCGCTGATAAACGTCTTCTGCCTTCTCCTTGGGTCCCCCGCTGTCTCTGACAGCCGGGGACCGTCCTGCTCCTGCTACAGTGCGGGAGCAGGAGCTATAATCCTGCGATTGTGAGGCGCTTCAGGCAGAAACACAGCTGATCACACGATCAGCTGTGTTTCTGTCCAGCAGGACGGGGGCCGCAAACCAGGGCTCTGGGGGCCGCATGCGGCCCCCGGGCCGGGGGTTGTGCACCCCTGGTCTATAGGATGGCATCAATGTGTCCGTAGGTCTATCCATAGGATAGCATCTGTCACGCTCTGGTGTGGGGTGAAAAGCCACACCGAGTGTATGAGGGATGGGAACAGACAAAACCAGGAAACCGGTCACCTCCTGCAGGGGACCCTGAGACTAGGCCCTGGCTGACTACCAGTATGAACAAGCCTGGGTCGTAGGAAAGTTCATACACAGGAACCTAATCTAAATGCACCCTAGAAAACCCTGCAGTCTAGTGACACAAGAGAGTAAACCCGTTCCTCCAAGCGTAAGGAGGAACAGGAGACTCCAAAAGCAAAACAACAAAAGGAACAGAAGAAACTTAACTTAAGCAGATAACTCAGCAACTGGATCTCAGCCGAGATCCACACCACTCTCAACCAGGTAAGCAGAAGATATAAACCGCAAGAGATACTGGGAGAGGAAGGGGTAAATAGGAGAAAGCTAATTGCCAAGCGGCAACAGCTGAGGGAAGGGGTGTGGTGAACAGCACCCAAACAAAGGGAATAGCCTGTCAAATATGTCACTTAGAAAGCCGTGCAGAACGTCTGATTCCAGACGCAGGCCTACTCGTGACATTACCCCCCCTTTTACGGGTGACCTCCGGGCACTCAGGACCAACTTTATCAGGATGACACCTGTGAAAGGCTTTCACCAAACGACTGGCATTCACGTCAGATGCCGGTACCCATGACCTCTCCTCAGGACCATAACCCTTCCAATGAACAAGATATTGAAGGGTCCCACGAAGAACTCGAGAATCAATGATCTTGACAATCTGAAATTCCAAATTACCATCCACCAAGACAGGCGCGGGTGGCAAGGGAGATGGCTCCAGAGGTTCAACATACCTCTTCAACAAAGATCTGTGAAACACATTATGGATTTTCAGGGCCTGAGGAAGTTCAAGACGAAATGCTACAGGATTAATAATGGCCGTGATCTTATATGGGCCAATAAATCTTGGACCCAACTTCCAAGAAGGAACTTTCAACTTAATGTTCCTAGTAGACAGCCACACAGAATCACCCACATTTAGGTCCGGACCATTCATGCGTCTCCTGTCAGCCACACGTTTGTACTTGTTACCCATATTTATCAAGTTATTTTGAATTTTTCGCCATATGGAAGACAATGATGACGAAAAACGTTCTTCCTCAGGACTACCAGAAGTATCAGAACCAGAAAATGTGCCAAACTGCGGGTGAAAGCCATATGCACCAAAAAATGGTGACTTACCAGTGGAGTCCTGTCTGCGATTATTTATGGCAAACTCAGCCAGATACAAAAACGAGGACCACTCCTCCTGGTTCTCAGAGACAAAACATCTCAAGTAAGTCTCTAGATTCTGATTGGTACGCTCAGTCTGTCCATTCGTCTGGGGATGAAAGGCAGAGGAAAAAGACAGTTGTACCCCGAGCCGAGTACAGAACGCCCTCCAGAATCTGGACACAAACTGAGTCCCACGATCAGAGACCACGTCAGTGGGAATGCCATGAAGTTTCACAATGTTGTCAACAAACACTTGTGCAAGAGTTTTAGCATTGTGGAGTCCGGGTAATGCAATAAAGTGCGCCATTTTACTAAAACGATCTACAACCACCAGAATAACTGTCTTACCAGACGACTCAGGTAGATCAGTAATGAAGTCCATGGATAGGTGAGTCCATGGTCTGGACGGGATGGGTAATGGAAGTAGGGGTCCAGAGGGACGAGTATGTGTCACCTTAGAGCGTGCGCAGACACTACAGGCTGACACATATTCCTCAACACACTTACGCAGCCCAGGCCACCAGAATCTACGAGAGATGAGGTCGACAGTGGATTTACTCCCAGGGTGTCCCGCAAGCACCGAAGAATGATGCTCCTCAAACACCTTATGACGCAAATCAGAAGGAACAAACAACTTCCCGGGAGGGCAAGACTCCGGCGCATCTCCCTGGGCCTCAAACACTTTAGCCTCAAGATCAGGGTAAAGAGCGGATATCACCACTCCTTCAGACAGTATAGGGCTCGGATCTTCAAAATCACCACCCCCGGGAAAACTACGTGACAAGGCATCCGCCTTCACATTCTTAACCCCAGGACGGTATGTGACAATGAAATTGAATCTGGTGAAGAACAAAGACCATCTGGCATGCCTCGGATTAAGTCGTCTAGCCGACTCCAGGTAAGCCAGATTTTTGTGATCAGTGAATACCGTGATTGGATGAATCGCCCCTTCCAACCAATGACGCCATTCCTCAAAAGCCAACTTAATGGCCAGTAACTCTCGGTTACCCACATCATAATTTCTCTCCGCCGCAGAGAGTTTTTTCGAAAAAAAAGCACATGGGCGCCATTTACCAGGTGACGGGCCCTGTGATAACACAGCTCCTACCCCCACATCGGATGCGTCAACCTCCACAATGAAAGGTTGTGACACATCTGGCTGCACCAATATAGGGGCAGAAGAGAAGCACTCCTTTACAGCGGAGAAGGCTTGCAACGCAGCATCAGACCACATTGAGACATCCGTCTCTTTCTTAGTCATGTCAGTTAAGGGTTTAACTATAGTCGAATAGTTCTTAATAAATTTTTGGTAATAGTTGGTGAACCCCAAAAATCGCATAAGAGCCTTCAGATTTTCAGGTCGGTCCCAGTTCAGAACAGCACAGACCTTCTCTGGATCCATACGAAAACCTGAAGATGAAAGCAGGTATCCTAAGAATTGCACCTCATGTACAGCAAAAGCACATTTCTCTAATTTTGCATACAACTTGTTATCTCTTAAGATTTGCAACACCTGCCTCACGTGATCCTTATGTGTCACAATATGTGGAGAATAGATTAGTATGTCATCCAAATACACGACTACAAACCTCCCCACAAGATGATGAAAAATGTCATTAACAAAATGCTGGAAGACAGCAGGAGCATTGGTCAACCCAAAAGGCATGACCAGGTTCTCAAAGTGGCCCTCAGGAGTCTTAAAGGCCGTCTTCCATTCATCCCCTTCTATGATCCTGACCAGATTATATGCCCCCCGTAAGTCCAACTTGGAGAACACCTTGGCATCCACAATCTGGTTAAACAAGTCAGGAATCAAAGGAAGGGGGTATGGATCACGGACAGTAATCCTATTGAGTTCACGGAAATCCAGACATGGCCTAAGGGATCCGTCCTTTTTTTTAACAAAAAAGAACCCTGCTGCCACAGGAGATTTGGAAGGCCTAATATGTCCTTTGGCCAAACTCTCAGCAATATATTCCTTCATGGCCGTTCTCTCAGGTCCAGAAAGGTTATACAGCCTAGATTTAGGCAATCTTGTTCCAGGGATAAGATTGATAGGACAATCGTATTCCTGGTGAGGGGGTAAATCCTGACATCCACCTTCAGAAAATACATCAGAAAAATCCGATATAAAAGAAGGAAGAGTCTTAGTGGTTAAAGCAGAAAAAGATGTATTAAGGCAATTGTCAACACAATAATCGCCCCAATCCACAATTTGTCTAGTATGCCAGTCAATGGACGGATTATGTTTGCTTAACCACGGTAAACCCAGAACCACTGGAGCAGGAAGACCTTCCAACACAAAACATGAAATAAGCTCCTGATGAAATTCACCCACTCTTAATTTGATATCATGCACCATCTGAGACAAACACTTCTGAGAGAGAGGTGCAGAATCAATGGCAAACACAGAAATCCTCTTATCCAAAGAACTCGGCGACAATCCATGCATACGGACAAACTGAGCATCAATCAAGTTCACCCCTGCCCCGCTGTCAATAAACACCTCAATTTTCACAACTTTTGACTCTAGCGCCACCTCGGCAGTCAGGAGAAAACGGGTACTACAGGATGAAGACAAATGCACATTTTCAGTCTCCCTACCCACTCCACCAAGAGTGAGATGAGAATTCAACGCCCCCTTTTCTTTTCTCTCTTTTAGAGATAGGAAGCATGGACATACATTGATAAAGTGTCCTTTCTGACCACAGAAAAAACACACTCCCTTTTTATTACCAAGATGTTTACGGGTGGCTACAGGAGTGGCTCCCCCTAATTGCATAGGTTCATCCCCAGACATCAACCTAGGGGAATATTCACCCAAAGTGTCATAGGAAGCCGGTACACTATGTGATAGTACGTCCTGAGAGCGGGGGCCCCTAGATCGCTCTCTCAGGCGCCTATCCATGCGCACAGCAAGAGACATAGCGGCCTCCAAAGACACAGGAGTTTCCTGAAAGGCCAAAGCGTCCTTCAGCCTCTCAGACAAACCTTGACAGAATTGGCTATGTAAAGCCGGATCGTTCCATTCAGTATTGGTCGCTCACCTCCGAAACTCAGAGCAATAAGTCTCAACCGGCCGCTCACCCTGACGAAGGTTACGTATCTGGGTCTCAGCCAGGGAGATACGATCCGGGTCATCATAGATAATCCCTAAAGCCTTGAAAAATTCATCTACTGACCGGAGAGACAGCGATCCGGCCGGCAGAGAAAAGGCCCATGACTGCGCATCCCCTTTAAGCAGCGAGATGACCACACCAACCTTCTGTTCCTCATTACCAGAAGAATGTGGACGCAGTCTGAAATACAATTTGCACGCCTCCCTAAATAGAACAAAATTATCACATTCCCCAGAAAATCTATCCGGAAGGGGGACCTTAGGCTCCAAACAGGCCTGACACTCAGCACCCCCAGAACCACCAGCCTGTGGTCTCTGAATCTGGTTGCGGATGTCAGCCACCTGCAAGCTGAGTCCCTGCAGCTGTTCAGCCAGAGCAGCAATAGCATCCATGTCAGCACAAAAATGACATAAATTTTTGTTTGTCGGCGGTTTATAATGTCACGCTCTGGTGTGGGGGGAAAAGCCACACCGAGCGTACGAGGGAAGGGAACAGACAAAACCAGGGAACCGGTCACCACCTGCAGGGGACCCTGAGACTAGGCCCTGGCTGACTACCAGTATGAACAAGCCTGGGTTGTAGGAAAGTTCATACACAGGAACCTAATCTAAATGCACCCTAGAAAACCCTGCAGTCTAGTGACACAAGAGAGTAAACCCATTCCTCCCAAACATAAGGAGGAACAGGAGACTCCAAAAGAAAAACAACAAAAGGAACAGAAGAAACTTAACTTAAGCAGATAACTCAGCAACTGGATCTCAGCCGAGATCCACACCACTCTCAACCAGGTAAGCAGAAGATATAAACCGCAAGGGATACTGGGAGAGGAAGGGGTAAATAGGAGAAAGCTAATTGCCAAGCGGCAACAGCTGAGGGGAAGGGGTGTGGTGAACAGCACCCAAACAAAGGGAATAGCCTGTCAGATATGTCACTTAGAAAGCCGCGCAGAACGTCTGATTCCAGACGCAAGCCTACTCGTGACAGCATCAGTCTGTAGGTATATCTATAGGATAGCATCATTGTGTCCATGGGTCTGTCTATAGGATAGCATCAGGTCCATAGGTCTATCTATATTATAGCATCATTGTGTCAGTAGGTATATCCATAGGATAGCATCAATATGTCCCTAGGTCTGTCTATAGGATAGCATCATTGTGTCTGCGGATCTTTCCATAGGATAGCATCAATGTGGCAGTAGGTCTATCCAAAGGATAACATCATTGTGTCCATAGGCCTATCCATCAATAGCATCAATGTTTCCTTAGGTCACAAGATATCATCATTGTAGCCGTAGGTCTACCTATAGGATAGCATCATTGTGTCCCTAAGACTATACATAGGATAGAGTCAACATGTCGGTAGGTCTATCCATAGAGTAGCATTAAAGTGTCCAACTTCATAGGTCTGTCTATAGCATAGCATCAAAGATAAATCTATAGCATCAGTGTCGATAAATCTGTCTATAGATGGGGCATTGGTACATCACCTTTGTCACCTCATCACAGTACCAAACACAATGACATCAAATACATGTGGCTGTGTTTGGTACTGCAGCTCAGCCCCTTCAAGTGACCAGTACAGAGCTCCAGTAACGGACACATGGCATGGTCACTTGTGTAGGGACTTTGGTGCTCCACCAAGCACCGCTGCTTCCTCTTTCTGCTGATCGTAGGTGCTCTCAGGGATGGGAGCCCCACACTAGTGATAGGTCATCAATGTAGGATCAGTGGAGATAGCATTCCTGAGACCACCACCTATCAGCAGAATGAAATTTTCATGTTACTATTGGGACAACTTGAGCTCTCCATCATCCTAGAGCCCCTACCACCGTCATGCATGACTTTTTTTTGCCACTGGAAAAGTAGGAGACACCTGCCAATCACTGGCCACAGCACCCACCTCAGCTAGTGATTGGCTGAGCTGGCATCTCCAGGCATTTACTGCATGTTGAAAAGGAACCAGGAAGTAGAGACCTTCAGGGACTCGGTAAGCCACGGAACGGCATTGGGGGAGGGGGAAGGTATGGTGAGTAATGCTTCTTTTTTAACCTATCCGGCTCCACATAAAAATAATTTAATCCAGTTGGACAGCCCCATTACATTCCCTGTGATATGCCACATACAGTCTGATCCACTGATTGGAAGAGAAAAAGGTCATACATAACATTGACCATGCTGCTATGAGGTCCTTGGAAATAGGGGGGTCCAGACCTGGTTAGAAAACAAGACCCCCAACTTTAGGGCCTCAAAACTGGGTTAATTTGAGAATACCTTGTCTAATGATTCCACTATAATGTAATAAAAAATTTTTTTTACCAACCTGAAATAATTCGAATGCAGCCAGCAGATCTCCTCCGGAGAGGTGCCCGCAGAACAGTGGGAAATAGGCCAGTTTGGTCGGGCTGTAAGTCTGGTCAGAGAGTATCGCTGTTGGAGTGGCCACTGTAGAACCGATATACTCAGGCTTACCCTGTAAGGTGACAGATACGTGGACATTTATATGATCCGTTTCCATATTTACTCACTCAAAAATAACTAATAGCAACTTAAAGGGGTTATCCCATGATTAATGTAAAAAATACAGAACCAGCCCTGTACCTCACATGGATCCAAAGCTCTCCTGCATTCATTGCGCTGCTAGATTTATGGCAGACTGGCAGCTCAGGGGGCATATTTTGTCTGCTGCAGCTGAAGGATGGAACTGAGCATGTGCGTCCACCTCAGTCAGGTGGACAGAGAAATTAGTGAAACATTTTATTGAATAGCTCAGTGGCTATAAAATATTTTTAATTACATGCAATTACAAAAATATTCAGATCCAGGGGCTGGTTTGAAAACTGTAGAATATTTTTCATGGGACAACACCTTTAACGAAAAATATGAATCCCCTGTATAATGATACAATATTCTTATGTGTAATGTCTCTCGATAGTTGTCATACAAATATTACCTAATAAGGCTCCATTCACACGTACTGTTTTTCTTTCCTGATTCAATCCTGATTTTTTCAGGATCCATTGAAATGAATGGATCCAGATCAGGATCGAATCAGGAAAGAAAAACAGGACGTGTGAATGGAGCCTAACATCAGATGCAAGTACGTTTCAGAGATAAGCAGCTGCCAGAGGTATCTAATGTTGCTTATTCTTTCAGGAGAATGATGTATCAAATGGGCCAAAAATCCACTTTATTAGAGACAACCAAAGTGGGAAGAGCCTCTACTATAATCTATGGTCTTTACCACTGCTCCAGAGGTATATATACCCAATTATTTTCCCTGTGCCCTGGGTGTCAGCGCTACTTAAAATTGTATCTTTGTTAGTGGCTGGCATTGACAGCATTATGCTTGCATTGGGCAGCGTGGTAGCCATGGGGCATTGTGGCTGGCAGAGGGGGCAATGAGAGCATTGTAGTTGTTATAAATTGCATTGAGACTGTTATAGGTGTGCTTATCAGTGGGGTAATCTGTGGCATAGGAGGTACGAGGTATAAAAGCGAGAAGCCAGAAATGCCTGGGGGTAAACTCTACAAGGGTATATGGCGGTAATAATAGGTCAAGTGGATGATTTGTATAGTTAGATGTATTCTACAAGTACTGATGATGGAGCAAGTTATTTGAAGTGGTAAAGCAAAAAAAAACACAAAAAAAAACCCAAATTGCATGTATGCTACATAGGGTTTCGCACATTAAAGTGTCCTCTCCTTCAATACACCAGTGCACCAAGCCACGCCATGTTAAGTCTCTCCTTCTATGCTTATGTAAAGCTACGTATGGATAGAATTTATCTATATCTATCTGTGGTCTTTTTTCATTTCATAAAGTTGAAGCATAAACCTGGGGCCCACTTATTAGGGGATCTATATAACCTTCCTTTTGTCTAGAGTATACAACGTAAAAAAACTACAACTTCTTCTTTATTTTCAGATGCTCAAAGGAAAGACGGGATGAACAAGCCCTATATTTCTCACCAGGGCATCATCATCGTACAGCTCTATGACGATATTCGGAGGGTCTTTTGCAATGTCTTCTATCCCTCCATGTAATGCTATGCCATTGAACAGGAGCATCTGGTTCCAGGTTGGTGAAAGAGTCTGTTGAATGATCTGTGGAGCGTAAAGAAAAAAAAAAATGAAGCCAAAGAAATAAGGAACACATCACAATTATTTACATTCTTCATAGTCAGCCATTTAATGCCACTGGATACCAATGTCTGGGCTGTCAAACCACTGGACGGTGGTGAAGAGTTTATAAATTACTAGCAGAAGGACCCGGCTTCGCCTGGGAATATTTCATCTATTTCATTTAATGTTTCTATGTGTCGTTGCAGAGAGAAAGTCAATGCAGCTGTTAGAAGTTGATTTTTACCTTCATTTTTTCAATCCCCATTGGCTGCGGAGTAGGAGGGGGCGTGACCTGACCGGGGGCGTGGTTTAGCGGGACCTTGGGGGGGTTGCTTTTAAGTCCTTCTATTGAAGGTGGTATGAATTAAAGGTCGATACCATGGTAATTTATGAGGACACGCAATGGGTAGCAGTGGAAGAAAACATCTTTTATTACTACTGAACGGTTGTAGTCTAAAATTAGTCTATTTCATCTAATGTTTCTGTGTGTTGTTGCAGAGAGAAATTCACCCTCCCACCCCTGCAGCTGACAGAAGTTGATTTTTACCTTCATTTTTTCAATCCCTGTTGGCTGCGGAGTGGAAGGGGCGTGGCCTAACTGAATCGAGGGCGTGGCTTAGCAAGACCTGGGACGGGGGTTTTAAGTCCGTCTTTAGGGGACAGCCTGAATTACAGGTCGATGCCATGGTAATTTATGAGGACACTCAATGGGTAGCAGTGGAAGAAAACATCTTTTATTACTACAGAACGGTCTTAGTCTAAAATTAGTCTAAAACATAAGTTATATTTATGATAACCGGAATACCCCTTTAACAGTGTCATCCACAGCGCTCTGCCACTTTAAAGAAGCGAATCGAAATGGCTAAGCTCCTCAGCTGGCTGCTAATTATCTGGCTGTGTTGTTATGGAAACCTTCCCTCCCTGTGTGTGTCTGTGCAGTGAATGGTCATTGAGGTGTGAAAGCAAAGCTCCCAGGCTAATATTGTATGTATGTGGAGACCAAGGACCTGCAAGCTTCTATTGGCTGATATTGGACATGTGACCGTGTGTATGTGGAGAGAATGGCAGTTGGGATTTGAAGAGAAAGGCTCCCAGGCTAATATTGGCTAATGCAGGTCATATTTTGGGAATATCTCGGGAACTGTACGTCCTAGAGAGCTGAGACTTGGTCTAAAACCTTCCTGGACACCTGATGTACCTGTGTGCCGAATTTGGTGAAAATCGGTCCAGTAGTTTGGTAGCGCATAGAGAACAGACAGACGGACAGACAGACCGAAACTCAATTTTATAATATTAAGAGATTAGACTGGGGCTTGACTATCATTCCACTTCAGACCAAGACTTTAGGTACTAGATCAATGTATGGGTTTCTAAAGCAGAGGGCACCAAGGACTAGGGTACTAAAGAGGACCCGCCACCTCTCCTGACATGTCTGTTGTACAGTATGTCCCATAAAATACCAATTCAGGAGGATCTTTAGTTAGAACTTTAAGATGGTGCCATCAAACCACTGTGGACTGGAGCCATAAACCAGAAGACACACACCAGGAATATGAGCAGACTGATGGTGAAGCATCTAACTAGTGTTTCTATTATAGTGACCACATAAAAGTTCATCAGTATGGTCAAGCATGGAGCTATTATCATCATCATGGCAACAGAAACATCAAACATAAAAAGGTTCCTTCCAGAATCTTGTAAAGATGAAATCAAAGCCGCAGAGAACACACAGTGTGACAGACAAGACGAGTTTCTTACCTTTGTCGTTTGACAATGCGAGACAAACGTCACTTTGGCAAATGGATCGGAAAGGCCAGTGCTGTCTGCAGCTATCAGCCCTCGAGCTTGGTACATGTGGGCTCGTAACTGGAATAGGTGCTTTGCTGAAAAATATCATTTACAAGCTGACAATCTTCAGACAAGAGTTTTCTAATGTAGTTTTCAAAAATTTAAAGGCCATCACCTCCTTAGTTATAAAATGTCTCGTTGTTGATCAAGTACATAAAAGATCCCTCAAAAGTGATGAGTGGAAGTGGTCTTGAGTGAGGAATGTTTAATGACTTCACTATACTTATCTATACCCACACATTTCAACTTTTTGGGTCTGGGTAAAAAGGTTTCTTAAAGATGAAGGGGTTTTATTGGCCATCCTTAAGCTAACATTAGATTAGTAGATATGTACAAGGATGAGAAGGAATGCAGATATAGGGCATGCTTCAACCTCATGCTAATTACAAGGAGCCGATCGATCAGCCGCGATCTTTGGAGAAACCTGGCAGCAAGTGTTCAGTTTTTGAGCAGCACCACCACAGGTGAAATTCGGTATTACACAATGTCCATTGAAATCCATGGACTGTCCATGTAATGCATGAACATGGTGGGCCTTCAAGCAAAAGTATCTGCTTTCTTTCACTTATAGGTAAGGGTGCTCAGCCTGAACTCCTCAGTGTGTCCTAATAATCTATTAAATGGGTTTTAAAACCAGTAAACCTATTTATTTTAGAATTATATTTAACATAGCTGTGCAACCTTATGTGCATGCTAGCTTGATGGAGATAGGCAAGTCCTCTGCGTCTAGAGGAAAGAAGGTTTGTACACAAACATAGAAGAGGATTCTTTACGGTAAGAGCAGTAAGGACTCATTCACACGGCCGCATGTATTTTGCGGTCTGGAAAAAATACAGATGACATCCGTGTGCTTTCCGTATTTTGCAGAATGGAACAGCTGGCCCTAATAGAACAGTATTATCCTTATCCGTGATGTGGACAATAATAGGACAAGACTCAATCTTGCTTCCGAAATACGGACATACGCAAACGGAATGCACACGGAGTAACTTCCTTGTTTTTTGCGGACCCATTGAAATGAATGGTTCCGCATACAGTCCGCAAAAAAACGGAACGGATATGGAAGGAAAAATATGGCCGTGTGAGTGAGCCCTAATACTATAGAACTCTCTGCCTGAGGAGGTGGTGATGGTAAGTTCACTAAAAGAGTTCAAGAGGGGCCTGGATGTATTTCTGGAGGTAATAATATTACAGGTTATAATTACTAGAGAGGGGTCGTTGATCCAGGGAGTTATTCTGATGCCTGATTGGAGTCGGGAAGGAATTTTTTTCCCCTAAAGTGGGGAAAATTGGCTTCTACCTCACAGGGTATTTTTGCCTTCCTCTGGATCAACTTGTAGGATAACACGCCGAACTGGATGGACAGATGGCTTTTTTCGGCCTTATAAACTGTTACTATGTTAAGTAAAGCGGCTGACCTGTCTGATTTATATGTCACCCGAGACTATAATTTCAGAGGTGGAGGACTCAATATTATTAAATGATGAAATGTGAAGTAGGAGCCTTTACAGGACCTCATACGGTTAAAGTAATGAAGAAACCGGTTAAAAAGCTATGTGAACTGGCACATAACTCTCCCTAAGGTGGGCTCATTATGAAGCCCGTCTGACAGTACTATTTCATATAGTGCACACCACTGCGGTGGAAAGATAGAAAGATCAATGTAATATAAAAGTTGCAGTAAACAGAGGTCTGGACCCAGGTAGCTACTGAGGAGCAAACCATGGTCTGTGGTAGAAAGGCCAGGGAGTGATTGTGGCCTGAGGAAGAGTGGAATCCAACTGACTACTAAGTGAGACAGCAAGAGACAGACAGACAGGTCCTGAAGAGAGAAACCCTCAGAGGCACACAAGGTAATATTGCTAGGCTTTTTTTTTTTTGTCTGGTCTCGGTCCTCAATATATTTTAGTTTTCAAGGAGTCTGAATTAATTTAGAAGTCTGGTCTGGGGTCTGATTAATTTAGGGGTCTGAATGCAATTGTCTGAGTTCTGAATGCAATTAGGGGTCTGGTCTGGGGTCTGAATTTTTTGTCTGGTCTAGAGTCTGATTAATTTAGGTGACTTGTCTGGGTTCTGAATGAATGTAGGAGTCTGGTCTGGGGTCTGAACTTTTGTGAATGGTCTAGGGTTTGATTAATTGTGGGTATGTTCTGGGTTGTGAATAAATTAAGGGGTATGTTCTAGGGTAATTTTGGGGTGTGGTCAAGGGTCTGATTATTTTGGGGGACTTTTCTGGGTTTGGAATGAATTTATGGGTCTGGTCTAGGGTCTGAATTTCTTTGTGTGGTCTAGGGTCTAAATAATTAGGAGTCTGGTCTAGATTTTGAATGAATTTAATGGTATGGTCTAGGGTCTGATTAATTTGGAGGACTTGTCTGGGTTCTGAAAGAATTTATGGGTCTGGTCTAGGGTCTGAATTTATTTGTCTGGTCTAGGGTCTAAGTAATTAGGGGTCTAGTCTGGGTTCTGAATGAATTTAGGAGTCTGTGGGTCTAATTAATTTAGGGGTTTGGCTTGGGCTGTGAAGGAATTTAGGGACCTGCAGCAGCTTAGTTGAGGAGGTGGAGGAAACTTCCCCGTAGTGACCTCACAGGCACCTCTGCTAAACCAGTAGGGGCGTATCTTTCATCTGTTAACTGGTGGTATTCACACAATTTACACTTTTTACAATTGCTTGTTGTTAGAAAGATTTGTCCAGTGAAAGAACTGAAAGCAAATATTCAGTTCCCCTGCAGAACCACCACTAAGCATTACATGGTGGTCATTGAAATGAGTGAACTTTCAGTGTAAAGAATGGAAGTCAGATTCTCCACGGTGGAAGAAGCACTGTTTGTAGCCACTCTCCACACAGGATAACTGATAAGGAATATTTAAGAGCTCTTACTCTTATAGACAAGATTGACAGGTGGGGGTGATCCATGATGTCCACTTGGAGCAGTTGGATGTTCAATCTCATACCCCATTGGCAGGTTTTCAAAGATGGCTTGTGAGTATTTGCTGGAACCCAGCCATAAGAAGACATCTACTTTGGCCTGAACGCTCCATCCAGGACCTCTCTTGCCGGGGAGCTGTGGAGAGAAGAAATATTGAGTGTCTACCAGGGGAATCACCAGTATCACTACATTTTATGGTATAAGGTTCACCCATTGATGAGATGTTTGTGTTTGCACCTTCCACAGATGAATGTGTCCTATTCACATACATTTATTATAATTAAATGTGGACATGTAGAGCTGCTCAGCAGTAATGGTAGTCCTCTCCACCGACTGCAAGGAACACCTTAATGGAAATATCCATTAGTTTCTCTGCCCATTGATTGTGTGTCTGGAGTTTCAAAAATGGTATTGTGTAAATGGGCCGGAAACAAGGAAAAGAGCGAAGAGGAGAGGAGCGGAGAGGAGAGGAGGAAAGATATAGGGGGAGATTTATCAAACTGGTGTAAAGTAGAACAGGCTTAGTTGCCCATAGCAACCAGTCAGATTCTACCTTTCATTTTCCAAAGGAGCTGTGAAAAATGAAAGGAGGAATCTGATTGGTTGCTATGGGCAACTCAGACAGTTCTACTTTATACCAGTTTGATAAATCTCCCCATAGACTTGACTCAATTGGACCTACGTTCCGCTTATACCTACCTGTGAGAGCTGCTTTATTCCCTTCTTCTAGATGGATAGATAGATGGATAGAAATGAGATAAATATCAGATAGATATATAGATAAATAATACAGACCCCAGAATAAATACAGCTTCTTCACCAGACTATAAATAGATAGATAGAGAGATAGATAGATAGATAGATAGATAGATAGATAGATATGAGATAGATAGATAGATAGATAGATAGTGTCCTATTCAACTACATTAATTATAATTAAATGTGAACATTTAGAGCTGATCAGCAGTAATGTTACTCCTCCGCACCAACTGCAAAGATCGCCTTAAAGGGGTTGTCCCACGAAAAATATTGTACAGTTTTCAAACCAGCACCTGCATTTGAATACTTTTGTAATTGCATGTAATTAAAAATTTTGTATAGCCACTGAGTTATTCAATAAAATCTATCTGTATAGCGCCACCTGCTGTTTTTTTTAAAAACATTTTTTAATTACTTTGACCTGCTCACTGAGGAGGCCGCACATGGTCAGTTACATCCTTCAACTGCCTCCTGAGCTGTGATAGGGAGAGCTGAAACACGCCCCCTGAGCTGTGATAGGGAGAGCTGAAACACACCTCCTGAGCTGTGATAGGGAGAGCTGAGACGCCCCCTGAGCTGTGATAGGGAGAGCTGAAACACACCTCCTGAGCTGTGATAGGGAGAGCTGAGACACGCCCTCTGAGCTGTGATAGGGAGAGCTGAGACACGCCTCCTGAGCTGTGATAGGGAGAGCTGAGACACGCCTCCTGAGCTGTGATAGGGAGAGCTGAGAAACACCTCCTGAGCTGTGATAGGGAGAGCTGAGACACGCCCTCTGAGCTGTGATAGGGAGAGCTGAGACACGCCTCCTGAGCTGTGATAGGGAGAGCTGAAACACACCTCCTGAGCTGTGATAGGGAGAGATGAGACACGCCCTCTGAGCTGTGATAGGGAGAGCTGAGACACGCCTCCTGAGCTGTGATAGGGAGAGCTGAGACACGCCTCCTGAGCTGTGATAGGGAGAGCTGAGAAACACCTCCTGAGCTGTGATAGGGAGAGCTGAGACACGCCCTCTGAGCTGTGATAGGGAGAGCTGAGACACGCCTCCTGAGCTGTGATAGGGAGAGCTGAAACACACCTCCTGAGCTGTGATAGGGAGAGCTGAGACACGCCGCTTGAGCTGCAGCAGAAAAGACACTCCCCTTGATCTGTCAGCTTGATATAAATCTAGCAGAGCAATGAATGTGGAGATCTCTGGATCCATGTGAAGAACAGGGCTGGTTCCAGCTTTGTTATAAAGAGGTTGTCATTTACTATATGATGTCTGATTTTCATTTTTTACATCATTCATGGAATAACACCTTTAATGGAAATATCTGTTAGTTTCTGTGCCCATTGATTGTCTGGAGTTTGAAAAATGGTAGTGTGTAAATGGGCCAGAAAGAAGGAAAGGAGAGAAAGAAACAAAGATATAGACTTGACTCCACTGAACCTACGTTCTACTTATACCTACCTGTGAGACCTGCTTCCTTCCCTTCCTCTAGATGGATAGATAGATGGATAGAGATAAGATAGATATCAGATAGATATATAGATAAATAATACAGACCCCAGAATAAATACAGCTTCTTCACCAGACTTCTAAATTAATAAAGACCCAATAAAGTAATACAGATCCCAGACCAGACCTCCTAAAACAATACAGTAATACACACCTCAGACCAGAAAAGGCTACTCAAAGTAATATAAAGAGGACAAGGAGGTAGATTAGATAGATATATATAAGAGAGATAGATATATATAAGAGAGATAGATAGATAGATAGATAGATAGATAGATAGATAGATAGATAGATAAGAAAGATAGATAGATAATACATGATAAATAGGTATGAAAGATATATAGATAAATAGATAGACATGATAGATGATAGATAGATAAATAGATAGATAGATAAGAAAGATATATAGATAGATAGATAGATAGATAGATAGATAGATAATACATGATAAATAGGTATGAAAGATATATAGATAAATAGATAGACATGATAGATAATAAATAGATAGATAGATAGATAGATAGATAGATAGATAGATAGATATATATGAGAAACTGCCAAAAGTAATAAAAGTTGATAAAATTCAGACATGGCTTTTGAATTGTGGTTAAATAGAATAATTTATAAAACAAACTAATGAAACTGTACAAAAATGATGGTTCCCTTGACTTAATACTGTATTTTGTTGCACAACCATTTGAGAAAATAACTGCAATCAAGCGATTTCTGTAACCCTCAATGAGACTTCTTCACCTGTCCAGAGGTATTTTGGCCACTCCTCGTGAGCAGACTGCTCCAGCTGTCTCAGGTGTGAAGGGTGCCTTTTCCGGACTGCATGTTTCAGCTTCTTCCTCAGATGTTCAATAGAATTTAGATCAGGGCTCACAGAAGGCCAATTCCGAATAGTCCAATGCTTTGCTCCTAGCCATTCTTGGATGGTTTAGCTGTGTGTTTTGGGTCATTATCCTGTTGGATGACCCAAGACCTGCGACTGCGACCAAGCTTTCTGACACTGGGCAGCACATTTCACTCCAGAATGCCTTGATAGTCTAGAGATTTCATTGTACCCTGCACAGATTCAAGACACCCTGTGCCAGATGCAGCAAAGTAGCCCCAAAACATACCCAAGCCTCCTCCATGGTTCATAGTAGGTATAATGCTCGTTTCTTTGTATGCTTCATTTTTGCATCTGTGAACAAAGAACTGATGTGACTTGCCAAAAAGCTCCAGTCTTGTCTTTTTTTTTTAATTCGTTTTATTGAACAAATATCAATAAACAAGCATTACATCATCAAGTGCAGGATACAAACCTGCGTATGAAGTATATTAGGTACGAAAACAAACATAAGCAGTGCATTGCATAGTAAAAAAGCATACAAGTATCACAGATTAACACAGCAGCGGACTCTCAATTGGTAGAATCAGATCCAAAAGAGAGCATAAGTTCCCAGAAAGATTCATGACTTAAGTAATCATTTCAATTGCATGTCGCATAAAGTTTGTAGAAGACAGGGTTTGCGTGGAGGAGCACCATGGCCCCCAGACCTCAAAGAACTTAGGAGTCCTACCCCTATTCTTATATACAATATATTAATACGGGATTATAGTATTCACTAACTGCTTCCATTGGGAGACAGTGGGGTGTCTATCACCCATCCACCTAAGTGCTATTGCCTTCCTAGCAAGAAACAAAGTTTCCCGCAAGAATATCCTAACATAATGAGTGTATGTGGCCTCTTCCAATATGCCAAAAAGGCAAACGCGAGGTATCATGGGGATCGGAAGATTTAGTATGGTGCCCAGAAGTGCCATGACCTCATTCCAGAATTTTTGAATATGTGTGCAGGCCCAAATCATGTGCCAGAAATTAGCACCCACTTCCTGGCACCTGTGACATCTAGTATGCGAAAGCCTGCCCATCTTATATAGTCGAGTCGGGGTCAGATAACTCTGGTGAATAATACATAGTTGTATAAACTTATTATTGACAGCAGGTGATACCAAAGTAGGTGATTCCAGTATGTCTCCCAAGTCATCGTCATCGAGGTCTGGGACCATAGCCCTCCATTTATCCAATACTGGCAACGACATTGATTGCATCTTAATATTCAGTAAGTGAGTGTATAAAGCAGAGATAAATCCCCTAGGGCCCTGTGAGCGAATTACTCCAATCAATGGATATGCTGAGATTTGCAACTGGGCAGCTGGGAAATAGACCTGTAGAGTGTGCCTCAGCTGCAAGTATTTATAAAAAGCTGATTGTGGGATATCACGACCCTGGCGGAGGTCCTCAAACGTCCGGAGCACATTGTCACGATATAAATCAGCCAATAAGGATATGCCACTCTGTTTCCAGAAGTGCGCGTTGTCAGAAGACAACAGGTCTGGGTACATTGGGTTGTCCCATATAGGGGTCTCAGCAGCTGTTCCCGTGAAACCATGGGCATTTTTACAAGCGTTCCATACCTGAACCGCCACCCTATGTATTGGCAACAGTTTCCCCGCAAACAATTGCGGTTTCTCCAGGACAGGCCATAGTGAGGGCAGGTTGAGCTCCAGTCTTGTCTTATCTGTCCAAAGGACATTTTCCCAGAAGCTTTGTGGCTTGTCAATATGCCAATTTTGGCAAAACCCAGTCTAATTTTTTTTAGAATTTTCTTTCAACAGTGTTTCCCTCCTTGGTCGTCTTCTATTAAGTCCACTTTGGCTAATACAGCGATGGATGGTGTAATCTGACACTACTGTACCTTGACCTTGGAGTTCACCTCTAAGGCTCTTTGGTTAACATTCATATTATCCATCTTTTCAAATTGTCATCAATTTTCCTCTTGTGGCCACGTCCAGGGAGGTTGGCTACAGTCCCATAGACCTTAAACTTATGAAAAATATGTGCAACTGTAGTAACAGGAACATCAAGCTGTTTGGAGATGATCGTATAGCCTTTATCTTTAACATATTTGGCTAATTTTCTTCTTAATATCCTCTCTTCTTAGCTTTCTTTGGTTCATGTTCAGAGTGGTACCCACAATGATACCAAACAGCACACTGACTACTTTTCACCCTTTAAATTGACAGACTTACTGCTTACAAGTTTGAGGACCCCAGTGATAGTAATCACAGGACACACCTTAGTTTATCATGTCCCTATGGTCAAATTATTTTCATTCTTTTCTAGGGGTACCACCATTTTTGTCTAGGCCAGTTTCAATAGTTTATTTTTTTTAATTATTCTGTTGAACCACAATTCAAAGGCAATGTCTGATTTCCATTAGCTTATTTTCAGTATTTTTTTTATTATTTTTAATATTATTATTACTTGAGTGAACATTTTAGGTTTTTATTTCTTTAACAGAAGGGTACCAACAGTTTTGGCCACATGTGTAGATTAGATAGATAGATAGATAGATAGATAGATAGATATGAGCAGGGGCATAGCTAAAGGCTCATGGGCCAGAGGCAAGAATTTGGTTACGACCCCCTACCCTCAGTGCTTTGTGGCCAGGGGCAGGGAAGCACATAGCCTTCATGCTGCCTGAGGCAAAAAACAGAATCGGCACCCCCCCCATGCCAAATTCTTGACCTAATCCCTTCTCTCCAGCCAGAGGTGGAGGTGTAAGCATGCTCTTTCTGTAAGGGCTCATGCACGCAAACGTATTTTCTTTCCGCATCTGGTCCATTTTTTTTTTT
This sequence comes from Rhinella marina, assembly GCA_900303285.1. Classification (NCBI taxonomy): domain Eukaryota; kingdom Metazoa; phylum Chordata; class Amphibia; order Anura; family Bufonidae; genus Rhinella; species Rhinella marina. The sequence continues at coordinate 263,491 of ONZH01029477.1, read as the reverse complement.
TTTTGCGGACCATATGCCGAACCATTCATTTCAATGGGTCTGCAAAATAAACGGAAAGTACTCTGTGTGCATTCCGTTTCTGTATGTCTGTATTTCCATTCCGCAAAAAAATAGAACATGTCCTATTATTGTACGCATTGCGGACAAGGATAGGACTGTTCTATAAGGGGCCATCTGTTCCGTTCCGCACAATACGGAATGCACACTGACGTCATCCATATTTTTTGCAAATCTGTTTTTTGCGGACTGCAAAATACATCCGGTCATGTGCACGAGCCCTTATACTGGTGTCTTCTTATGCGGCACAAGGGTCTTTGGGCCCCCTCAGGCTCCTGCGCCCGGTAGTGACTGCTACCTCTGCACCCCCTATAGCTACACCCCTGGATATGAGATATATAGACAGACAGACAGACAATCTTACCAGCCCTTGTATTACAGCAACCACTTTATGTAGATTTTGGGTTCAGTAGAGGACATTATGGTATCTGTATAATTTGGGTACAGCAGAATGATAGATCACAGTGCGGATAATGAAGAGTAACTAATATGTCTTGTTCTCGCTCGTCTCTAATGACCAGTGTTTATCTCCTTTACATTTAGAATGAAGCTCTAATAGAAATGCAGGGCGCTGTTCACACAATTATCCTGCATTGTTACAATCCACATCGTGAAAATGATTAATAATGTGCAGAACATACCGGAAAGGTTAGATCTTTAATTGTACTTTCCGAGAGGAGACGGTCTACAGATGTGAGCTACTTACTTTGAAGAAGAGGGTTTTAATCTTCCCGCAGTGGTGACCTTTTTCTTCAGGCACCGGGGAGTAGAGAATGTCTCTGGCTGGGATGCGGGCATATGCCATGCGCTTATTGTTGCTGAGGAGCCATATGAACACATCAGGAACAGTATGTTGTGGCTGCAAAACACAAAGTGCACCCATCAATCTAGTTGAGTTCAATCACAACTTTATTTGGCACTTGAAACTTGCTTTTTAGAAGAAATAAATGGGCAGCACGGTTGCTCAGTGGTTAGCACTGGTGCCTTGCAGCGCTGGGATCCTAGCTTCGAATCTGACTAAGGACAACATCTGCATGGAGTTTGTAGGTCCTCCCTGTGTTTGCATGGGTTTCCTCTGGGTTCTCCGGTTTCCTCCCACACTCCAAAGACATACTGATAGGAAACCAAGATTGTGAACCCCATTGGGGACAGCGCTATATAAGTGAGCAAAATAAATAAATGTTAGCTAGATAGACAGCACGGTGGCTCAGTGGTTAGCACTGGGGTCCTAGGTTCAAATATGACCAAGGACAATATCTGCATGGAGTTTGTAGGTCCTCCCTGTGTTTGCACAGGTTTCCTCCAGGTTCTCCGGTTTCCTCCCACACTCTAAAGACATCCTGATAGGGAACTTAGACTGTGAGCCCCATTGGGGACAGTTAGATGCTAATGTCTGTAAAGTGTTGCAGAATATAGTAGCGCTAAGTACATAAAATAAATAAACTTCTGTCCACCATCTTGATTATTAGAGGCCACATCTTCTGCAGCCTGTAGTCCTGGTAACTAGGTGTGTCCAGATAGCATCTTTTAAGGTGGATTTACACGGCCCAATGTTCAGTACGAAAGCTTGCTTCCAATAATCAGCCCATGTGAAGGTGCCCCAGATCACCTGATAAACGAGCGAAACGCTCATTTATCGGGGTGCGGACACCTCAATCATAGTTCCTGAGCAGCAAATTGTACCGTCTAAACAGCTCTCTGCTGCAGAGGAGCATTGGTTATGTATGGGGACGAGCGATAGCAGCAGTCCTCATACTGTGGAGGTGATTGCTGAATGTAAATGCAGCGCTTCACCTCCACTTAAAGGGGTTGTCCCATGAAAAATATTCTACAGTTTTCAAACCAGCACCTGGATCTGAATACTTTTGTAATTGCATGTCATTAAAAATTTTGTATAGCTACTGAGTTATTCAATAATATGTATCTGTATAGGACCACTTAATTTCTTATTTCTTTGACCTATTCACCGAGAAGGCCGCACGTGCTCAGTTTCAACTTTTAACTGCCTCCTGAGCTGTGATAAGGAGAGCTGAGACACGCCTCCTGAGCTGTGATAGGGAGAGCATGGACACGCCCCCTTAGCTGCAGCAGAAAAGACACTCCCCTTGAGCTGCCAGCTTGATATAAATCTAGTACAATGAATGGAGAGATCTCTGGATCCAGGTGAGGTACAGGGCTGGTTCTAGCTTTGTTAAAAAGAGGTTGTCATGTACTATATGATGTCTGATTTTCATTTTTTACATTATTCGTGGGATAACCCCTTTAATGAGCAGCCGACTGTCGGGAAGGAATGCTTCCTTCCTGACAATTGGCTGCTTGGCGGTATGTTTAAATGCAGATTTATACAGTATTGTTAGGCTAATTTCAAACCAGCGTTTCCTTTTTCCAGTATTGAGTTCCGTCATAGGGGCTCAATACCGGAAAAAAACGCTTCAGTTTTGCCCCCATTCATTGTCAATGGGGACAAAACTGAACTGAAGAGAACGGAGCGCTCCAAAATGCATTCCGTTCAGTTCTCTTGCTTCTCTAGACCAGAGAGCAAACCGCAACATGCTGCGGTTTGCTCTCCGTCCTGGGCATCCACACCAAGACGGATCCGTTCGGTGTGACACAATAGTAAACGGATCCGTCCTCCATTGACTTTCAGTGGAGTTCATGACGGATCTGTCCCAGCGATGTTAAAGATAATACAACCGGATCCGTTCATTACGGATCCACATGGTTGTATTATCAGTAACGGAAGCGTTATTGCTGAACCCTGCCGGATCCAGAAATAACGCTAATGTGAAAGAAGTCTTAGATAGATAATTCCAAATTGTACACAGAATGGCTGCCCAGCAGATTCAGGACTAAGGCACAAGAGAGGTTACCGACTGCATAGTGTGCAGCAGCATGCATATAACAGGCGGTGTACAAAACACAGGGAAGGGAGGAGATGATTACTGCGCAATAGTCTTACGTCATCTACAAGGAATAGGAAGCAGCTGGGATAAAAGCCGGTGAAAGTCGGGGATCTCATCAATGCAGTCTCCAGATGGTTTGGGTGAACATACTGTACAGAAGAAAACCAGGGGCGGGGCCGGGGCGTAACTACAATAGCGGCAGACCATACGACTACTATGGGGCCCAGGTCAAGAGGAGGCCCAGTCTTAGTTGGGATTATCTCCTCTTCTACTGGAGGTGAAAACTTGGTCAGGACTCTACCCTCTAAAGGAAAAACTTTTAGCAAATGAGGCAGTGGAAAAATGGCCCAAGGGTCATAGAAAGGGGTTTAGGGGGAAACCCTTCTGTCCTGTGTGGGGGGCCTGGTCTGATCCTTGCTATGGGGCCTTTACTTCTCTATGTACGCCATTGAACAGAACATTATAACTGACCTCATTGACAAGAAACTTGATCCTGTCAATGAAACTCTGCATTTCCCTGGTCATCTCATTGATTGACATCTTCTTCTTCTGCTGTACGATGGCTTTTGCTTCGCTAGACATTGCCTCCTGTAAAACAAGTCAATTCAAGATCACGTTTGCTCCTAAGACATCAATAAAATCTAAATGTACGGCTAAAGACGCAAAAGAAATGACTTTGTCTCTGCAGGGTGAGTTTGGCAGGTTGATTTTCTCACCATGCTCAATATCATTTCAGTATAGGGTGCCTTAGGGAGGCACTGTGCCCGAATGTTGCTGTTGGTATGGGGGCTCAATGGCTGTCCTAAGGGCACTGTGATGATCAGCATGTTGGTAACTGTGGCTGTCAGTTTTGGGGCACTTTGGCTATTAATGTTAGGGGGACACTGAGACTATTACTGTTGAATGGCACTGAGACTGTTGCTGTTATGAGGCCACTGTGGTTTTTACTATGAGCCTGTATGAACACTAGTCATCATTCATGACTGGTGGTCATCATGTGACTGTTTTGGGACCCAGAGTGAGAGAGAGCTGGACCCTGAACTCCTCCGTCTCCTCCATAAATCTATGGCGATCTATGGCAGCTGTCACTAGGGGGAGCTCAGTGCAAATAGATTTTTTTAAAGCTTCCTATAATGGTAACTGTATAAATTCCTATGCAATGAGCTCCCTCTAGTGGTGGCTGCAGGCAGTCAGTTTTATCAAGGGAAGCAGGAATCAGATCTTTATGAGGGAGATTTATCAGTGTATTTATGGCAGGTGTCTAGTATAGATATATATGGGGTTCAGAATGAGTACTTAAGAAGCACCTGTTCCAAGTCGATGAGGTGGAGCGTAACCTTTTTTGATTGTTAGAAATTTCCTCTGTTTAATAAATTAAATGTAAATTTGGCAGAAATCTCAGATGACGGGGACTATACTAAGATTTTCTATGGGGCCCAGTGAGATCGGTATGCCTAGGGTTGCCAACCATCCAGAAATTTCTAGACAGTCCATAAAAATAGGCAACTTTTTTCCTGTGTCCTTGAAAAGGAATAGATGTGTCCTGGATTTTTTTTAGGCTGGTGGTGTTTGACTAGATGATTGTGGTCAGGGTCGGACTGGGGTGTCTAGGGCCCACCAGTAAAATTCCCTCTGGGGGCCCACTGTAAAGCTCACTCTGGGGGCCCACATGCATATGCTACCTGCCCGCACTATCTAGTCTTTTATATGGACATAGGCAATGAACTGCATAGTATCTTATTCAGCATATTTATTGGTCAGTCTACTGTGCCATGTGTCACTTGAGCAGGAGGTGGGGGACTAGAGACCTACCTAGCTCAGGGGCCCACCAGGGGATTCACCTGTTCCCCTGTGGGCCAGTCCGAGCCTGATTGTGGTGGTAATTACCATCATTTTACAGCTTATAGTAAATGCTGGTAATGAGGTGTTATCAGTATATTGAGCTATAGACATGTATTACTTAAAATCTTTATCATTCATTATGGTTTTCCAAATTGTCCATAAAAATGTTGGCTGTCTGTAATTTTAGGATAAGTTGTCCAGAAAAGAGAAAAATTCTGGTTGGCAACTCTGTGTACACCACTGTGCAGGATACTAAAATGACCTGATGAGACTGAGAGACTGCCATAGGGGTATTATTTTACATGTCCAAAAACACCACAAGGTTGATGTGTCCTACCAGCTCCTGTTTGCAGAGTGTCATCCTCTTCTTATCCAGGACCGTTGTGTTCGGCATTTTGCTTTTCTTCTCCGCTGCTGAGATGAACGCCCTGAAAGTGCAAAACAGAAATGTCTGATGTAGATCACTGCTGTAAACCCTGCGATCATCACTGCAAAAAAATCTAAAAAATAATCCAAAATAAATAAAAAAAAGAGTAAAGCAATGGAATTGCTCCACAGTCAGGCTGAGATGGGTTTGTGTACTGATGGACCTCAGTAGACAGCATGTCCTCCAGCTCTCTAATAGGCCAGTTAGGCCCTTGGTGATTTTTTTTCCACCTGTAGGTGGGACAATTTCGAGTTTGCATGGTTCTAGCTCAGAGACAGGGGCGTAGCTATAGGGAGTGCAGAGGTAGCAGTCGCTACCGGGCCCAGGAGCCTGAGGGGGCCCAAAGGCCCTTGTGCCACATAAGAAGACAACAGTATTATAGAAAGTGCATGCTGGTCAAATTACACCTCTGGCTAGAGGGAAGGGGTTAGGTCAAGAATTTGGCATGGCAGGGGGTAGGGGGGGTTGCTGTTTCAATTTTTGCCTCAGGCGGCACAAAGGCTATGTGCTTCCCTGACTCCTGCCACAAAGTACTGAGGGAAGGGGGGCCCAAGCTGAACTCTTGCACCAGGGCCCATGAGCCTTTAGCTACATCCCGGCCCAGAGGACTTCCCTGTGTCTAGATACTTCTGTTACATGTTATGGCGCCCCCTGCTGCTCTTTCAATTCTCCTTTCTGTTGCTTGTGCTGATTTTCTATTGGCTGGCTGCAGAATAGCAGGAATCACTTCACTGCCCGTGTACATAAGGATCTGGGGAGCTGGGACTGAGCTACTGAGCTTGTGTGACCACTGGTACTGGACATATTAGCTGGACGCTCTGAGAGAAAATCAAAGGAACACCAAATATTGATTTTCTCCAGAATGAAACAACAGATCGCTAAGTGAAGGGGATCATTACATAAAATGTTTTAATAAATTAATATTTTAATAATTAGAACTTTGTAAGGTCTGATCGTACTTGCTCTGGCTGATGAAGTCAGTGAGGACGTCTCTCATTTTTTCTTCAGGGGCAAAATCTGAAATTTTGACGAGCTCTTTCATGTGCTCTAATCCTTCCACCTAAAGAGTAAAGGACATGGTGTTAAAATAACAAGGGACACTACAAGATTTTCCACTGATGGTCTTTCCATAAGCTGTTCCATCAATGTATGATCACTGGTGCTCTGAATACATGTTCACCGGAGCACCCGACCTCTTTAAAGGGGTTGTCGAAGTTATGAAAAAAAATATAGCGCTGTAAATCTGATGGGCAGCAATATATAACTAAGTTAAGCAAGTTTTAGGCAAAAAAAAAATTGTATTTTCTCATTTCCCTGTTCTCTTCTGGCCCTATGTTTACCTGCAGTAACAGCAATATCTGCCCCTCCCCCTGCTCTGTAAAGGGAGTGAATACAAGTGCTGCCCTGAGTGACATGTCTGCCTGCTAGGATACTCAGCAGCATGATGTATGTGTAGGACTACAAGTCCCAGCTGTACAATGACACTGCTGATACACACATGATCTTCCCCTTACCTGTTCTTCTGCAATAATCTACAGATCTTCTCTAGTCTGTCAGCTCTTGTGCCCAGCATTTGTCTCCTCACTGCCTGCAGCTACTGTAGTAAAGCCTTCAGCCTGAGTCTGTGCTGGCTGAAGGGGTTGAATTTTTATCTGAATGAATCCAGGGAGAGAGCAGCAGCAGCCAGAAGGCAGTGCAGGGGGCGTGGCCAGCACAGTGACCTCTTGTGCACAGACTCTTATTTGCTTTTGCACAAAACTTCAGCAGAGAAGGGAGAGAAGCTGACATCACAGGTCATGTGACCCTGAGTGAAATCTGAGAAAGGGGGCCACTGAAGTTAAAGTAAGTGCATTGAAAAAACATTAAATTTGCGTAGTTAGAAACATACAAAGGACAAAAAATAACTTGGACAACCCCTTTAACTGTTTATCCAGGTACAGCTCTGCTGTAGTTGCAGGTGTGGTGATGAAAAATTAATAGTTGCCCCAAAGGTCTCACTGTCACCTATGAAGACAGATTTTGTATTGGGGCTCAGGAGCTTTAAGTTACGCCTCTGCTGGGGGTCATTGAGGCTCCATGCACATTACCATATTTTCAGTCCGCATCCGATCTGCATTTTTTGCAGAACAGATGCAAACGCATTCATTTCAATGGGGATGCAAAAGATGAGAAAAGTACACTGTGTGTAAGTCCATTCTGAGGTCCCGCAAAACAAGATAGAACATGTCCTACTCTTGTCCGTTTTGCGGACAAGGATAGGATGTTTCTACAGTAAAAAATGGTGGCATGCACACAGCTGGGAACCATGTATTGTGGATCCACACAACGTATACGGTTGTGTCCATGAGGCCTGAGTTGTAGGAACTGAAAGGGACAGTTTAATAAACATGGGGCCCGAGGCAACAAGCTATTATGTGCCCTTTAATAGGTGGTCTTGTGTATAATTTCAAAAGCCCTGGTGGTCTAGGGTTAAATTCCCTGGTGGACATGGGCAGAGAAGCAGTTCATTTTTACATTCCCTGTTCTCCCAAATTACCATTGACCCTTTCTCAGCCCTAGAGAGAACCATGAATGGTGAATTCATTTGGAGGCCCTGTCCTCTGATGGCCCCCTGGGAAATGGGGGCTCTGGGCAACCGCCCATTGTACAACTCCCTAAAACCAGCCCTGGGTGATGACTGGGGAGAGAGATTCAGTAAATACAGTATGTGAAGATTTTCTAGGTCTCTACTAATGAAATGAAGATAAATCTCTTCCTTTTTATAACTAGCGGCTCACAGGAGCAATTAAGGTGGATTCTAATGAAATTGTGAATTTTATTTGCTGCCATTAACGCATGGAGACATTTAACGGTAATTTCTTCATCACAATAGACAATCCCCATGTTACATCTGCGCCCGGACATAAAAGCTGTATCGCCGAACACCTGCTTGTTATATATCTTACTTATCACACAGAGGCCGCACCGCCAAGCAATGCTTATAACAGAGAACCTTTCTAGGCCATAGACGGCTGCAGTAAAGTATTACAATTAAACCGGTGCAACTGGCGGGGCGATCACTCATATATAGACACCAGGAGTTTATAACCATTAGATCCACTGTAATGGAAATGGTCACTTCATGTATTTAGGCTTAGAGGGAAGGGTTTTTTTTTCCTAATTCTGTTCTTATTTTTTCCTATGTTTTTATAGCAGTCAGATTTCAGTTTTTCTGGCGCACTGCTCCATTTTGTGGATGGCAAACACCAGATCCACACTGCGCATTGATCGCAACATTGCGAACCCATTGAAGTCAAAGATAGGATATGTCTATAAGATACATATGTCAAGGGAGGGGACCCTCGCTTAGCGGACTTTGTAACTATATGATCTAGTTAATGCTCTGTCACTCTTCTCCTGTTTTTTTTTTTTTTGGCTTGATACTTCCCCTCCTGATCCCTCTCTTTCTTTCATCTATTCCTCTGCCCTTCTTCTCAACTGTTGTTCAATCCTGATTTGGGTGATTGTATTATTCTCCTTCATCTATATGGAGTTTTGGGGTGGGGCGTCTATGACCCTTCACCTCGGTAGTAATATCTCCTCCACATCCCCCAGTGGGAGTTTTTTTTTTAGATTCAGCTACGGTTCTTTGGCTGCTTTGTTTACACTTATAGAATTCGATTTTTATCTACCTGAACTCCATAGACATGAAGGCTGGTATTTCACTGTACCCCTCTATGTTATTAAGGTTATATCCATGTTGTTGTGATGTTGACATGTTTCATTTCTCTGTGCTCCAATGTATTTTTCCATCTCAGTGTTCCATGGTGCTCATGCTAGTGCCCCTGTACCCATTGGGGTGGTTTAGGCTCCTTCACCTCTGGGCGGCAACATTAGCGGTGACTTACGCTCCCTCAGATGGCTAAGATTCTGTCACTGAATGTTAAAGGCCTTAATTCCAACTTTAAAAGACGTATAGCACTGAGGGAGTTTCGTAGATCAGGTGCAGATATTATTCTAGTACAGGAGACTCAGCTCACTGGCGAGGGATCCTTTAATTTCGCTAAGCATTGGTTTCCGCGGGTGTATATGGTGTCTTCTACATCTAAATCTGCGGGGGTTGCCATTCTTATATCGCGTTCCTGCCCCCTCCAGGTTGATACTGTTCATGCTGATCCCTTGGGGAGGTACCTGGTGCTGCAGGGGGCTCTGTGTGGACGGCAACTTCAGTTATGTACCCTATATGCTCCCAACTCTGGCCAGATTGCCTTTTTGTCCTCTCTCTTTTCTACCTTGGCGTCTGTCCGAGGGATGATCCAATTAATTGGGGGCGATTTTAATGTCCCTCTCTCCGAAAATGTTGACAGACTGACGACGCCCCCGACAGCTCCTAACTCCCAATGTCAACGCCTCTCTAGGGGATTTAGGAGGTTGGTTCGCATGCACTCCTTTTATGACTTATGGAGAGTAGATAATCCGACTTCTCGCCAATTCACCTTCTACTCAGCCCCCCACCTTACACACTCGAGAATAGACTACTTCCTAGGTAATATTATGGCCCTTAGGTCCTTGCAGTCCGCCTCAATTGGTCCGATATCCTGGTCTGACCATGCCTCCATCCACTTAGAACTCTGCCTCTCTTCTGTGCCGTTGAGACACCCCTACTGGAGACTAAATGACACTCTGCTGACTAACCCACTTACTCGGGACGAGCTGCACTCCTCTCGTCCCGGTATTTCGCTGAGAATGGAGCCAGTGTTTCTTCTCGCGGCATCCTGTGGGAAGCGCACAAGGCGGTTATACGAGGCGTATGTATTTCCCTCTCGTCCCAGCTGAAGAAGGACAGAGAGGCGCAATACAAGGAATGTTTACGTTCTCTCCGTAGTGCGGAACGTTCACTGAGTTTACACCCGTCTCGGCAACTCCTGGGGCGGGTGGTAGAGCTGCGAGCTCGTCTCAAATCCCTGGCCTCTTCCTCTACTGAGCAGATGATCCGGTACACTAGGCAACGTTATTTTTCGTATGGGAATAGGCCCCATACCTTGCTTGCCCGTCAACTTAAGGATAGGGTAGCTTCCTCTACACCCCATGCAATCAAGGACCGACAAGGCACTTTACAATATCATCCAACCTCTATTGCGGACTTGTTTCATAAATATTATTCCACCTTATATTCCTTACCTTCCCCATTACCCAAGGACGTGATGGCTCGTACTGCGCTTCTGGATGGGTTCCTCTCGGATTGTCATCTTCCTTCTCTTTCCCCGACTGCATTGGCCCATTTGAACCAACCTATCACTGCTGAAGAGATAGGAGATACTATCTCTGAGTTACCCACGGGAAAGGCTCCTGGTCCGGACGGACTTCCCTATGCATATTTTAAGACCTTTGGGGACATATTGGTCCCCCATATGGTGGGGTTGTTCAATGGGTTTTTGCAAGGTGAGAGGATCCCTGAGACCATGCTTAGCTCTTACATTACGGTTATCCCTAAACCCGGGAAGGATCCTTCAGAATGCGCGAGTTATAGACCCATCAGCCTTTTGAACTCTGACCTGAAGATTTTCACCAAATTATTGGCAAATAGACTCAATACCTGGCTACATCACTTAATACACAAGGACCAGGTAGGATTTGTCAAATTCCGTCAGGCAGGAGATAACACAAGACGAGCTGTTGACCTGGTGGAGGTGGCGAATAGGGGAGGAGTGGAGGCCTTATTGCTTAGTCTCGATGCTGAGAAAGCATTTGATCGGTTGAACTGGGATTTCATGTTTAGAACCTTGCATCATTTTGGCTTCCAGGGGCCCTTTTTGACTGCCCTGCGAGGTCTCTACTCCTCTCCTTCCGCGGTAGTTAGATTACCCCACACTCACTCCTCCTCGCTTCCAATATACAATGGCACTCGGCAGGGATGCCCTCTATCTCCTCTTCTCTATGTGATTAGTATAGAGCCCCTTGCAGCACTCATACAGAATTCCCCGGATATCCAAGGGTTTATGGTTAAGGATAAATCATTCTCCATTTCCCTCTTTGCTGATGATGTGTTACTTACCTTGACAAACCCCTTTATTTCTCTACCTAATCTCCACGCGGTGTTGGATAGGTATAGTGGGGTCTCGGGCTATAAACTGAATACCTCGAAATCGGAGGCCTTGCCTATTAATATTAGGCCAGACAGACTTCTTTTGCTGAAGGGGCGATTTCACTATATATGGCGTACTCATTCGATAAAATACCTGGGAATCTCCCTTACCCCACACTATTCTACCCTGTTTAAGGTCAATTTTCCCCCATTGATAGCTGAGGTCCACTCCCTGTTAGCAAAGTGGAAATCACTACCACTTTCGCTTCTGGGCAGAATCGCAGCTATTAAGATGTCAATCCTCCCAAAATTCCTATATCTGTTCGAGACTCTCCCGGTGAGGGTGCCGGCCTCAGTCCTCCATTCTATCCAGTCAAGCTTCTTCCGATTTGTCTGGAATTATAAAAGACATCGGATCTCCTCTAAGGTATTGATGGCCCCTGTTATGAGTGGAGGCTTGGCTCTTTCAAATCTTTCTAGCTATTATCTAGCCGCCCACTTACGACAGATTCCATCCTGGTCGACTTTTCACTCTTACAGCCGGTGGACTGAAATTGAGAGGCTGTGGTTGGCACCTACTCACTTACCTTGATTTGGGGCCCGCTCACTGACATTCCTCCTTCTAGTCTCCTTGGACCTATGAGGTTCACTAGAGATATATGGCTAGGAGCACGAGTTAAGTATAATTTGGCTACACTTCGATCCCCTCTTACACTATTCCTCTACACTCCACTACCACCTGGCAGCTCAGATGCTGCCATGGTGAGACCTTGGTCGGGAGCTGGTTTATATCGCCTTCTTGACTTGAAGGGCAAGTTCTCGGATGTTGTTCTATCATTTGAGGATTTGCAGACTAAATTCCTGATACCCGGGAATTCACGGTTTCAATATCAGAGGATACTCCACTACTGTAAGGGAGTATTGGGGTCCCAGAAGATCCCTACCCTCTCCCCGTTTGAACGTCTCTGCACGCAGAGTCCTTCCTCCAAGGGCTTGATTTCTGATATCTATCAGATATTGATGTCCTTCGAGTATCCAGCAGGATTTAAACACCCCTACATGTTGAAATGGGAGGAGAGATCTCCCCGGAGATCTGGGGGACCATATGGAGGAGAGCTCATCTTAGCTCTTCCTCTGTGGGGTATAAAGAAAATCAGCTGAAGATTTTAATGTTTTGGTACCACACCCCGGCTGTTCTCCATGCAATGAATCCGGAGGTGCCGGATCTCTGTTGGAGATGCTCCCATAACCAGGCTTCGTTGTTCCATGTATTTTGGTCTTGCCCCACTTTGTCCCCGTTTTGGTCACAGGTTAGACATCTGATACAGGTGCTCTTGGAGGTTTCCCTTCCCCAAGATCCGTCCTATTTTCTACTAAATGTTGTTCCGCCCACATTGCGGGGACGGGGTGATAGGCTGCTCCTCCATATTCTTACTGCTGCTAAGTGTCTACTTGCCTTATTTTGGAAAAGGCCTTCTCCCCCTACGATCCGTGATGTTATTGGTCGTTTGAGGGAGATTAGGTCTTTAGAATTCTCTGTCGCTCTACAGCGAAACTCAGTGGATAAGTTTAATAAATGTTGGCATCCATGGGACACCCGAGAACATCTGGTTGTTTAATGAACACAGAGAGACATTTTGTATTGTTCATATTTTTCTTTTATTGTCTAATTTTATTTCACTTTACTTCCTTTTTTTGTTAAACATACTGTATTTTATGGCAAGTTGATTGCATTGATATGCTATTGTACTTGCGATACCATTGCTATGTTTTCAACACCTGCTTTGTATTAAAAATGAAAAACTTTAATAAAATTTAAATGGGAAAAAAAAAGATACATATGTCTATATATCATTTGTGGCGCAGCCGCACGGACCCGGGAATACATGGAAGGAGGTGCTTGCTGCATGTGAATGCAGCACTTCACCCCCACTGAACAAGCAGGAACACTTCCTTCCCAGACCCCAGTAATCAGATGCTCCTCTGGCCATGTAAAATTGTCATAATCTTTACTCTCCTAGCAGCTCATGAACACTCATTAAAGGGGTTCTCCGAGTTATATATATTGATGACCTATCCTCAGGATAAGTCATCAATATCAGATCGGCGGGGGTGCCAGGTGTCGGACCAGCTGTTTGAAGAAGAGGCGCGCGCCGTATCAGCACTGCCTCCTCTTCATTGTTTACATGCTGGCCGACATGGGGGTAGTGGTGAGTAGGTGTAATTACACCTCACCGCCCCATTCATTTCTATGGGAAGAATCGCTTCCATAGACTTGTATGGGAGCGATTCTTCCCATTGAAATGAATGGGGTGGTGAGGTGTAATTACACCTACTCACCACTACCCCCGTGTTGGCCAGCATGTGAACAGTGAAGAGGAGGCAGCGCTGATACGGCGCGCGCCTCCTCTTCAAACAGCTGATCGGCGGGGGTGCCAGGTGTCGGACTCCCGCAGATCTAATATTGATGACCTATCCTGAGGATACGTCATCAATATATATAACTCTCGGAGAACCCCTTTAAGCTAAATTCTTGTCAAATTGATAAGAATTTAGTTTAAATGAGCATTTACGAGCGGTAAGAAAGGTTAAAGGGGTTATCTGAAATTTTAATACTGAAGACCAGTGGTGTACATAGAGAAGTAAGGGCCCCATAGCAAGGATCAATGACCCTTGAGCCATTTTTTCACTGCTTTATTTACTAAAAGTTTCTGAAAAGTCCTGACCAAGTTTTCACCTCCAGTAGAACGAGAGATAATCCCAACTAAGACTGGGCCCCATAGCAGAGCAGTCGCATGGTCTGCCGCTATGGTAGTTACACCTCTGCTGATGACCTATCCTCTAGGTCATCTGGATATGATGGGTGGAGGGTCCGACACTCAGGACCCGCAATGATTCAGCTGATTGAGAAGGCACCGATGCTCCTGTGAGCGCTGCGGCCTTCTCCCTACTCACCTACTCACATGACGTCATTTGGTGTAGGGAAAGCTGAGAGAAGGCCGGTGTTCTCACTGCGAGCTCCACTGTCTTCTCAAACAGCTAATCGGCGGGGGTCCCGGGTGTCGGACCCCCACCAATCAGATACTGATGATCTATCCAGAGGATAAGTCATCAGTAAGTAAGTCTCGGAAAAAACCTTTAAAGCTACAGATCGAGCCATCAGTGCATCAGTGACGGATTCACTAAGAAGGTGTAGTAAAACTGCTTGCTGTAGTGCAAAAATTGATGAAAATGTGTAAGGCTACTTTCACATTAGCGGCAGCCTTCTCTGGCAGGCTGTTCCAGCATGTTTTTACGACATGTCGTAGTTTTATTCCGGCCGCCTCTTGGCATGTTTGCTGTCCTGCAGCTGGATGGACCTCCGGGCTGCCCCCATTATAGTGAATTGGGCCGGAGCACACTTTCGTCAGCATCTGTGCACTAGCAATAGCACGGATCCGGCAGGCTGTTCACCCGCCGGAACAGACTGCTGGAGAAGGCTGCCGCTAGTGTGAAAGTAGCCTAATAAAGACCAATTGGAAAAAATATTTTTAGCCAAAAGTAGGTAGACTGTAATTATAATAAAAAAATACATCATAGGTGCTCCTAGCCATCATGTATATATTAATGAAAAGGAAAAAAATAATACAATATATAGAAAATATCCGATTTTCTTTCCTCTAATAAATTCCGAAATCCTGCGACCTTGGGTCTGTCTTAGGTCCATTCCTACATATTATGAATTTCTATAGTTTACAGGGTTTTTATATCCCCCAGCTTTACTATATAAGTAGACTCACCAGGTGGTCGGCCAATTTCTGGAGAAGGTTGGACGTGTAGAGTCTAAATGTCTGATCTCCCCATGAACTTTTCACATAGACGCAGGGCTTCTTCTCATAAAATGGCAAGTAGTGATAATTCCTGTGAGACAAAGAAGAAAAAAAACACCTTAAAGGGTTTGTCATACAAGGGGGGAAACAATTGGAGATGGAAATGATGGTGGGGGTCAGGGGCATAACTACCATAGTGGCAGACCATACGACTGCTGTGGGGCCCAGGACAAGAGGGGGCCCAGTCTTAGTTGGGATTATCTCCTCTTCTACTGGATGTGAAAACTTGGTCAGGACTCCACCCTCTAAAGGAACAACTTTTAGTAAATGAGGCAGTGGAAAAATGGCCCAAGGGTCATTGAAAAGGGTTTAGGAGGAAACCCTTCTGTCCTGTGTGGGGGGGCCTAGTGTGATCCTTGCTATGGGGCCCTTACCTCTCTATGTACACCACTGGTGGGGGTAATGCATTAAATTGTCTTTTTTTTGGAGTTTTTTTTTTTTCTGCATCAGATCTCTAAATTGTCTAATTCAAGGCAGAGGAGTAAGACTCAATACCTTGTTTGTCATTCGGTCCAAAATTTAATTTTATAATTTATTTAGTCCTAAATCCCTTGCTTCCCTTCACTCACAGACTTAAAGAGGACCTCGTCTGACATGGCTGTTTTAGTAATTACTGCACTTGTTTTCTCCATAGTAAGACAATTGTGGGGTATCTTTTCGTATCATTCTGTGTTGTAGCATTCCTCTATTATTCCTCTTAGAAATGTATAAAAATTGACAACTGGGTGCTAGTAATTGTGAGTGTGTCCCTTTACCCTTTTACACTCTCAAATCTGCTGACCGTATCAGACTATATAGGGACACGTCTTATTGATAAAGGCATTTGCAACACCCAACTTATTCATACATTTCCAGGCGGAATAGCAGGAGGATGGCACAACATAGAATTATAAGAAAAGATGCTTCAGAATTGATCTTTTATGGGGAATACAAGTATTTACTAAAACAGACAAGTCATGAGAGGTGACTGATAAAATTCTGGCTATCTGCAGCCACCACTAGGGGGTGTTTGGTAGCTTACTGTATACAGACTTGTACAGCTCTCCTCGGTTGTGTTTTAATCCCTATATTTCTTCTCAAAAAGAAGAAAGAAACGGCTTCATGTTAGGAAAGTAATTTCACCTGCACATATGGCTGGGTAAATTATGGGCCACTGAGAAGTTGGAGTCCAGTTGCAACGGCAAAGTATTCAAGTTCAACTCCTTAAGCTCCTGTTTGTAGGATCTGTTGCATTGAGCCAATGTCATTACCTGTTTCCCTCCGTTATCACTGGTTTCTCTGGTGTGGTCATGGACCTAAAGGACATGGATATGTCATGTGCCCCATCGGCCTCCTCTGTATGGAGCAGTGGGGCGCTTTCCTCATCTTCAGCATCAGACGTCTTCTTTTTACTGGCATGTGGTGAGACCCCATCAAGAACATTGCCATAGTTACCTGTGAATCATGGAAATCGTCAATTGTTCAAGACCCCAGCATTTCATTCTGAATAGAGACATAATCTAGTCACATCCAGGAGACAATTCTATTTGCTCCTGTTTGAAGTCATTTTGCATTGTGCTGTCACTCATCTGATCTTTAATACAATATCTATCTATCTATCTATCTATCTATCTAATATCTCATATCTATCTAATATCTCATATCTATCTAATATCTCATATCTATCTAATATCTCATATCTATCTATCTCATATCTATCTATCTCATATCTATCTATCCAGTGGCGTAACTACAACTAACTGGGCCCCACAGCAAATTTTTGAATGGGGCCCCCCCAGAAACTTCCTCGCAACCCCGAACTCACATGCAACCCTCACTATTGAGGCTAGTCAAGACTGAGCTCTCCCAGACAAGGCCTGACAGCCGCTCCATCCGCTTTCTATAGTGTCACTGTATATAATGTCATTGTATAATACTGTGGAGGGGGCCTGACAATAAAATCTTTTAGTCTCCCTCCTGAGGGGGCCCCTTGTGGGTCTGGGCCCCAAAGCAGCTGCTTCCCCTGCTTCCCCTATTGCTACGCCCCTGTATCTATCCCATATCTATCTATCTATCTATCTATCTATCTATCTATCTATCTATCTATCTATCTATCTATCTCATATCTATCTATCCCATATCTATCTATCTAATATCTATCTATCTAATATCTATCTATCTATCTATCTATCTATCTATCTATCTCATATCTATCTATCTCATATCTATCTATCTATCTATCTATCTATCTATCTATCTAATATCTATCTATCTAATATCTATCTATCTAATATCTATCTATCTATCTATCTATCTATCTATCTATCTCATATCTATCTACCTCATATCTATCTATCTATCTATCTATTATCTATCTATCTATCTCATATCTATCTATCTCATATCTATCTATCTATCTATCTATCTATCTATCTATCTATCTATCTATCTATCTATCTATCTATCTATCTAATATCTATCTATCCATCCACAGAAAACGAGGCAGCACTCCAACTTTGGTGATAAAGTGAAGACCCTTTATTACCCTTAGCAACGTTTCAGCCCAGCACAATGAGGCCTTTGTCCAGCCAGGCTTGACAAAGGCCTCATTGTGCTGGGCTGAAACGTTGCTAAGGGTAATAAAGGGTCTTCACTAGAGATGAGCGAGCACTAAAATGCTTGGGTGCTCGTTATTCGAGTCGAACTTTTCCCGATGCTCGGGTGCTCGTTTCGAATAACGAACCCCATTGAAGTCAATGGGAGACTCGAGCATTTTTGCAGGGGACCAAGGCTCTGCCTAGGGAAGGCTGGGTGAAAACCTGGAAACCTCAGAAAATGATGGAAACACCACGGAAATGGACAGGAAACAGCAGGGGCAGCATGCATGGATGCCTCTGAGGCTGCCTAATCCCACCATTACCCCAAATTCTCCTAGTGGGGCATGTGTGGTATCGATTCTTCTCAGTTTAAAATCGTATACGTCCCCTATCTTGGGACCATACATTTCATGGATTTTTCGAACACGGAAAAGGAAAAAGAGCTTGCTCTGGCCAGGGGAGTGTCTTTTCTACTGCAGCTAAGGGGACGTGTCCATGCTCTGCCTATCACAGGTCAGGAGGCAATTAAAAGAAGAACCAAAAAAAAATCAGTGCAATATCTAATACGTCCCCTATCCGGGTAAATTGTTTGGAGAGAGGGCCTGTAGGTGGGGGGCAGGCTGGGGGGAAGGAGGTTTCGCTGGAAGAGCCAGAGGAGTGCCCCCTGGGCTAGCGTGTGTGGTGGTGACAACAGCCGGAATGGATTTGGAAAAACTCTAACATCAACCGGTACGGTATGTATTCTTCTCAGTTTAATACCGTATACGTCCCCTATCTTGGGACCCTATATTTCATGGATTTTTCGACCATGGAAAAGGAAAAAGAGCTTGCTCTGGCCAGGGGAGTGTCTTTCCAACTGCAGCTAAGGGGACGTGTCCATGCTCTGCCTTTCACAGGTCAGGAGGCAATTAAAAGAAGAAACCAAAAAACCATCAGTACAATATCTAATACGTCCCCTATCCGGGTAAATTGTTTGGAGAGAGGGCCTGTAGGTGGGGGGCAGGCTGGGGGAAGGAGGTTTCGCTGGAAGAGCCAGAGGAGTGCCCCCTGGGCTAGCGTGTGTGGTGGTGACAACAGCCGGATGTATTTAGAATGACGACGCAGGACCCCAACTTAAAAATTTAGCATCAACCGGTACAATTGTCAATTATGAGCTTGATCAAGTGTGGCATGACTTTTTAGATGGAGATTGCATGTGGTCACGTACTCCCTGGAACCCCATAGTCACCCCTTCTCTGATGTGCTACCCCAGAACATTCTCTGCCCCAATTCGCAAGACCTTTTGCTGTTTCCGTGTGCTGACAGTGGGGATTTACCAGTGTTGTCTGAGGAGGTGGTGGACAATGGCGAGACACAGGTGTCGGGGGGTGAGGCAGTTGTATGGGAAGCAAGTTACAGTGGGGACTCCTTGGGGGGACTTTCTCATGATGGGACAGATTCAACTTGGGTGGATCAGGCACAGGAACAGATCAATTTTTATTTTGTGTTTATTTAACTTTTATTTAGCTCAAATAACCACAGAGACATTTATTCGTTATCTTCGCTGCGCAGTCTGGCGTTGGGGTTCCTCACTTTGATGGCGAGCTGTGCCGCTCTCTCCACAATGGTCTGTGTGTTCTTAGATGGAGACGTTGTGGGCGATTTCTGCACAGAAGGATTTGTTGCTCATCCACAGAACCTCGTCCTCCTTGACATTGTGGACAAGGAATTTGCGGGTGGACCAGGAATTTGCGGAACCCTGTGAGCAGCATGTGTTTGGTCTTCTACTTGCTACCGTATCCAATGTTGGGCAATATAGATACGCAAGTAATATTATTTTTCACACCTATCCCAAAAATAAAATTTACGCAGTTTGCGCAAATAAAACTGGAAACTGGAACTGGAGAGAGCGCCTGTAGGTGGACCTCCGGAAAAATTGTTTGGAGAGAGGGCCTGTAGGTGGACCTCCGGAAAAATTGTTTGGAGAGAGAGCCTGTAGGTGGAACTCCGGAAAAATTGTTTGGAGAGAGGGCCTGTAGGTGGAACTCCGGAAAAATTGTTTGGAGAGAGGACCTGTAGGTGGACCTCCGGAAAAATTGTTTGAATAGAGGGCCTGTAGGGGGCCCTCCTGAAAAATTGTGGTAAAAGAGTGCCAGTTGGACCTCTGAAAAATGGCGTTTTTTTGGTCAGCGTTAGGCAAAGACGATATGGAGGAAGAGGAGGAGTAGGAGGAGTAGAGAAGAGGAATCGGATACATAAGTAATGTTCAATTTTAGCTGCTTTCCCCTGGAGGAGTTTTGAATTCCGGTGAAATCCAGGCTTTGTTCATTTTAATAAGCGTCAGCCTGTCAGCGCTGTCAGTTGACAGGCGTGTACGCTTATCGGTGATGACGCCACCAGCTGCACTGAATACCCGCTCTGACAGCACGCTAGTGGCAGGACAGGCCAGCACCTCCAAGGCGTACAGCGCCAGTTCAGGCCACGTGTCCAGCTTTGAAACCCAGTAGTTGTATGGAGCAGAGTGATCGGTCCGGACGTTGGTATGGTCAGCTAGGTACTCCCTCACCATCTTTCTGTACAGCTCCCCCCTACTCTGCCTAGACTGGGGACAGGTGACAGTGTCTTGCTGGGGTGACATAAAACTGGCAAAGGCCTTGGAGAGCGTTCCCCTGCCAGTGCTGGACAAGCTGCCTGCTCGCCTCCTCTCCCCCGCTACTTGGCCCACAGAACCATGCCCTCTGCCGCTAGCGGCGTCAGATGGGAAGAATTGTTTCAGCTTGTGCACCAGGGCCTGTTGATATTGATTCACTCTCATACTCCTTTCCTCTGCAGGGATGAGAGTGGAAAGGTTCTGCTTGTACCGTGGGTCCAGGAGAGTGAACACCCAGTAATCGGTGTTTGAAGAAATTCTTCTAACGCGAGGGTCACGGGATAGGCAGCCTAACATTAAGTCTGCCATGTGCGCCAGAGTCCCAACACGCAAGAATTCCCTCTCCTCACTGGCCTGACTCTCCATTTCCTCCTCCTCCTCCTCCAAGTCCTCCTCTTCAGCCCATACACGCTCAAGAGTTAAGGACTGAGCACTGGTACCCTCTACTGTCTCGCCGACATTCTCCTCCTCTTCCTCCTCATCCTCATCCCCCTCCTCCGATACGCGCTGAGAAACAGACTGGAGGGTGCTCTGGCTATCAAGCGACGTATCTTCCTCCACCGTCTCTTGTGACAAGCGCAAAGCATCCGACTTGATGCTGAGCAGTGAGCTTTTCAACAGGCAAAGCAGTGGGATGGTGAGGCTGATAATGGCGGCATCGCCGCTGACCATCTGTGTTGACTCCTCAAAGTTGCTCAACACCTGGCAGATTTCAGACATCCACGTCCACTCCTCATTGTAGACTTGAGGAATCTGAGAGACCTGACTACCAGTTCTGGTGGAAGATGACATCTGGCAGTCTACAATCGCTCTGCGCTGCTGGTAAACTCTGGATAACATGTTTAATGTCGAATTCCATCTCGTGGGCACGTCGCACAACAGTCGGTGAGCGGGCAGTTGTAGGCGGCGCTGCGCTGCCCTGAGAGTGGCAGCATCTGTGGTCGACTTGCGGAAATGCGCACAGATGCGGCGCACCTTGGTGAGCAAATCAGACAGATTGGGGTATGTCTTGAGGAACCGCTGAACTATGAGATTGAATACGTGGGCCAGGCATGGCACATGTGTCAGTCTGCCGAGTTGCAGAGCCGCCACCAGGTTACGCCCGTTGTCACACACAACCATGCCTGGCTTGAGGTTCAGCGGTGCCAGCCACACATCGGTCTGCGCCGTGATGCCCTGTAACAGCTCTTGGGCGGTGTGCCTTTTGTCACCTAAGCTCAGCAGTTTGAGCACCACCTGCTGGCGCTTACCCACGGCACTGCTGCTGCGCCTAGAGCTACCGACTGAAGGCGCCGTGCCCACGGATGGTAATTCGGTGGAGGAGGAGGAGGGGTCGGAAGAGGAGGAGGCATAGTACGTCTGAGAGACCGTGACCGAGGTAGGCCCCGCAATCCTCGGTGTGGGCAGTACATGAGCGGCCCCAGGGTCATTCTCGGTCCCAGCCTCCACCAAGTTAACCCAATGTGCCGTCAGTGAGATATAGTGTCCCTGTCCGGCAGCACTTGTCCACGTGTCCGTGGTTAGGTGGACCTTCTCAGAAACAGCGTTGGTCAGGGCACGGATGATGTTCTGTGACACGTGCTGGTGTAGGGATGGGACGGCACATCGGGAAAAATAGTGGCGGCTGGGGACCGAATACCGAGGGGCAGCCACCGCCATGAGATTGCGAAAGGCCTCGGTCTCTACCAGCCTATAGGGCAGCATCTCCAGGCTAAGCAATTTGGAGATGTGGACGTTGAGGGCTTGGGCATGTGGGTGGGTGGAACTGTATTTCCTCTTGCGCTCCAGCGTCTGCTGTAAAGACAGCTGAACGCTGCGCTGGGACACGTTGGTGGACACTGTGGAGGATCGTGGAGGCGAAGGTGTGGTTTTCCGGCGGGAGGCGCTCGTGCCGGGGTCCTGGGCAGGGGGTTGACTAGCAGAGGCAGCGAGTGATGCAGGGGGTTGACTAGCAGAGGCAGCGAGTGACACAGGGGAAGGAGCAGTGGTGTGACCCGCAAGAGGTGGTGAACGGCCTTGGTTCCATTGAGTGGGGTGTTTAGCACTCATATGCCTGCGCATGCTGGTGGTGGTTAGGCTAGTAGTGGTGGCACCCCTGCTGATCCTGGTGTGGCACAGGTTGCACACCACAGTCCGTCGGTCATCCTCACTTTCTTTAAAGAACCTCCAGACTTGCGAACATCTAGGCCTCGCCACGGGAGCTTCACTACGTGAAACAGTTGCTGCTGATGCACCAGCTCTGGCCCTGCTTCTCCCTCTGGCCACACCACTGCCTCTTACAACCTGTTCTGGTGCAGCACTCGCCTCCGCCTCAGAAGCACTGTCTTCACTCGGCATATCAACCCAGCTTGGGTCAGTCACCTCGTCATCCTCCGATTCCTCAGTCTGCTCCCCCCTCGGAATTCCTCCCCTAACAACAACTTCACCACTGTCTGACAACCGTGTCTCCTCATCGTCTGACACCTCTTTACAAACTTCTTCCACTAACTCAACATTGTCATCATCATCATCACCCACAGACTGCGACAGTTGGAAAACTTGGGCATCGGGAACGAGGTCAGCAGCACCCTGAGAAGTGTTTTGTGACTCTGGGAAGGGTCCAGAAAACAGTTCCTCAGAGTATGCCGGATCACATTCCAAATTTTCCTAGGAGGGGGCAGACTGGGGGGAAGGAGGTTGAGGTGGAGGAGCCAGAGGAGTGCTCCCTTGGGTAACGTGGGTGGACTGCATGGAAGACTGACTGGTGGACAAATTACTTGAAGCATTGTCCGCAATCCATGAGATCAGCTGTTCGCACTGTTGTGGTTTCAACAGTCCTCTACCACGTGTCCCTGTAAGTTGAGACATGAAGCTAGGGAGTGTAGCTCTGCGGCGTTCCCCTGCTCCCTCATCAGCAGGTACTGTCTCACCCTGCCCAGGACCACGACCTCTGCCCCCTGCAGTAATTGAATGCCCACGCCCACGCCCTCGTCCTCGACCCTTAGCCCTGGGGTTCAACATTTTCTGTATATAAGTGTATGATATAAAAAAAAAAAAAAAAACGGGCCTGGTGTACTGAAACCCACAAACTTGTTCAGTCTGGTTTAATTAAGTGACGTACAGAAAGTGTCACCTGGACAGAATATACGGATTGGAGTGAGCGTACTGAACTGTGACACACAGAAATGTTACCTGCAGCTGAGTAAAATGGATTTGTATCACTGAGCTAAAACAACTGAAAAACTAATTTTTTTATATATTTTTTTGTATATTTTGTTTTGGATTTTTGTTTTTTTTGGAACGTGACATGCAGAAACCATCGTAGAGCTGACTGACACCCTACTGACGGTGACTATTTAGACTGCGACCCAGACAAATGTCGCACAGAGATTTTTAGGATCAAGCTGTATACGTTATTGGTAGCAAATGACTTGGTTGTATTCTGTGACGTACAGAAAGTGTCACCTGGACAGTATATACGGATTGAGCGAGTGTGCTGAACTGTGACACACAGAATGGTTCCACACAGCTGAGTAAAATGGATTTGTATCACTGAGCTAAATCAACAAATACAACTAATTTTTTTATATATTTTTTTTTATATTTTTTTTTTACTTTTGTTTTTTTTGGAACGTGACGTGCAGAAACTATCGTAGAGCTGACTGACACCCTACTGACGGTGACTATTTAGACTGCGACCCAGACAAATGTCGCACAGAGAGTTTTCTGGATCAAGCTGTAGATGATATTGGTAGCAAATGACTTGGTTGTATTCTGTGACGTACAGAAAGTGTCACCTGGACAGTATATACGGATGGGAGCTAGTGTACTGAACTGTGACACACAGAATGGTTCCACACTGCTGTGTGCAATGGATTTGTATCACTGAGATATAAGATTTAAAAAAAAGGGGGTTATATATGGCGATAGCTTCACTACTAGTGCCAGCCAGCCAAGCCAGGAGACAAAAAAAAATGTCTTGTAGCCCTTAGAAGGGCTGTTGGGTTCTTTGTGGGTGATTCCTGCCTAACAGAGAACTAAATGCAGGCCCTAACACTGTCCCTGAAAGGCAGCAGCTCTATCCCTAACGACATCCAGACGGCATCTGAGCCGAGCACCGCGGCCAGTCACTAGTATATTCCAGGGTCACCTGATCGGGCCAGCCAACCCCTGCTATCGACATGTAAGGGCCCCACGTGATGCTGGGTGTACTGTAGAGTCTCCTGGCTTGTGATTGGCTGTGTTTATAGGCGCCAAAAAAGCACGATGCGGAAGTTGCCATTTCCTCGAGCATGGCGAGATACTCGTCCGAGCAGTGAGTACTTACGAGTACCCTAATGCTCGAACGAGCACCAAGTTGGAGTGCTGCCTCGTTTTCTGTGGATATATCGTCAGAGGATACAATACCAGTTTTCCTGGAGGATTCCTGCACCCACATTTGTTATTTTCTGTGCCGCTGGACTTTTTGGTTATTTTATCTATCTATCTATCTATCTATCTATCTATCTATCTATCTATCTATCTATCTATCTCATATCTATCTATTTATCACATCTATTTCACATACCGATATATCACATGTCAGATCCATGTCTGACCTCTGGGACTAAATCTACCCACAGATCGGACGTGGGGAGTATTAAAGGGTTTTCTGGTTTTAAATGAATAAATATTAGCCAATGTATAAATGAAAAGTTCTACAACTTTCTAATACACCAATTCAATTCTTTACCGTTTTCAAGATATGTGCTTGCCGTCAGTGAATAAGAACACTCTTGTTTCCATTAAGAGGCAGAAAACCTGTCCATAGCTAGTCAGCAGTGGATACAATTGTATCCAGTCTAGACAATGCTCTGTGAGCTACAAAGCCTGGACTCCAGACTGATACATTGTAGCAAACTGCCAGAGAGATCTGTTCAGTTGTATCCACTTTTCAGATGAGCTAAGTACAGGTTTCTGCCTCTGAATGGAAACTACTGTTCTCATTTACTGGTAGCAAGCATAAATAGTTTGTAAATGGTGAAAATCTAAACACAAATCATATTAGAAAGTTGTAGATTTCATTCAGTTTTTGAATAAGAATAATTAACACAAAACCCGAAATCACTTCAATAACTTTTGGGTTCAAGATGGTTTTGAATAGGTTTGTACCGATGTCTACTTACCTACAGTGACTTCAAAGCTAATCGGTTTATCTCCAATTTTCCTGTCAATCAGAGTTGCTTCAAAAAAGGATCCAAAAAGTAGAAAATCTTCAAACTTTTCTTCATGGATCTAAAAAAAAAAAAAAAAAAAAGGCAGCCATCATTTGGGAAGACTGACTGTCTTTATGATTGGACTATAAAACAAGAATGTGGGTGATTCCCAGTGGCTGAAACTGATATAGGGGCATAGTTGGTGAGACTGATGTGGGGACATATGGGCTGGTACTGATATGGGGGCACTGTGGATGGCACTGATATAGGGGCATAGAAGGTGTTACTGATATAGAGGCACTGTGGCTGGCACTGTAATGCGTTTTCTAGTGACCAACAGTTATGTGCACTAGTCATTATATGGAGGAACTGTGGCTGGCACTGATATCGGGGCACTATGGCTGGCATTGTTATGTAATTTTTTAGTTACCAACTGTTATATGCACTTATAGGGGCATTGTGACTGACACTGATTTAGGGGTACTGTGGCTAGCACTGATATAGGGGCACAGGAGATGGCACAAATATAGTGATATAGTGGCTGGTATCAATATAGGGCACTGTCGCTGGCACTGTTAGACTACTTTCACACTAGCATTCTTGCTGGATCCGGCAGGGTTCAGAAAAAAAAAACACTTCCGTTACTGATAATACAACCGTCTGCATCTGTTATGAACGGATCCGGTTGTATTATCTGTAACATAGCCAAGACGGATCCGTCATTAACTCCATTGAAAGTCAGTAGGGGACAGATCCGTTTTCTATTGTGTCAGAGAAAATGGATCCGTCTCCATTGACGTGCATTGTGGGTCATGACGAATGCGTCTTGTTCTGCATCCCAGGACGGAAAGAAAAGCGCAGCATGCTGCTCTCCGGTATGAGAACGCAACGGAACGGAATGCATTTTGGAGCACTCCATATTGTTCAGTTATGTTTTGTCCCCATTGACAATGAATGGGGACATAACGGAAATGTTTTTTTCCACTATTGAGACCCTATGACGGATCTCAATACCGGAAAATAGTAACGCTAGTGTGAAAATAGCCTTATGTGTTTCTGGTGACCAACAGTTATGTGCACTGGTCATGATATGGGAGCACTGGCTGGAATGGATATACGGACATTGGAGGTGCCACTGATATAGGGTCACTGATATTGGGGCACTGTGCCTAGTACCAATGGAGGAGCAGTGTGACTGGAACTAATATAGGGTACTGTGGCTGGCATGGTTATGTGTTTTCTGGTGACCAACAGTTATGGGCACTAGTCATGCTAGGTTTGGAGTGCTGTGGGGGCATTGTGTGTGCTAAGGGGCATATTCCGAAGCCTTGGCTTTGAGTCAGCTTCCTGCTTTGCACCCCCAATATGAGATTACATTGTCTGCAACGGGCATTGCATGTAATAATATTTAATGACTACATGTATGGACTGACCTCAGGAGGAACATCAAAAGGCTCAACTTCGACTTGTGTAGAGTTGGTCTTATCTGCTCCAGCTGGAGTTTTTGCCTCTTCTGCTCCCTTTTCTCCTTTTTCTTTCCCTGATCCTTTTGACGATTTGGAGTCCTTCAATGGGATCTTAATGTCTTTAATGATCTTAGAAAATTTGGACTCATGGGCTCCCCCAGAAAGAATCTCTACAGCAATTTCAATTAAGATACGCCCTCTAAATGAGACTCCTTCCCCATGACCTTCATTAAGTTCTTGGTGGTCCTCCATCAAAGTGGTATTACGAGGGGAGCCATATAAATTTATCCAGGCAGGACCAAAAGTTGGAAGGAACCCTAGAGCATTAAATGTTTAATAATGAATTAAACCAGAAGTTTTTATTTGGAAAATGAAAACTAACATTACCAGATTTCTAGAACATTCTTACATTTTCATTTAATATAACTACTATAATACTGTCTCCTATGTACAAGAGTATAGTTACTATATTACTGCTCCTATGTACAAGAATATAACTACTATAATACTGCTCCTATGTACAAGAATATAACTACTATAATACTGCTCCTATGTACAAGAATATAAGTACTATAATACTGCTCCTATGTACAAGAATATAACTACTATAATACTGCTCCTATGTACAAGAATATAACTACTATAATACTGCTCCTATGTACAAGAATATAACTACTATAATACTGCTCCTATATACAAGAATATAACTACTATAATACTGCCTCCTATGTACAAGAATATAACTACTATAATACTACTCCTATGTACAAGAATATAACTACTATAATACTGCTCCTATGTACAAGAATATAACTACTATAATACTGCTCCTATGTACAAGAATATAACTACTATAATACTGCTCCTATGTACAAGAATATAACTTACTATAATACTGCTCCTATGTACAAGAATATAACTACTATAATACTGCTCCTATGTACAAGAATATAATTACTATAATACTGCTCCTATGTACAAGAATATAACTACTATAATACTGCCTCCTATATACAAGATCAATAACTACTATAATACTGCCCTCCTATGTACAAGAATATAACTACTATAATACTGCTCCTATGTACAAGAATATAAACTACTATAATACTGCCTCCTATGTACAAGAATATAAACTACTATAATACTGCTCCTATGTACAAAGAATATAACTACTATAATACTCCTCCTATGTACAAGAATATAACTACTATAATACTGCTCCTATGTACAAGAATATAACTACTATAATACTGCTCCTATATACATGAATATAACTACTATAATACTGCTCCTATGTACAAGAATGTAACTACTATAATACTGCCTCCTATGTACAAGAATATAACTACTATAATACTGCTCCTATGTACAAGAATATAACTACTATAATACTGCCCCTATGTACAGGAATATAATTACTATAATACTGCCTCCTATGTACAAGAATATAACTACTATGATACTGCTCCTATGTACAAGAATGTAACTACTATAATACTGCCTCCTATGTACAAGAATATAACTACTATAATACTGCTCCTATGTACACGAATATAACTACTATAATACTGCTCCTGTGTACAAGAATATAACTACTATAATACTACTCCTATGTACAATAATATAGCTACTATAATACTGCTCCCATGTACCAGAATATAACTACTATAATACTGCTCCTATGTACAAGAATATAACTACTATAATACTATCTCCTATGTACAAGAATATAACTACTATAATACTGCTCCTATGTACAAGACTATAACTACTATAATACTGCTCCTATGTACAAGAATATAACTACTATAATACTGCTCCTGTGTACAAGAATATAACTACTATAATACTGCCTTCTATGTACAAGAATATATCTACTATAATACTGCTCCTATGTACAAGAATATAACTACTATAATACTGCCTCCTATGTACAAGAATATAACTACTATAATACTGCTCCTGTGTACAAGAATATAACTACTATAATACTGCTCCTGTGTACAAGAATATAACTACTATAATACTACTCCTATGTACAAGAATATAACTACTATAATACTGCTCTTATGTACAAGAATATAACTACTATAATACTGCATCCTATGTACAAGAATATAACTACTATAATACTGCATCCTATGTACTAGAATATAACTACTATAATACTGCTCCTATGTACACGAATATAACTACTATAATACTGCCTTCTATGTACAAGAATATAACTACTATAATACTGCCTTCTATGTACAGGAATATAACTACTATAATACTGCTCCTATGTACAAGAATATAACTACTATAATACTGCTCTTATGTACAAGAATATAACTACTATAATACTGCCTCGTATGTACAAGAATATAACTACTATAATACTGCTCCTATGTACAAGAATATAACTACTATAATACTGCTCCTATGTACAAGAATATAACTACTATAATACCGCTCCTATGTACAAGAATATAACTACTATAATACTGCTCCTGTGTACAAGAATATAACTGCTATAATACAGCTCCTATGTACAAGAATATAACTACTATAATACTGCCTCCTATGTACAAGAATATAACTACTATAATACTGCTCCTATGTACAAGAATATAACTACTATGATACTGCTCCGATATCCAAAAATCCACTAGGGGGAGCTCAGTGCATATGGAATTACAAAGCTGGTATTGAACTTGATAAGGGCTGTGTATGCAGTGAGCGTCCCCTAGTGGTGGCATCTGGTAGCTGCAAGCAGGGGGAAGATATTTTGTACTGGGCCCCATCCACTACCAGTCTTCTAGCAGGCATCTATTTACATCACTCCTTGTGATCTCACCCTTGTCCCCATCCTGTTCATTAGAAATCTTCTTCAGGTCTATGAAGTGAGTTGCCAAAGCCACGTCATTCATGCTGCCCTCATCCCACACCTGGATCTTCACGCGACGACACAGTGGAGGGAACATCTCCTTGAATACAACCTGTTCGTGCCACACAGGTTCTGCGGTGTTCTTCTGGGCGGTGGTTCGACCCTAATAATATATTATTCCTGGGTAACTGTTATATAGAATAAAATGTTGGAGAATAAGGGGCCCTATTGCAAGGACAAACATTAGGATCCCTTTCAGGAGCTGCCTGACACCAGTACACCCCTAGCCACCTGTCATAGGAGGCCCTGGTGCCTCCATCACATCTTCATCACTCAAGGATATTGCACTTTTCTGTTACCATAGCAGCCTTGCCTAACCAGGCCTCTCTACCACATATGAACACACCATTATTATAAATACCACATAGTATGTTAGAGATATTGCATTGGGACCCAAAAGTTTTGCAGGACCTGTAGAGGCCACATATTTCTGCATGGTCTCACCATCCCAATAAAAAGGGAGTCCAACCTAAAATTGAACCCTTTTGACCAGAAACTATAAAGTGTCTCCACAGAAGGTACTTTCCAATTTTTCAAAATTTTCCCAAGTGGTGGAATTTTTTGTGCATTGGCATTTTATAATAGACTACAGCCCTTTTTTATGGAGGGCGATGTTGTGATGGAAGATTTGGAAAGTATGCTATGAAGGGAAAGTGATCCCAATACAAGAAGATGGACATTAGTGTAGGAGAATGGAATCAGAACCTAAAGGATATAGTAGTCACCCTACAGATATGAGCAATGCCCCTTGACCATGACTTACCATCTGTCCAGCGAACATGACAACAACATAGGGATCCACAAGGTCCTTGCTATCTCCAATAAAGGCCTTGGTGACGTTGGCCATGATGCTAGAGTTGACTTTCGGGAGACCTTCTGCTCTGTAGATCCTTACGTAGAATCTGGCCCATGGTCTTTCTGATGGGAATCCTTTAGGTATCAACAAGTTCCTTTAAAACACAAGTGACATAATTGAACCTCTAAACAAGCCGAGCTTCTCTTCCTTCATACACCGCTGAAGAAAATATAGATACAAAAAGTTGTGCATGTAGGATCCCCGTGAAATTCCATTGCAGTCAATGGGGATCCTGTGGTGAGAGGCATTATCTGGCTATGCCGGATACGGTGAACTACTAATTGGCAGCAGCCTCATAATCCCCCCTCTTCTCTCCATAGACTTTGGTGTGCGAGGCTGGAGACCGAGACAGGAGCTACTAGAGATAAGAGGCTGACTGAGGGGAAAAAGGAGGAAAGAACCCTGAGAAGTCCAGGAAGAAGCATTATTCTTTAATAAGATATACTACATAGTTTCTTATATACACCTGTACTATTCAATTCTTATTTAGAACTTTACAGCGTAACTGTCACTTTAAGAATTTTTTATGTGGATGGTAAATGCTTAGGACTATTTTTGTAATATAGTTCTTTAAGTGATTTTTTTCCCCGTTTATCAAAAAGCAACCTTGAAGTCGTCCCTTAACAATGCTCTATATGGGTGTTG
Source organism: Rhinella marina (assembly GCA_900303285.1). NCBI lineage: Eukaryota > Metazoa > Chordata > Amphibia > Anura > Bufonidae > Rhinella > Rhinella marina. Next base: position 232,051 of record ONZH01029477.1, on the reverse strand, counting down.
CTAAGGAATACCCATCTTCAGTATCTAACATGTACTGATGCCCGCTCACAATTACACGTAGAGGCTCCCTGCCAATTACACTGACTGTAAGTGCTGATCACTGACAGTTCATCTTTCCTCTATCTCACTAAATAATTAAAGGCCAGAGAGATAGCGGAGAGACGAGCTGTCAGTACTCAGCACCGACAGTCAGTGTAATAGGGAGACAGGGAGAAGCGGTGCTGCAGTACATAGGGACATTTATATCAATATATGAAGCAAGGAGAGCAGAGGCAGGCTCAAGAGCCTGCCTCCGTACATGATGGTGAGCCATTTCAGTGTACACTAAACACTGAAGACAGGCTCCTCTAAGCAGCACTTATTTAGAGGGATGACTTCAGAGAATGTTTTTTTTTTTTTTAATAAAATGGTGGTATATTGCTAGGATATGACACCAATGTCTGATAGGTCAGGTCCTACCTCTAGGACCTGAATCTATCTTTAGAATGAGGGTGCACTTATGGAAGTGCCAAAAATAGCTAAGCGCCAGCTTGACTATTTCCAGAGCTCCCATACAGATGAATGGAGAGGTGGGTGCGCTTGTGTGGTGCACTTTCCATTCAATTCTATGGGAGTTCTGGAAATAGTAGAGTTCGCTGGCTCGCTCTTTTCGGAACTCCCGTAGAAGTGAAGGGAGAGCACGCCACACATGTACGTTGTAGACAGGGGCAGATTGGGAACTTAAAGTGGCCCTGGAAAAAAACCTAAAAGTGGCCCCATGTTGTAGATGAGTTCAAACTGACAGAAGACAGGCCAAAAAAGTAGGCGGAGATAACCAAAGTAGGCGGGGCCAGCAATAACGTAGTGCAGTGCAGAATACCTCCCCAGCAGAACCAAATACCACAGTATCCGCAAAGTACTGCCACCCTCACCACAGTATTCAACTGTATCACCATCATGAGGACAGTGATACAGCTGAGTTCAGGAGGGCACCTGTGGCTGTTGAGCATCAGATCATTATGTACCTGGCCTACGGTCATCAAGAGGGCTTGAGTGGCCATCGGGGCATCGTCCCACCAGGAAATCTATGGCCAATCCACCCCTGGTTGTAGAGATAGGTGCAGGTCCCAGAGGCAGGACCTGCACTTATCAGACATTGGTGGCATATGCTAGCAATAGTGCAAGATGAGTCAACTCCTTTAAAGGGGTTGTCCGAGTTATTTTTTTGTTCTTTATATGTTTCTAACTTGTCAGGTATAACAACTTTCCCATATACTTTGTGTTTCTAAAGCTGCTGGTTTCTCATAGTTGACTGAGGGTCACATGACCTGTGACGTCACCTTATCTCCCTGCTCTGTGATGTTTCGTGTAAAAGCCTCAGAGTTCAGATAGCAGTCTGTGCACGAGATGTCACTGGCCACGCCCCCTTTCTTTGCCGGGCTCCTGCTATCTGCTCTCTCCCTGGATTCCTTCAGATAAAACATTAACCCCTTCAGCCAGAACACACTGAGGGCTCAAGGCTTTACAACAAATAGTAGCTGCAGCAGTGAGAGGAGACAAATGCTGGGCAAGGAGCTATAGAGGAATTGTATTGTACAAGAACAGGTAGGGAGAATTTCCTGTGTGTATCAGCAGTGTCATTGTACAGCTGGGACTTGTAGTCCTACACAAACAACATGCTGCTGAGTATCCCAGCAGGCAGACATGTACTCACAGCACTTATATTCACTGCCTTTGCAGAGAAGGGGGGAGGGGCAGAGATTGTTATTACTGCATGTAAACAAAGGCCAGAAGAGAACCAGGGAAATGAGGAAATATAGATTTTTTTTGCCTAAAACTTGCTGAACTTAGTTATATATTGTTGCCCATCAGATTTACAGTGCTATATTTTTTTTCCATAACTTGGACAACCCCTTTAAGTCCTCATATACACGTATGCTGTGGTACCATGCTCCATGATGGAGCATAAATGACAATATGGCCACGTGCATGAGGCCTAAGGCTGAAGCCTAGCTCATCCCAGTTCCATATATTTTATATTTTCAGATATAATTTCTTCTATATTCATACTTCTCTATCTGTTCTTCTGCATCACTGATTTTCTGAGATGATTGTATGCTATCCCCTTTGCCGGCCACACCGATGTCACATTTTAGGTAGCCCTTCACTCCGGTCCTGATATCAGATGGGTCCGTTAGAACAGCCCACTTATCAAAAAACTGATGCCCTGCAAGATATAACATTCAGCTGGGACACGAAAATCATACAACTCTGCAAATAACTAAACATTACACAAAAAGCATTATACAGAACGCACAGTGTAACACGTGTTTCTCACAGTGAACAGCGTCTCATTGTAAAACATAGTAACATAGGGGGTTATTTACGGAGCTGAAATACACCTATGTTAGGCGTATTTCAGGCGGAGATGGCGACGCAACGGTATCTGCAACTTCTCCCCGTTCATGGCAGGTCTAAAATTGTTGGCGTGGTGGGGGCGGGGACAGGCCTCACTTATCATTTTCTACGCCTGGTCTAAATGTAAGACAGCAAGGAAACTGTGGCGCTGCCAACGATGGGGCCTTATTAAGACCGCCGTCCAAAACGCCAGTCTTAATAAATGTGCCCCATAGTTTATAAGGCTGAAAAAAAACATCCGTCCATCCATTTCCACCTGTTATGCTGCAAAGTTGATCCAGAGGAAGGCAAAAAAAAACAACCCATAAAGTAGAAGACGATTTTCCTCATTTTAGGGGAAAAATTCCTTCCCGACTCCAATTAGGCAAAAACATAACCTCATATTAGACAATAAGAACCATAAGAACTACAAGTGTTAAAATACCCCATGTGACAAAATAAAAAAAAAAACGACACCCTAATATTTCTCATAGTTACTGTACATCCAGGAGATGCTGAGCAAGTGACGAGAGGGAGAGATTGTGTTACTGCAAGTGCCCCCAGACAATGGAGCTTCAGGAGCAGCCTCTTCTCCTCACCTGGGATCCTGCTATATTAAAGAGGACCTCTCCCCGCTCCTGACATGCCTGGTTTAATAGCTCCATGCATCCCCCATGTAATAACAATTCTGGAACATCTATTCTTATGGCTCTATGTTGTGCCATTCCTTTATTATTCCTTCTAGAAGTTATGGATGAATTGCTAGCAGTCTGCAGTAAGGGTACAGAGGGGAGGTAACCAGTTGGGGGTGTGTACCTGCACAGCTTCCATCTATCCAATCAGTGCTGCCATTTTCAGTCTGTGCAGGTACACCCCCAACTGGTTACCTCCCCTCTGTACCCTTACTGCAGACTGCTAGCAATTCATTCATAACTTCTAGCAGGAATAATAAAGAAATGGTACAACATACAGACATAAGAATAGATGTTCCAGAATTGTTATTACATGGGGAATGTATGAAGCTATTAAAACAGGCATGTGAGGAGGGGTGAGAGGTCCTCTTTAACTCTTGATCATTATTTTGCAGTTTACTTCAAACCTAGCCAATGCACTCGTCTTTCATTTTACTATTTGCCTATAAAGACAGTCATAATGGGAATAGTGTAATGCTTAATTTCCCCTGTGGTGGCGCTGCTGGGAATTTGAACACTTGATGCCAGGTAACTTCCCAGTTTAGAGCTGATCAATGGAGGTGACACCAGCAGGAAACCCTGTGATCTGATTAATTAATAACTCTTCGAGCTGAAATCCAACATGCCCAATCTTTCCTCTTCCAGACATCATTGGCCAACATTGGACAGCTGACCAATCCTGATGAAATCTGGTGGTTCAGCTGACAATAATTTAACGTATATGGGCATCTATAGTATACTGAGAGTCTCAATGGGGCTCCAGACACAATCCAACACCGTCCAATAATGCTGACAGAAACTGTAAGACTGTAAGGACACATCTTAGTAAGAAGGAGAACAGTGGCGATCACTTAGCAACTTATCCAGGAGGAATAACAGAGGAATGTAGGTACTGATATTACACATATTTACTACAACAGAAAGATGTCAGGAGAGGTGAGGACCTTTCCGGTAGTCCCATAGCAGTGAATGGAGAGGTGACAAGCTTGCGCGATGCCGTCTCCCTCACTTTGGGGGCCCCATTCTGGAGATGGGGTGTGTCCCAGAGGTGGCACCAGCACCTATCTGACATTGACGGCATATCCTAGTGTCTGAGATAGGAAAACCCCTTTAATTTAATAGAGTCCGCCATCAGACCTTCCACATTGAGACTCATCCCGAGCCATTATCCTAATGAACTATCTCACTCATTGTGTTGTCAGAAGAGGCAGGAAATAACATTAGCGCCTCTTTCAGCTTTGAAGCGAATAATTTCCAGAACGCGTCTCGCTCCATTAACTCCTGTATTCAGCTTTGTCACGCTATCAAAAGTTAAATTCTAGTGAGAGGAGACGCTGGTAATGAAATATCGTGTCACCCTCTGCCTCTGCCATGGCTGGAGAAAATGAAATTACACGGCTGCTCCACGGCCGCTGGTCAGTGAGACGACTGCTGTCACAATGTCACACAGAGTGTCAGTGTACGACACAAGGGATATCACAGAGGTAGAACATGGGTTACCTATGGATGACTAACATATAGATGAGTGATAATATTCTATAGATTATGGATAGAGAGATAGAGAGATATAAGTAGATAGATAGATATGAAATAGATAGATAGATAGATAGATAGATAGATAGATAGATAGATAGATAGATAGATATGAGATAGATAGAAAGATAGGAGATAGATATAAGTAGATAGATAGATAGATAGATAGATAGATAGATAGATAGATAGATAGATATGAGATAGATAGGAGATAGATATAAGTAGATAGATATAAGTAGATAGATAGATAGATAGATAGATAGATAGATAGATAGATAGATAGATAGATAGATAGATAGATAATAGATATAAGTAGATAGATAGATATGAAATAGATAGATAGATAGGAGATAGATAGATAGATAGATAGATAGATAGATAGATAGATATAAGTAGATAGATGATAGATTAGATAGATAGATATAAGTAGATAGATGATAGATTAGATAGATAGATATAAGTAGATAGATGATAGATTAGATAGATAGATATGAGATAGATAGATAGATAGACATAAATAGATAGATAGATAGATAGATAGATAGATAGATAGATAGATAGATAGATGTAAGTAGATAGATAGATAGATAGATATAGATAGATAGATAAATAGATAGATAGATAGATAGGAGATAGATAGATAGATAGATAGATAGATAGATAGATAGATAGATAGATAGAAGTAGATAGATAGATAGATATAAGTAGATAGATAGATAGATAGATATAAGTAGATAGATAGATAGATAGATAGATAGATAGATAGATAGATAGATAGATTCATCTTATAACATCATTGATAACGCTTTCCAAATGTGCTTTTCATAAAAAGATGTGCACAGTAAACAGCAGGCAAGAAGGCAGAACATTAGGATGAGGGACGCTATATTTGGGGATCCCAGCTTTTACAGTATGTATATCCTAGATGGCCAGATGTTAGATAGAGCCCTGTGCAGTACCTCATAATGGTGTACTGCCATATAGTGCTCAAACACCATAGGCATCAATGTGATAAGCGCCATACAATGTTGTATCCAAATGATGCTGCCTTAAAGGGGTTGTCTTCTTTAACCCCAGTTTTCAACTTGGCAACACCAGCACTGCACACAATGAAAATACTTACCTGCTCCCTGCCATTGAGTTTGGTCGTGCTCCTTCTGGTGCCCGGCATGTAAACTTCCAGATAGGGGTCATGTGCACCGCTGTGGCTTCTCACTGACCTTGTCCCAATCAGCATGTCACTGGTAGGTCACATGCCGCTTGGGGATTTGTCACTGCTGAGGCCAGGGAATGGCTGCAGTGTAACATGTGTCGCTTGTAAGGATGTTCACATACACTGGGCACTGGAGGGTGCTGGAAGGAGAGGAGTGGAGCTGGTGAGTGTGTTTTTTGAATACCAGGCTTAAAGCAGGACAGCCCCTTTAAAATCAAATAACAGTTACGCAGTTTACTAAATAACAATCATATACAGTACATTGCAAAAAGAAACTGTTAACCGTACAGTACCATCCAATGGGAAAATAAATACCCTCATATAGTGTATAATTAATACCGTCATACAATGACCAAATAATAGCTTCTTATTTGAAGAAATCTAACATCAGTGCTAAAAAATGTCTGAATAATACTGCTTACAATTACTGGACAACCAGGCCGGCTATGGGGAGCTCTTCCGCAGGAGGAGCTGATGTGCCCTATGATGCTACTGTACACAGGTCACACACCCTTGTCCCAAGAGGGTGGGCCCTGTCCTTATACCAGTGACATATACGTCTTATACATTACCTGGTTCATTGTAAACTGTGCCCAGATCCAGTCTACAGGATCCAATTAATACACTGCCGATCAGCTTGTGGTGCATAACCTGCAGAGAGAAGATTACAAAGGCTCAAAAACAGTACTTTTATCCCCTCATTATGGCCTTCAGGGCGTTGCATTTTTTCTTTTTTATTTCACATTCTGAGAACCATAACTTTCCTATTCGCCCAGTGACCTGTCTGTATGGCTTTTATTTTGCAAGATGTGTAGTACTTTTCAATGTTATCATTCTTTACCTACACTAACTTTACATTTTTTTTATTTTTTATGTTTTTGGAGGGGGGGTCAACAAATCTACCATTGTTTACTTTTTGCTCAATTTTTCACACTAATTCATAACTTTTTTCAGACTTTACTAGTTTTGCAGAGCAAAAAATATTTTTCATGAAAAAGATTTCTGTTTTCGAACTGCCTCATTCAAATAATGGGAAGAAACATTTTATCATTGTGTATAGATTTTTTTTTTTTATTCCATTCATGGGTCGTTCCGAATGCAGAAATACCAAATATGTATACTTTTTTATGACTTTTTTTTATAGTTTCTTCTACTTTTTTAATAAACTTTGTTTATTTAATATTTACTTTTTTTTGTTTAGTCCCACTGTGTTTAAAAAAAAAATTAAAGGGGTTGTCCGGTCCAGGATTGGTCATTAATATCAGATCGGCGGGGGTCCAACATCTGACACCCGCACCGATCAGCTCTACGAAGAGGAGGTGGTGCTCCATGCGAGTTCTGCTTCCTCTTCATTACACTGCCAGTCGTCTCCCCTGTAGCAGTGGCATAGTGTAATAATACTCACTCCATTGAATTGAATGGAGCAAGTACTCGTCATTACACTGCACTTCTGAGATGATGGGCAGTGTAATGAAGAGGAAGCAGCACTCGCATGGAGCACTGCTGATCGGCACGGGTGCCAGGTGTCGGACCCCCACGATCTCTTACCAATGACCAATTCTGAGGATCGGTTAGCAATATAAAACCCCTGCACAACCCCTTTAACTTGTGCCTCATTATGAAAAACAAAAAGACACTCATCTGTCTACGGACCTACCGTGTCCACAGTGCTGCCCTATTCCCAGCCACAACATTAAAAGAAAAACATTCACCTCTCTGCATTCAGGGTCGGACTGGTCCACCAGAGTACCAGAGAATCCTACGATGATCCCAAGCTCTGACAATAACGGATCCCTAATAAAACAGGGCCCTTAAGGTCCTATATACACACAGGATGGACCCTCAGAATCCTTTCCTCTGGTGGGCTCAAGGGACTTCAGTCTGATGCTGTCTGCATTCCTGCTGTTTCCAGTCACAGGCTACAGTGGTCACATCGGATGTGACGGCTCAGGCCTGTGCTTGGCTGCAGCGGTCACGGGACTAAGCCACTTCATGGACCTGAAGGGACAGGACCGCCGACAGGTAGCTGTTTTTTTTTTCTTTTCATGGGGACAGGTTAGGTGCACTGAGGTTTAGTTTCCAAGATCTGGACCAGGAATTTTCAGTAGCACCAAGTACAGTTTCCCATTTTATGTAGGGATTCAGTAGGGAACATTGAGAACCACTAAGGATGGCAGGGGGAGTGGGTGACAAGGCCGGATCTCCAGACTTCTTCAGAGGTCACTTTACTAAGCTCTTATATATAAGTACTTCAGGGCAGAGGAGCTGACCACCACCCTCCAGCACTGCAGCAATTCATGATGGTGGAGAGGGTAGAGAAAGGGCCCAGCGGAGGACTTCATGACTCTTTGCTGGGAGGGATGCTGGGAGTAAATTTCATACCATTTCAGGATACTTACCGACAATCGTATAATTTTGTCAAAAAGTTGTTTTTGAGGCCCAACAAAGTCGAAGACAAAGTACTGCCAACAAAATGTGAGAAGAAGAAGATGATGTGATGGTTTAAAATGCGTCAAGTCTATTATAACATGGCGGCGCTATAGGTGTAATGTGATCAGGTAGTATGTAAGTCCTAAAGGCCTTGCTCCAGATCAGCATGGATCCTCGAAGCCCAGAGGGCCCTGGCATCTGCCTAGGGTTACTTGCAGAAGACGGACCTATACAACCCAATACATTATACCTAAAAGGGGTTATCCAGTGATTAATGTAAAAATTTAAATCAGACATCATATAGCACATGACAATGTCTTTCTAACAAAGCTAGAACCAGCCCTGTACCTCACATGGATCCAGAGATCTCCACATTCATTGCCCTGCTGGATTTATCAAGCTGACAACTCAACAGGAGTGTCCTTTCTGCTACAGCTCAGGCAGCATGTCTTTTCTCTTGGGGGTGCTCTGCCTGCTGCAGCTTTCTTCCCCTCACAGCCCATGGGGTGTATCCTTTCTCAGGGAGCGTGAACTTTCTGTTGCAGCTCTTTCCCTATCACAGCTCAGTGGGTGTCCTTTCTCAGGGGGCATGACCTTTCTGCTACAGCCCTCGCCTTATCACAGATGAGGAGACATGTTTTTTCTACTGCAGCTCTTTCCCTATCACAGCTCAGGGTGTGTGTCCTTTCTCAGGGGGGCATGACTTTCTGCTGCTGCTCTTTCCGTTTCACAGCTCAGTGAGTCTGTCTTTTCTCAGACAGTATACTCTTTCTGCTGCAGCTCTCTCCCTATCACAGCTTCGGAGGCATGTCCTTTCTGCTGCAGCTCTATCTCTGGGACTGTCACAGTTTCTAACAGTAGACAGAGCTGGTGGCAGTTGAAGGATGGAACTGAGCATGTGTGACCACCTTACTGAGGAGGAAATAGAAATAAGCAAAATAACAAACCGCAGGTGGCGTTATGCAGATACATTTTTTGAATAAATTAGTGGATGTACAAAAATTTTTATGACATGCAATTACAAAAGTTTTCAGATCCAGGTGCTGGTTTGTAAAATGTAGAATATTTTTGTGGGACAGCCCCTTCAAAGGTACAGTACAGACCAAAAGTTTGGACACACCTTCTCATTCAAAGAGTTTTCTGTATTTTCACGACTATGAAAATTGTAGATTCACACTGAAGGCATCAAAACTATGAATTAACACATGTGGAATTATATACTTAACAAAAAAGTGTGAAACAACTGAAAATATGTCTTATATTCTAGGTTCTTCAAAGTAGCCACCTTTTGCTTTGATTACTGCTTTGCACACTCTTGGCATTCTCTTGATGAGCTTCAAGAGGTAGTCACCTGAAATGGTTTTCACTTCACAGGTGTGCCCTGTCAGGTTTAATAAGTGGGATTTCTTGCCTTATAAATGGGGTTGGGACCATGAGTTGTGTTGGGCAGAAGTCAGGTGGATACACAGCTGATAGTCCTACTGAATAGACTGTTAGAATTTGTATTATGGCAAGAAAAAAGCAGCTAAGTAAAGAAAAACGAGTGGCCATCATTACTTTAAGAAATGAAGGTCAGTCAGTCCCGAAAAATTGGGAAAACTTTGAAAGTGTCCCCAAGTGCAGTCGCAAAAAACCATCAAGCGCTACAAAGAAACTGGCTGACATGAGGACCGCCCCAGGAAGGAAGACCACGAGTCACCTCTGCTGCGGAGGATAAGTTCATCCGAGTCACCAGCCTCAGAAATCGCAGGTTAACAGCAGCTCAGATTAGAGACCAGGTCAATGCCACACAGAGTTCTAGCAGCAGACACATCTCTACAACAACTGTTAAGAGGAGACTGTGTGCAGCAGGCCTTCATGGTGGAAACCACTGCTAAGGACAGGCAACAAGCAGAAGAGACTTGTTTGGGCTAAAGAACACAAGGAATGGACATTAGACCAGTGGAAATCTGTGCTTTGGTCTGATGAGTCCAAATTTGAGATCTTTGGTTCCAACCACCGTGTCTTTGTGCGACGCAGAAAAGGTGAACGGATGGACTCTACATGTCTGGTTCCCACCGTGAAGCATGGAGGAGGAGGTGTGATGGTGTGGGGGTGCTTTGCTGGTGACACTGTTGGGCATTTATTCAAAATTGAAGGCATACTGAACCAGCATGGCTACCACAGCATCTTGCAGCGGCATGCTATTCCATCCGGTTTGCGTTTAGTTGGACCATCATTTATTTATCAACAGGACAATGACCCCAAACACACCTCCAGATGGTGTAAGGGCTATTTGACCAAGAAGCAGAGTGATGGGGTGCTACGCCAGATAACCTGGCCTCCACAGTCACCAGACCTGAACCCAATCGTGATGGTTTGGGGTGAGCTGGACCACAGAGTGAAGGCAAAAGGGCCAACAAGTGCTAAGCATCTCTGGGAACTCCTTCAAGACTGTTGGAATACCATTTCAGGTGACTACCTCTTGAAGCTCATCAAGAGAATGCCAAGAGTGTGCAAAGCAGTAATCAAAGCAAAAGGTGGCTACTTTGAAGAACCTAGAATATAAGACATATTTTCAGTTGTTTCACACTTTTTTGTTAAGTATATAATTCCACATGTGTTAATTTATAGTTTTCATGCCTTCAGTGTGAATCTACAATTTTCATAGTCATGAAAATACAGAAAACTCTTTGAATGAGAAGGTGTGTCCAAACTTTTGGTCTGTACTTGTATATTCTCAGAAAACTGATGCACTTCAGCGCCTGAGGGGGTGGTGCATGACAGTGGGATATTGTGTCATGCTCCACCCGCTCACACCCTGCATTAGGAATACCACAGTACATATGCCTGGAGTGCGTCTTTAAAGAGGACCTCTCCCCGCTCCTGACATGCCTGTTTTAATAGCTTCATGCATTCCCCATATAATAACAATTCTGGAACATTTATTCTTATGTCTGTATGTTGTGCCATTCCTTTATTATTTGCACTAGAAGTTATGAATGAATTGCTATTTGCCTTCAGTAAAGGAACAGAGGGGAGGTAACCAGTTGGGGGGGTGTACCTGCACAGACTCACTCTATCCAATCAGTGCTGTCATGTTCAGACTGTGCCGGGACACACCCCTAACTTGTTACCTCCCCTCTGTTCCCTTACTGAAGGCAAATAGCAATTCATTCATACCTTCTAGTGCAAATAATAAAGGAATGGCACAACATAGAGACATAAGAATAAATGTTCCAGAATTGTTATTACATGGGGAATGCATGAAGCTATTAAAACAGGCATGTCAGGAGTGGTGAAAGGTCCTCTTTAAATACATGTATCAGCCATTTCCAGGATAGTCAGACCCTGGCATGATGGAAGGACACGGGGCACTTACCTCATTGTAGAAGGGGGCATTTGTTCCTTCTTTGACAGAGGTTTGTTTCTTTTCGTCCCCAATCTCAATGATAACCACGGGGTCAATGTTTTCTCCAATCAGCTGCCGGGCCTCGGTTATGGTTATGGCAATCTACAGGGGGGACAGGGGTGTACGATGATATATAATGTATATGTACAACCGGTACACAGGATTTACTGCCCTATAGAGGGAACCTACCTGATAGGTGTGGATTTTCGTTTCTCCTTCGTGAATCTTGGACTCTAGCTTGGCTCTGATGAATTAAGCAGATAATTATCATCATTGGAATATATTAACCTCTGAATGCTCTACATATTTTTGGACCTAAAGGGGTCATCCTGGCAGAAACTTTACTGGGACTACAGGTAATGCCACATTGGCATGCCACGATTGACTTTGAAGGAAATGGGAGGTGGCATCTCTGCCCAGAGGTTCAGCCATTGAGCAAAGAGTGGGCCACACTGCTGCTGTGGGTCTTAAAGTGATCCTCAGTTCAAGAAAAAAAAAAAATCACATTAACTGGGGAACGATCTGAACACTTACCTGGTGACTTCATTTTCATTTCTTCAGCTGCAGATCCGCCAATTCCAAAGTTCCTCTTCTGCCATCAAAGATGGCTACATGGCTTCACAGAGTACCTGATACACACTGTGCACTTCATGCTGCCCTCAGATTGGCCAGCACTGCTCACATGATCAGCGCTGGCCAATCCAAGAGCAGGGTTGCACAGAGTGTATCAGGCCAGCTGAGACGCGGTGCGGCCATCTTGGATGATAGAAAAAGAGGCCAGGAATTTTTGCATCTGCAACTAAAAAAGATGAAATGGAGGTCACCAGGTAAAAAGTGTTCTGTTCTCTCCCCAATTAATAGGAATTTTTTTCTTGAAATGGAGGATTGCTTTAAAGGGGTTTTGGTGCCATATCCTAGCGTCATGCTACCAATGTATGAAGTGAGACAACCCCTTTAAAGGGGTTATCTCAAAATTTATATTGATGTCCTATCTTACGTCATCAATATCAGATGGGTGGGGGGTCTGTCTCCTTCTAAGTACTCATGCACACGACTGTATGTATTTTGCGGTCCTCAAAAAACAGATCCGCAAAAAATACGGATGAAGCCCGTGTGCATTTCATATTTTGCGGAACGGAACAGCTGGTCCCTAATAGAACAGTCTTATCCTTGACCGTAATGCGGACAATAATAGGACATGTTCTATTTTTTTCCAAAACGGAAATACGGACATAAGGAAACGGAATGCAAATGGAGTAATTTCTGTGTTTTTTGCAGACCCATCTAAATGAATGGTTCCACATATGGTCCACAAAAAAAATGGAACGGACACAGAAAGAAAATACGTTCATGTGCATAACAGAAGTTTACATATGTCGTATTTCCGTTCCGCAAAAAAATAGAACATGCCCTGCTATTGTCTGCATTACGGACAAGGATAGAACTGTTCTATTAGGGGCCAGCTGTTCCGTTCCGCAAAATACATACGGTCATGTGGATGAGCCCTTACTTTTAGGTTGACACCAGTATATGAGGCCTTAAGCTTTGCATTTTGGAGCACACACTGTATTTTTAATTTTAACTTTTTATTAAGTAATACCGCCTAAAAATTCATTACGTGGCAGTTGACACGATGCCCGGGAGCTTCATACCTACCTTTTGCCTTGCGCGGCAGAAGACAGAGATGTAGTGGAGAGGGAGAGGTCACTGAGCAGATTCTCACTGCTGCCGCCCAGACTACCACCGGGGACGTCGCCATGTGTGCTGTCTGTGTCATCGCGTCCCCCTGATCACATGGAAAAAAGGTAATAAAACATATAAAAGGAAAAAACATACACTGAGCCGATTACACTTATGTTAACTTATCAGAACCCAATGGGTTTCGTCAGAATCCTTTTGGATCCATTGGAAATCACAGACATCAGGACTCTGATGGAAATCCTTATACAGGACGGCTTATCGCTAGGCTTTGCAATCACTTACTGATCGGGGGAATCCAACTGCAGTAAATGCCACAGTCCTCAGAATACAGGGGCCGCAGCGCTAATTAGAGGGGCGTTCCTATCTTAAAAGTCATCAGCATATCACTAGGTTGGGGGTCCTATCTCTGAGACCACAGAATATAAGGGCCACAGCACGGATTCCCCTCCGCAGTAACGCCCTGGTCACTTCCCTCCACAGCCGGGCGACCAGGTTCCACCATGCAGGGGATGCAGCGCTAAACTCTATGATTTTGGCGGAAACAGTAGACCATCTAATGTGTATGGGGGCCTCCCGATTCTCTCCCTACGGCAGATTGTCTCGGCAATAGAGTTGGGTATGTTGGATTTTTAACATACCGGGTCCATCCAGAGGAGCTGGCAGCAGTTTACTCCTCTTTCTCCATTAAGGACACATGCACCCTCTGCTTATCTGAGCATGCATGTGTATGGGAAGTCAGGAGGGATAGCTGTGTATGGATAGGTTAAAGGGAGTTTTCCAGTTATTATAATTTTTAAGTAAGTGCCAGCAGCCCCCCTGCTGAAACAGAAGATTCATACTTACCTGCTCCACGCTGCTCCAGTCCTCCTCTTTGCCTCCACCGTCTTCATCTTCCGGTCCCCGCACTGTTAACATCTGGTACTCCATGAACATGGTCACATGCACTGCCCCAGCCAATGACTGGCTTCAGCAGTGACATGCTGCTTGTGACCACATCACCACTGAAGCCAGTCATTGGCTGCGGTGGTACATGTGGCCATGTCCATGGAGTACCAGATGTAAACAGTGCGGGGACCGGAAGATGGAGGCAACATGGAGCGGCGTGGGGCAGACAGGCTGCGGGCGCTTGCTTTAAAATCATTAAAGGGGTCTGATTGCTGAGGGTCCTAGTGTTGGGACCTCCAGCGATCACAAGAATGGAGGTCCCAGAGTGTTCTTTGTTAAATGGTGCTGTAGTGCACATGTGTGACCACCACTCCTTTCACTCAGAGTGGAGAGGTGGTCACACTACAGCTCCATTTAACAAAGGAAAGGCTGAGACTTCCATTCTTGAAATCATTGGGGGGTCCCAACAGTAGGACCCCCAGCAATTTCATGCATATCCGCTGTACTATGGATAAAGAGTGTGTTCTTTGCAGGAAAACCTCTCTTTTATTCCCATGATCGATATGATATGCCATAAATGTCCAAAGGTGCAGGTCCCACCTCTGTAGAGAATGAGACCCTGTTTCATGGCTGCTGTAAATAAAGAGGTGGCTGCATGTGCGCATCTCTCCATTTACTCTCCATCCACATCCATGGGGGTCCTGAAATGTCTTATTTGCAGGTGCGGGTCCCAGAGGCGGTATCCTATCGATAGGCCACAAATATCCAGTCTTTAGTCATGGCTTCCATTATTTTCAGTCACATGGCCTATGTGCAGCTCAGTCCCCTTGAACTGAATGGGCGCATGCTGCAATACCAAGCACAGCCACTATACAATGTACGGCGCTGTGCTTAGTAAGTGATGAGAGCCACAGCCTCTTCAAACCGCCGATCCCGGCGGGATTGCTGGGTGTTGGATCATATATCATTGATCATATATTGATATCAAGGACGGGCCATCAATATTATACTCCCGGAAACCCCCTTTAATCTGAGCAAACCTATTTTCTTATAGGAACTCCTGGCTGATAGCTAATACCGTCACTAATACATTGTAACAAACTACCAGCTGTGCGTAGGTCTGATTTGAAGTGGTTTTCCATGGCCTATCCTACATGTTGGACTGATGTGACCCCCAACATCTTCAATAAGGATGAAGCTCAGCTCCAGCACCTGTTGCATCTTATCCTGAGAGCGCTGTCCCTCTGTGAATGACTACTGTCCCATTCTGTGGATTTAGACTTTGCAATAGTCCAAATAATGATGAATAATTTAATATACATCCACGTTTTTGTCCACTTGGTGGCGCTATACGCATATCACTTTCTATACTGTGTTTCTGTAAGGGTTAAGACTTCAATACCGTAAGGAGGAGAGCATTAAGGAGAGCTGCGGTGATTGAATGTCAGGAGAGGACGTATCACGGGCGCACAATCTTGGTCCGGGTCTATTGTTTGGTTACTAGGCCTTACCTAGTGCGCCCTTGTTTGCAAATGTCAGTCCTTTGTCGCCTTTCTTTTTCTTCTTCAGATGCAGCCCGGAGAACAGACCCTTCCTGCGGAGAGAGAAGGAGGGTGACACTTTTAGGGGGGGCAGGGTGGAAACGAGGCAGACGTGACGGTATTACAATGCGTATTTTAACCCTTTCTTGACTCGATAGAATTCCTCCAGTAATAGTTAAAGGGGTATTCTCATCTTGTCAATGTGGCATAGCCAGATAAATGTCCGATAAGTGCAGGTCCCACCTTTGGGAATGGCACCTATGTCAAGAATGTGACCCGTCGTGTGCTGCCATGCGTGCAAGGCTTTCTCCATTTGCTGCTATGAGTGCGCTTACTCAGCGGATATGGCATAAATATCCAGATAGGAGAATACAGCTGACTACAGTCGCCATTAGGGGGAGCTCTGGAGCAAATTCTATTGCACATTCTATTATTGAGTTCAATGAGGGGAATTAGGTCAGAATTCTGGCAAGTTTCTGGGCCTAATCGTGCATGCATTTTGTGACATTTTGCAGTTTTACACACTCACCAGGTTTTCAAAAATGGGTAGGAAAGTGGGGGTGATTAGCCTGGAAAGCCTTTTTAAAAAAGAAGTAGCAAAAATGGTTTACATTTTACTCCAGTAAAGCGATGGTGTAAAAAAGTGGAGTAATTCCTCAAGGAAGAATTGTTAGACCAAATTTAGCAAACATCGTGCAACATTTAATAAATTTGTGGTAAATTATGCCAACTCAGACGAACTTTAAAAATTCCCCTTATAATAAATCTCACACAATGTCTATATTTGTATGCAGTAAGCTCATAAGCTCCCCCTTGTGGTGGCTGAAGGCTGTCAAAAGTTTTGTCGTTATAGAGAACCTTTGTGATAATTCGGGAGCATCTATTCTTATGTGGCTGGATGTAGTGTCATTCCTCTATTATTCCTGCTAGAAGTTTATAATGGAGTGTGCCATTGACACTGGTAGCTCTTGGAGAGTGTCAGTCGGTGCAGGGAATATGGACATGGCCGTGTCCTTGAAGCCTTAAATATAGAATTTATATGAGATCTTAAAGGGGTTTTCTCACTTCAGCAAGTGGCATATATTATATACAGGAAGTTAATACAAGCCACTTACTAATGTACTGTGATTGTCCATATTGCTTCCTTTGCTGGATTGATTGATTTTTCATCACATGACCACACTGCAATCCATCAGCAGTGGTCGTGCTTGCACCCTATAGGAAAAAGCTCAAGCCAATGCACACCCCCATGGTCCCAGCCACCAGACAGGCCAGAGTTTTTTCCTATAGTGTGCAAGTACGACCACCACTGCTGGATTGTAGGAGGTCGTAACCATACCTCCCAACTGTCCTGATCTGGCGGGACAGTCCCGGATTTCAGTGGCTGTCCCATGGTCCCGGAACGGCTGAGGTATGTGCCGCTCTCAGCTGTCTCTGCATCCATCGGATGCAGAGACAGCTGATTGTAAAGGTGAAGCAGGAGCCATCTTCTTCCCACTCCACCATTCAGCTGTCGGCACTATATGCAGACATTGTGCTGCTGGTCTGTGTACGAGGAGTGTGCTGACCGGGAATCAGCCTCTCCTCCTCCTACACAGCAAGTGTGACGTGAAGCGTGACATGTATCCTGCCTGATGCTGCTGGGGAGCGCCGGCATCTGAGCTGTGATCATCGGAGGAACCAGGTGAATATTTCTTTTTTTTTTTTTTTACTTCCTCTGAAGGGTGCTCATATCTGGCCATAACTACTGTGAAGGGCACAATGTGGACATAACTACTGCACACTTACCAACTATTTGTGGGTGGGGTATGTGTTAGCCCCACCTATTTTCGGGCCGGGACAGCGCAAATTCGCCAGGACTGTCTCTGAAAATCAGGAACAGTCCTGGCAAATGCTACTGTGAGGGGCACAGTGTGGGCGTTACTACTTTGTGCTGGCACAAAGGGGGAATAATTACTATGTTTGGGCATTAAGGGGACCGGGTGTGTATAGTTATTTTTTGCATGTGGAGCCTGCATCCTCTGTAGTTAATGGAGGCTGCTATGACACTTTGTGACTATGGCGTTTAGTGTTAGGTTCCCGTCTTAAAGAGATCGCCTTGATGTATGGCAGACGGGCACAGATAATTTTTGTGCAAAATTATTTGCCAAGAATCTCATTCAGACGGCCGTATGTTGTCCGCAAAAATGCGGATCCGTTTTTTTGCGGATTACCTACTGACCCATTCACTTCTATGGGCCCTTTTCTTCCATTCCACGGCTCCGCAAAACAAATGAAACATGTCCTGTACTTTTCAGTGAAAATCAGGACATAGCCCCATTGAAGTCTATGGGTCCGCAAAAAAATCGAATGCTATCCTATTTTTTGCGGACATGTTGAACTGTCCGCAAAAAAACGGGTCCGTACTTTTGCGGACGTCATACGGCCGTCTGAATGAGCCCTTACAACGTAGCACTAGTATCGTGTAGATAGTGAGTATGGCAGTATTGTATGTACTCATTTTATTGTTTGTGTTTGCAGAGTGCTGTTGTATTTTTTTTTTTTGGGCGTAGCCTATTATAGAAAAATTGCAGTGGAGCGCTACGCGCACTGCACATAGTGTCCCTTTTTCTGTTTTTCAAAAGTTGGGAGGTATGCGTAACCATGGAAACAAGCAGTACATAATGTGATGGATAAATGCATCCAGCCAGCAAAGGAAGCAATATGGAGAATCACAATACATTAGTAAGTGCCTTGCAGGGGCGTTGCTAGGCTAAAACATTCGGGGCCTGGGCCCCTGATGTTTTCTCCCAGGCCCCGAATGTCCTGCCTGTTAACAAATACAATTGTATTGCCATCCTCAGGACGGCAGTACAATTGATTCTAACAGACTGCAAGATATGTAGGACCTTTGATGACATCACAGGTCATGTGATCAGTGCCGTCCAATCCTGCACTGGTCACATGACTGTGACATCATCGCAGGTCTTTTTCAACTCCCCTCTTCTAAACTGAAGAGGAGAATTGTGGGGAAGAAGCTACAGTGAGCTCTGCTACATCAGAAGAGGTAAGTGAAGGGAGAAGCAGAGGGATGCTGGGAGTTGTGGTTATTTAACTGGGACTGTAATGTTATGGCAGAAGGGAGGGATGTTATCATGGGACTGTGTTGGAGGTGACTTGGGCAGGGTTCTGTTGGGGTACTTTCACACCTGCGGCATGGGACTCCGGCAGGCTGTTAGGATCCGTGCTGCCGGAACTACGCTCTGGCCCCATTCACTGTAATAGGGGCGGGCCACGGATCAGGCTGCAGCATGGCAACCCCTGCCGAGAGATGGCCGGAACAAAAGTACAGCATGTTGTACTTTTGTTCTGGCCGCCTCTCGGCAGGGGTTGCCATGCTGCAGCTGGATCTGTGGCTCGCCCCCATTACAGTGAATGGGGCCGGAGTGTAGTTCCAGCCCCACATGTGCACCTGCGGCTACTTTCACACTTGCGTTGTAAGGATCCGTTTGTGAGATTCGTCACAGGGTCTCATAAACGGTCCAAAACTGATCAGTTTTGTCCTAATGCATTCTGAATGGAAAAGGATCCGTTCAGAATGCATCAGTTTTGCTTCAGTTCAGTCTCCATTCCGTTTTGGAGGCGGACACTAAAACACTGCTTGCTGCGTTTTGGTGTCCGCATGAAGAAACTGATCCAAACTATATATTTAAAAGATAATACAACCGGATCCGTTCAGAACAGATGCAGGCGGTTGTATTATCATAACGGAAGCGTTTTTGCTGATCCATGACAGATCCAGCAAAAACGCTGGTGTGAAGGTAGCCTTATTTACTTTGGACTGTGGCGTGGAGTGATGTTATTTACATGGGACTGCATGTTGGATGTGGCTGTCGGAGGGAGGGATATTTACATAGGACTGTATGTTGATGACGGCTATGGGAATGATGTTATTTACATAGGACTGTATTTGGAGGGGACTGTAAATAGAGAGGGATGTAATTTACATGGGACTGTATATTGACTGTATAGTGATGTTATTTACACAGGAGGGAAATAGCTTTATTTTTACAGGACTGTATGGTGGAGGGGCTGAGGAATTATAATTTCTGAGGACACTAAAGGGAGGAATATAACTACAGCTGGCACTTCAGGGTGAGCATTATAACAGTAGGGGGAGCGATATAAATACTGGGGGCACTGTAGGGGTATTATAAATCCAGGGGACATTAGGTGTTCTTATTACTACTGGTGGCTCTATAGGAGTGTCTTATAGATCTGCCTTATTTCTACTAAGAGCACTATGGGAGCCTTATTACTACTGGGGGTCTTGATTATCACTGGGGGAACAATAGGAGGCCTTATTACTACTGGGGGCTCTGTGAGGGCATTATTAATACTGGAGGACTCTTCTACTAATGGGGACAATCTTGGGGAGCATCATCAGTGCTGGGGTCACTGTAGGGTGCAGTGTTACTAATGATGGAATTACTATTGGTAGCACTGCTACTATGGGGGGGCAATATTATTTCTCCAGGATAGTATTTGGAGGTTTTGGGGGGCACAGTGAACAGTAGGATAAGGCTGTGGGGACTCTAGGTTGGGAGATGATGATAGAAATGTGATGAAGATAAGATGTCTGTGTGTCACATTCTGCAGAGACGAGGCGGCTGAGAGAAGTTGTCCGGGCCGAATGGAGAAGATGATGACAGAGAAGATCTACATCAGCGGAGACGTCACCTGGGAGGCCCTGGATGTGAGGTATGTTCTCCTGTTGGGACGAGGGTCGACATAGAGAATTGGGCCATATTCATTGGGGCTTGGGCCCCGGATCTTTTGAGACCCTAGCAACGCCCCTGGTGCCTTGTATTCACTTTCTCTACATGATCAATACCATTTACTGAAGCGAGACAACCCCTTTAAGGGGGGGGGGAAATCTGTTGCCCCTTTATGACAGAGCATCTGGATTTCAGAGCCGATGACATGCCAAAATCCACAGGTAAAATTTTTCGTGTGAGACAGAGTTCACACAGAGTTCTTGCAACATGGATTTTGGAGCCGATTCGGTGCCTAAAATCTGCACAGAAAACACATACAATCCACCTCCCATTTATTTCAGTGGAAAACTGCATGGTAATTTACATGCCAATTTTTTTTTTTTTTTTACAGATTGCGGTTTTAATACCTGCAGCATGGAAAAAGTAGTGACAGGTTCCTTCTTGGTACGGATTCTGCACTGAATCCACATCCAAACTTCTCATTGAAATGGTTAGGATCAAAAACCGTGTCAAACTCCGCATGTAATTTCATGTGCTTTTTTTTTTCAGCACAGAAAAACCTCTGTGTGAACATAGGCCTTAAACATGGCCTTTGATCCTCTTTTGCAATTACTGTACATCTGTAGACCCTGTGGTGTTCGCTATATGGCGCTCTGAATCAATGTCAATTGTGCGCTGTATGCAAATGACGGAGAAATGCCGGACTGTGACCATATGATGCTTCTTAACCAAGAAAGTCGAAAGCCATGCAGCGTGAAATTGGAATCTGGGCCCCAAAAGGGAGGTTCTTTATAAGGGCTCATGCACACGAACGTATTTTCTTTCCGCGTCCGTTCGTTTTTTTTTTTATTGCGGACCATATACAGATCCATTCATTTCAATGGGTCCGCACATTTTTGCAATTTTTGTGAATCAGATGCGGACCCATTCATCTTCCCACAAAAAATAGAACATGTCCTATTCTTGTCTGTTTTGTGGACAAAGACAGGACATTTGTGAAGTAAAAAACAAAAAAAATGGCTGCAGACTCTCAGCCGGTCTCTGTATTTTGCGGATCCGCGATTTAGAGGATCACAAAAATGGATACGGTTGTGTGCAGGAGCCCTCAGTGTGATTCCTGTGAAGAAGTTGTCATAGCTAACTCCCGTCTTTCCATGATGACTCTTAGGGCTCATGAACATGACCGTGTGCCGGCCAGACCCGTATTGCGGCCCTCAAACAGAGGGTCTGTAATATACGGGCCCATGCTATTTTTTCACCGCATCACAGATGCGGACCCATTCTCTTGAATGGGTCCGTAATCAGGAAGGTCCATGTTCTATTTTTTTGCGGTGCGGACGGATCATGGACCCATTCAAGTTGAATGGGTCTAGATCCGTCTGTGGAATCCGCACTGATGTTGCCCGTCCACTGTCGGACGGAACGGCTGTGTGCATGAGCCCTTATAGCCATAGCCCGTAGATGAGCACAATGCATCAGTGTCCTTACACTGGTCCCATTATTCCAAAGGCGCTAGCTCTTACAGTTGCTGAATGCATGGCCAGGGATAATAAGGGTTTATTCACATAGAACAGATTTGTTGCAGAAATTTCTGAGACCGAAAATCAGTTCCATGCATCTGAATAGGCCTGGTTCTGCAGAATCTCTCAGAATTTCTGCAAAATGTACTCAGATGAATGGGAAAGCTGGTTGAATTTCTTCAACAAATCTGCCGGGTGTGTATATAGACCCTTAGGGTAAGGTCTATGCTGAGGTCAAGTACCACGTGGCTGTATGAGCTACTAATAAAGATCACACTGTTGGGTCACTCTGTATTGTAAATGTCTGCATGGTATTGATGGTGCTGCATATACAGTAGTAGCCCAGTTCTGGTGTTATGTGAAAATGTTTATTATGTATTGTTATTATTATGTATTTTCATGTTTATGTCTTTATTCCAGCAAGAGGAGGAATGGCAGGACCAGGGCTAACCACTAACTGTTGTAGGAGTGCGCTGATCCTGTTTCCTGCCAGGAGGGGGAGTTTCAGTTCAGACAGCAAGGAGAGAGCAAGCACATGTCAGAGCTCCTACTCCCATTCCCCTATGAGACCAACACTCCAGAGAGACCGTCATAATCCAGAACACAGCTTCAAGAAAGCATCAGTGTGAGAAGACAGCAGAGTGATCAACGAAATACAGTTTTATAAATTGTCAGTATTGGGTCTGTGACATCACCACTGTGTGGCAGACCGCTGTCTGCAGACTGCAGCACCATGGGTCCCAGCACTTGCCTACCTCGCAGAAGAAGCAAGCACCCGTCAGCATACTGCCGCATCCGCCCTCACAGCCTGGTCTCCACTTGTGTGCTATAGCGCACGCGCGTGCACCTGTCCATTTGTTATTGACGCCTCCTGATTAATGTCTACACCCGGAGGCGGGGTTACTGGTATTTAGGGCAGCTTCACTGACCATGAAGTGCCCAAGTGTGGTTGTCATACCTGTTAACCTCTGCTGAAGCTTCCTGCTGCTCTGACCTGTTATGTTCTGGACTATTGATCCCTGCATTGCCTGACTACTATTCTGCCTGCTACTTGGATTATCTGGACTACTGATCCTTGCATTGCCAGACTACGATTCTGTTTACCATCATCTGTAAGTTCATCTGGACTTCTGACCTTGCACTGCCTGACTACGAGTCCGCCTGAACCTGTATACCGTATTACTCTGAACTCTGTTTTGCCTTTGTTTCAAGTGACTTATGTTTACCTTCTGCCAGTAAAGATAATCTGTTCCGTTACTCTGCCTCTGTTGGACTCTGTACACACTCCTGCAGTTAGCTGCTTTCTGGGTGGCTGGTTTAAACACCAGTGTCCTGACTCTGGGAGTCAGCAGTCAGCAATATTGGGCTAATTCCTAGTCCACTATCAGCTGACCCAGAGGATCCACATCATGACATAGACACTGCTGCAAGGTGAGGGATTACAGTTTAGACACCATTACCTACCTAATCAATCACCAGGCCAGACAAACATCAAGCCTGTACTACAGTGGACAACTATATCCACACATGCCTGCTAATGCCAATCAATTGCCATCCAACCAGCCATCAGACCTCCTCATCTGGTGCCAGAAACTGAACTTTGTATTCACTGCTGCTGGATGTGCCACAAGTAAAAATAGACTGTTATATGTTCACCTCTGGCCTGAGGGCTCGCTATAGCACAGCCATTAATAGTGCAGTTTGACTAAACAGTGCGGTGAAGTAACTTGTCCTCCTGTGTGATTAGGACAGGTTTTGTGTGTACTAATAGGGCGGCCGCCATTTTGCTTCTCCTAATCATTGCTCCCCAGACAAAACGAGCCATTATAACTAATGAAAGGTATTTGGGAATATATTTATAATAAAGTAATATTTAAGTATTTTCATTTTTTTAATTCCCGGAGAACCCCTTTAAGAGGCAGCTGTGGCCAGTACGGCCACAAGATACTCGACCGCAGCGCGTCACCTGCGCAGTGTGGTTGTACCCTTAACGAGGAGCTTTGGTTGAAGGTGTTTTAGATTTTCTTGTCCTGGCCTAGTCCTGCTCATACAGCTGAAAGGGCTTAGTACAATGTGTCAGGGGAACCAACAACAATCAGCCTGGATTATAGGACATCTCGGAAAACAGAGGTTTTCCAAGACTTTTTAACTAATGACTTATGCTCAGCATAGATAATCAGTATCCAGTTGGTGGAGGTCCAACAAGCGGGACCCCAACAATCGCAGTAACTCCGTGGCCTTCTCTCAGCAAACCAGACATAGCGCCGTACATTGTATAGTGGCAGTGCGTGGTATCGCAGCTCAGCCCCATTCACTTCAGCCCCTGCGTTTCTTAATGTCACCCAAAAAGCAAGCCGACATACGACTACATCAACAGAAAAAATTAAAAAGATATAGCTCTTGGAAAGCGACATTGAAATAAACTACTTGGTGACTAAGGCCCAAAACAAGCTGGTCGCTGGGAGGTTAAGGATCAGATAACACCATCCCATAGAAGTCTATGGAAAAGGGAGAAAGTGATAATCGATAAGTGAAAGAGATAAACAAACAGGTAAACCAGACATGTCACAGGAGAATTAGCAGCTAATACAAAGTGTTATAGCTCCAAGTGCTTTCTTGACATCTATACTGATCAGTACTTCTGAGTGAGTGGGTGATAGAAAGCAGAATCTGCTTTCTCCATATGTAGTCTATTGGGAGACATCATTACAGCTAATCTCCAGCCACCAGCTCAGAAAGAACTGAGACTTATAGATGGAGCCTGGGGGAAAACAGCTTAAAAAGCAGATACAAGTTATACACAGTCAAGTCACATTATTATGACCACCAGCTAATATCCAGAGTAACCGCCATGTGCAGCTCGAACAGCAGCTAGATGGGCTGGGAGTGACTCAATAAGGTCCTGGTAGGTTGTCACAGGTATCTGGAGCCATGCTGACTGCAATGCTGCTGGAGGGGATCCACAGAGTGAACATGACCATCGAGGTGGTCCCACAGATGGTCAACTGGGTTAGGGCACCTGAATAGAACTTGGGAGTCTTGTCATGCTCTTCCAACCAACGCCAGACATTTTTAGCCATGTGACATGTCACATTGTCTTATTGGAAGATCCCATCCTCCCCAGGGAAAACAATCAGCATTTATGGGTGTACGTGATCTGCAAGGATGGATTTATACCCAAAGAGATTGAAAGTGCCTTCTACATGGATGAGTGGCCCAGAGAATGCCACCATCCCCCAGACCATAATGCAGGCTCCATCTACAAAGTCTCAGTTCTTCCTAAGCTAGTGCCTGGAGACTAGTTGTAATGATGTCTCCCAACAGCCTACATATGGAGACAGCAGATTCTGCTTTCCATCAGCTTGTGTTCTTCCAGGAATGGTTGCAGTGTTTTTGTTTTGTGATGTTTCTCGCCAACATCCATCCATTCAACGAAGCAGAAAATGTGACTCATTGGAGAAGCCAACCCTTTTCAAATCACTGGGTCCAATTCCGATACTGTTGTGAATATTGAAGCCTTTTCTGCCGTTATCAGATGTGCAGTGACCGTTCATCTGCTTCGGAGCCCCACAAGCAGTAGGGTTCACTGAACTGTTAAGTTAGACACACGTCTGGTAGCCCCCTGGTTAGGGGCATAGCTAAAGGCTCATGGGCTCTGGTGCAAGAGTTTCGCTTGGGCCCCCCTCCCTTCAGTGGTTTGTGGCCAGGGGGCTGGAAGCACATAGTCTTCCTGCGGCAAAAATCAAAATGGCACCCCACCCCAATGCCAAATTCTTGACCTAACCCCTTCCCTCCAGCCAGAGATGTAACTTGACCAGCAGGCAACGTTCTATAATACCGGTGTCTTCTTATGCAGCATAAGGGTCTTTGGGCCCCTCAGGCTCCTGGGCCCGGTAGCGGCTGCTACCTCTGCACCCCCTATAGTTATGCCCATGGTTCATTTTGGTGGTGAGCTGCGCCACTATAGCGTGTCAGTCTGCCCTCTTGTACCTTTGTAGCCGACGTTCACCTCTCACATTAGTTACACGTGGTGCTCCACAGTTTCCACGTCTCTTATTCACAATGGCGCCATTTGTCCACTCACCGTACGCTTTCATTACAGCAGCACAAGAACAGTTCACACTGCACAGTGTCAGTAATACCACCACCCGGGGCCTGAAAGCCAATAATCATCCCTCTTTGCAACTCTGATAAATCCCTCCTTTTAACCCACCAAGCCAACCACACGTGACTTCCTTCATGTGCTACACACTGCCAACATCGACAGTAGGCAGTGGTCATAACTCAGCTGTGTATACTGCTCATATACACTCACCGGCCACTTTATTAGGTACACCATGCTAGTAACGGGTTGGACCCCCTTTTGCCTTCAGAACTGCCTCAATTCTTCGTGGCATAGATTCAACAAGGTGCTGGAAGCATTCCTCAGAGATTTTGCTCCATATTGACATGATGGCATCACACAGTTGCCGCAGATTTGTCGGCTGCACATCCATGATGCGAATCTCCCGTTTCACCACATCCCAAAGATGCTCTATTGGATTGAGATCTGGTGACTGTGGAGGCCATTTGAGTACAGTGAACTCATTGTCATGTTCAAGAAACCAGTCTGAGATGATTCCAGCTTTATGACATGGCGCATTATCCTGCTGAAAGTAGCCATCAGATGTTGGGTACATTGTGGTCATAAAGGGATGGACATGGTCAGCAACAATACTCAGGTAGGCTGTGGCATTGCAACGATGCTCAATTGGTACCAAGGGGCCCAAAGAGTGCCAAGAAAATATTCCCCACACCATGACACCACCACCACCAGCTTGAACCGTTGATACAAGGCAGGATGGATCCATGCTTTCATGTTGTTGACGCCAAATTCTGACCCTACCATCCAAACGTCGCAGCAGAAATCGAGACTCATCAGACCAGGCAACGTTTTTCCAATCTTCTACTGTCCAATTTCGATGAGCTTGTGCAAATTGTAGCCTCAGTTTCCTGTTCTTAGCTGAAAGGAGTGGCACCCGGTGTGGTCTTCTGCTGCTGTAGCCCATCTGCCTCAAAGTTCGACGTACTGTGCGTTCAGAGATGCTCTTCTGCCTACCTTGGTTGTAACGGGTGGCAATTTGAGTCACTGTTGCCTTTCTATCAGCTCGAACCAGTCTGCCCATTCTCCTCTGACCTCTGGCATCAACAAGGCATTTCCGCCCACAGAACTGCCGCTCACTGGATGTTTTTTCTTTTTCGGACCATTCTCTGTAAACCCTAGAGATGGTTGTGCGTGAAAATCCCAGTAGATCAGCAGTTTCTGAAATACTCAGACCAGCCCTTCTGGCACCAACAACCATGCCACGTTCAAAGGCACTCAAATCACCTTTCTTCCCCATACTGATGCTCGGTTTGAACTGCAGGAGATTGTCTTGACCATGTCTACATGCCTAAATGCACTGAGTTGCCGCCATGTGATTGGCTGATTAGAAATTAAGTGTTAACGAGCAGTTGGACAGGTGTACCTAATAAAGTGGCCGGTGAGTGTATAACGCTATTACTCTTGTACACACATTTCATAGATTATTCTGAAAGGTTAGTAAAAACTACAGGCGCTCTGTTCTGTATGTTTTTGGGAATTGTGTCCCTTTAAATATTGATAACCTGAAAGGCTCACTATGCCGATCGATTATGACTCTCATGGTACGATGTACGTACAGCATTCTGATCCATTACAGAACCAGCACATGATGTTTTCCCCCCAGAGACCACGGCAGAGGAATTTGGAAGGATCTGTCAAAACATCTGGCACCACATAAGAATAAAGCATGGTTTAATTGATCTTCATCAGATAAGTGCTTGTACATGCCAATCAACTGATGATACCATCTGTGCCACGGTCTAGTGACTGGCTGGCACATACCCATATCTATCATGACTTACAGGCAGCATATGTGTGTTGCAGACACTCATTATGTCTTGGCCATAATACGATAGGATATTCTAACTCAAAAGATAGACCTTGTAAGGCACTGGAATGAGGGTACTGATTGGGCACACAATGTCCTTGGGTAACAGTTCCTTCCTTTCAGCACGGGCAATCTTAACCACCATGGAAACCAAGCAAATGCTTGGGGACACAGAAATCAGGGGGCTCCCTGCTGGCCACAAGCGGATGGCTAAAAAAATTACTAAAGAATCAGACATACCACCACCTGTGCAGCTGGTTCCGGCGCACCAGTGTAGCACCTCAGACTTGGGGGGGGGCTACAATTTTGCATATAGTTTTTGTGTTAGATATTGTTCTATATTTGGTATGTTATGTGGTCGTATGTACCAGAAGGTATATAAACGGCAAGGGTCATCAAGGAACAGGGCTAACCACCCTATTCCTCCCCTCATGGTAGGAGTGGGCTGGTCCTGCTTCCTGCCAGGGGGAAGAGTTCCTGTGTAGCTACAGATGGGAGAGGAAGCGCACTGCAGAGCTCCTGCTCCTGTTACAGATTCTCCAGAGATAAAAATCAACAATTTGAATCAAGTGAATCCTTGAGAAGACAGCAGAGTGAACAGCTCTACCGAGCATCAAAGCGACTGATATGAGATGAGGGACTATGGCGAAGACGACCATCACCAGACTACTATTAGGCCAGTGTAACCTACCATAAGTGCTAAACTGCAGCCATCCAACCTGCCTTAGTGGTGTCAGAGAGAAGATTGCACTTAAAATCTGCTGCTGCTGAATGTATGTGGAGTTCTAGCTTGCACTTAATAAAAAGACTTTTAGACCACTCCTATCCTATACAACAATTCCTCAGGGGCTCAATGTACAAGCGTCTAGGGATGGGCGGATGGTAGAGTGAGGATCAGCAGGCTGACGGAGGTGTGGCTTAGTGTGATAATGGGCGGAGCTTGACTTGCCAACAGGACAGAGCTTTGTGGTGCAAGGGGCAGAGCTTAGGAGTGCATCATAGATGGAGCTTAGCAGTGAGATGGGGGTCCCAGAAATGCCAAATTTAACCAGTATGTTCAGCCCCAAAGGCAGTCCAGGATTTCACGCTGTATTCCCAGCTGAGAATTAAAACTACTGTACCAGCAGTACTATAACATTAGTAATATCAATGGGATATGAACGGGATTACCGGCAGCTGTCACCAGAGGGCACAGTACACACAGCGGTAAAAAGAGGAAGCAAGCGGTGACTTGTCTGTGATTGGGCAGTATTATGTGGGCACTGTAGGCAGTAAAGAGACACTCCGATACACTATTTGTCTGGGAATGACACTCTTTGGGCACAGTATGGCACTACTTGGCGTCATATAAGGACAATGGTGTTATAATCAATGGAAGTCCTCAGAATGAAGGGACCTGTGCACCGAGCAGGGAACTCCAAAATAGCACCATTCATTTGAATGAAGCTGTGTTACAATTTACCGTACAGTGGGTGGCCTAGAGTTCAGTCTCTTCGTTTTCTGGCTTCGCGGGGTCCCCAAAGGTCAAGCCTCTATTATTTATAAAGTTATGTTGTATTCTAATGATATACATAACATTACATAATAGGAATACCCACAGAAATTTGTGGCTGCCACCAACCCACTACTAGATGGCACTGATAAAGATTTTCTTATTGAGCTCCCCCTAGTGGTGACTTAGATTAGCCAGAATGTTATTTTTTCACTTTAAAGGGGATGTCTCACGACAGCAAATGGCATTTATCATGTAGAGAAAGTTAATACAAAGCACTTACTAATGTATTGTGATTGTCCATATTGCTTTCTTGATTGATTTTTCCGCCACATTATACACTGATTGTTTCCATGGTTACAGACCACCCTGCAATCCATCAGCAGTGGTTGTGCTTGAACATTATAGGAAAAAGCATCAGCCTTTCTGGTGGCTGGGACCATGGGAGCGCACATAGGCTGGTGCTTTTTCCTATATTGTGCAAGCACGACCACCACTGATGTATTGCAGGGTGGTCTGTAACCATGGAAACGAGCAGTGTATAATGTGATGGAAAAATGAATCATGACAGCAAAAGAAGCAATATGGAGAATCACAATACATTAGTAAGTGCCTTGTATTAACTCTGTCTACATGATAAATGCCACTTGCTGAAGTGAGACAACCCTTTTAAGTTTGTGTATAAAGATATATTAAAGGGGTTGTCTGAACCCCAAAAATTTAGAGAGGGCTAAGAAACTTAAAGAAAGAAGAAATCCCAATCAGCTTATCCACTTCAAGACCAGGCCTAATTTTGCAAATCTGACATGTGTCACTTCATGTGGTAATAACTTTGGAACGCTTTTACTTATCCAAGCCATTCAGAGATTGTTTTCTCATGACACATTGTACTTCATGTTCATGATAAATTTGAGTCAATATATTTTACCTTTATTTATAAAAAATCAAAATTTACAGAAAATTTTGAAAAATAAAAAATCACACTTTTTTAAATATTAATTTCTCTGCTTTTAAGTTGCATAGGGATATCTAATAAAATTGTTATTAATGAACATTCACCATATGTCCACTTTATGTTGGCATAATTTTGGAAATAAAATTTTATTTTTTTAAGACGTTAGAAGGCTTCGAATTTTAGATGTAATTTTTAAGATTTTCATGAAAATTTCCAATAGTTAATTTTAAAGGACCTTTGCAGTTCTAAAGTGACTTTGAGGGGCTTAAATAATAGAAACCTCCCATAAATGAACATATTTTAGAAACTACAGCTCCCAATGTAATCCAAACTGATTTTACAAAGTTTGTTAACCCTTTAGATTTCCCACAAGAATTAAAATAGAAGGAAGGTGAAATTTAAAATATAGATATTTTTTCACAGATTTTCAATTTTTAATTCATTTTTCCCATAAGATAGCAAGGGTAAGCCGCAAATCAAACCTGAATATTTATTTTCCCGATTCTGAAGTTTGCTAAAACACCCCATATGTGGTTGTAAACTGCTCTGTGACCGGCAGTAATGAGAGGGAGATAGTACAAGCATTTGTGATGGCTTTGACAGCTTGTCAGAGTGATCAAAAGCCTGGAGACCAGGAAAAAAAGTCTCAGGTTAAAGGGGTATTCTCATTTTAGACAATGGGGGCATATCGCTAGGATATGCCCCCATTGTCTTATAGGTGCGGGTCCGTTTATAGTCAATGGGCAGACTTGAAGTGGTTATAAATACTGCACCATTCCAATAAGGAGGCCCCATCTCTGGTTCTTCCAGTCCCCAGCGGACGGTGTGACTTCCCATCACGTGATCAAGTACAATGCTGCAGCCAGTCACCGGTTTCAGCAGTGCTGCTCAGGGACACAGTGATTGGCTGTAGTGGCCATATGACTACTGATAGGGTTGTAAGGAACGGGGATGTGAGCTCTCGTGTCGGAACGGAGCAATATTCAATAGGTACGGGTTTTTTGTTCTTTCTTTTCCAGTCCTGTTTGGGGTTCGACAACCCCTTTAAAAGTAGTATTTCAACCTTACAGAAGTGTCGCAGGGAAAAGCCAACTCACAGGTCTGTAGTCGTAGAATGGAGCTCTGGATCCTATATTTCATCAAATGAATCTGCAGAAATCTTTCTAACCATTTGGGTCAGACTGGTATCCAAAAGTGAGCATTGACTTTAAAAATAAAACCGTCCTATAGCGCACATAATGCATCATTCCTATCAATCCTTGTCACCAGTGGGTTCACAAACAAAATCAACTAAAGTACCAGTATGTCCAAGCAGAATACGATGAGAACATACAAATGCCTATCAGATCATTACCATAATTGGAGAAGGTCTAGGTCTCCAGTACTGGCCACCATATTGCCCACAATGCTGTATTTACATGTATTTCACATATTTTCCAAGTCCTCAACATTATAGATTAGAAATTCAATCCAACGGCTTCCTGAGCTATATGGGACTTACCTATGGGAATGTGGGCTGCTCTCTGCCGACTCCATGGGACAAGGGGTAGGTTAGGAAGAAAGTGCCATTGCTTGCAGAACTTTCCTTCCTGCTCGGTATGTCTCAGGAGGAGACTGTAGGTAGATCCTGTCAGATGTGGCTTATCAGGTACAGTAGGCAAACACTGAAACCAGGTCCCTGCAGTGTAAACAGTCCCTTCCCTTGTGGTGATTTACTGCACATCCCAGAAATAGGTGCACAGCTGCCCACGACTTCTTCCAAGGAGGACTGGGCGTCACCTTCTCAAGGCCCTTTATTGCAGGTATCACAATACCCATCTATGTTTAGTTGCATGCGGCATACAGAGTGGCCATGGTTCATGAGGATGAAGCTATAGGCACTAGGTGTGCCGCCATATGGTGCTGTATCGTTACTGCATGTCTTGGAACATCCTCAGAAAATCTGATTATATGTACAACTTTATTCCTAAAATAATTGTTTACCCCTCGATGCACCTTGACCTTTATGAATGTTTTGGAGATTAGGGGGCGCAGTAGTTGAGCCCGTAAAATCACCCGCAGAAGGTCAGCGCTGAGTGACAGCAGAACTCCAATGGCAATGGCCGGGATCCTGATGTTATTAATGGGAAGGGGAGTACTCTTTTTGGTTTTCTTGTGACCCCATGGTATGCCCTGTGATAATCCATGTGTAGAAACATGCAAAAATGTAAAAATTAATAAAGGGATTTTTCCGTCAAAAAAAAAAAATCAATAAATAAAATGATTTTTAAATGGGTTGTGCCAAAATTGACTATAATACTTTTCTAACAAAGATAGAACCAGCCTTGTACCTCACATGGATCCAGAGATCTCCATATTCACAACTCTGCTAGATTATCTTCAGGTTGGTTGCTCAGGAGACGTGTCCTTTCAACTACAGCTCTCTCTCATTGTACCTGTCAAATCTACTAATAGAAGATACAGCTGGTGACCGCTGAAGGATAAACTGAGCATGTGCGACCACCTCTGTAGCAGAACGTGCACATTACTATACAGAATAAACACCAGGGGGCACCAAACACGGACATCCACATGCTATGCATTGATCGATTGCTTCTCAGCATAATTTACAAACTGTGTATGAGGCCATTTGTATACGATCAAAATGCATAGGGTTTCTAGATATTGATGACCTGTTCTCAAGACAGGTCATCTACAATATATCAGATCGGTGCGGGTCTGACACCTCCAACAATCATCTGTTTCTGGCAGCATCCAGCACCAAAAACAACACTCTCCCACTCTCTGACCTATCACACCACCAAGCTTTGTCCCATTGCATCGCTAAGCTCCACTCCCCCCCCCCCCCCCCATCTAATTTGCTTGGTTTGTGTTGTATTAAAGTCCCCCAATTGAACAGAGCTGGAAGCAGAATCCTCCATCCACTGTGCAGTTGCCATGCTGGGGTACTGTAGTATTCATAGTTATATAGTTACATACGTAGTTAATACGGTTGAAAAAAGACATAAGTCCATCAAGTTCAACCAAGGGATAGGTGGGGACGAGAATCCCAGAAGGATGTGAGACTCAGATTTCTACACATTTTCATAAGCATTAATGTCATTTACTTTTAAGAATTTATCTAAACCCTTTATAAAACTGTCCACTGTTCCTGCTGTGACCACGTCCTGAGGAAGTCTATTCCACAGATCAGGGGCGGACTGGGAACTTAAAGTGGCCCTGGAAAAAATACAAAGAGTGGCCCCACTTTGTCCAAATTGAT
The DNA here is from genome assembly GCA_900303285.1 of Rhinella marina. Classification (NCBI taxonomy): domain Eukaryota; kingdom Metazoa; phylum Chordata; class Amphibia; order Anura; family Bufonidae; genus Rhinella; species Rhinella marina. The sequence continues at coordinate 198,352 of ONZH01029477.1, read as the reverse complement.
TGAAGGCAAGGCCAGGAATACCATATTGCGGCACATTATACCACCCCAATAGAGCCCAAAGTCCATCACAAAATACCACCAGCAGCACAAAATAAATCCCCAAAAACTTTCACTGGCCGGCTGTGAGGAGGGCTCAGGTGGCCCCCTGGGCATCGGCCCACCGGGAAATTTCCCTGTAAGGTCTATGGCCAATCCACCCCTGCCACAGATTCACAGTTCTTACAGTAAAGAAACTTTGACGCTTCTGGAGACTGAACTTTTTCTTCTCCAGTCGGAGGCGGTGCCCCCTTGTCCTTTGAGGGCATTTTACATGGAACAGTTTTTCACTGTATTTTTTGTATGGCCCATTTATATATTTGTACAGGTTAATCTTGTCCCCCCTTAGACATCTCTTCTCAAGACTAAATAAATGTAATTCTTTTAATCTTTCCTCATAACTAGACCCTCCAGGCCCCTTATCAGTTTAGTCGCTCTCCTCTGTACTCTCTCCAGCTCCAGGACATCCTTATGGACTGGTGCCCAGAACTGAACTGCATATTCCAGATGAGGCCGCACCAACGCTTTGTAAAGTGGTAATATTACATCCCTGCCCCACGAGTCCATGCCTTGTTTAATACATGACAATATCCCGGTGGCCTTACAAGCAGCTGATTGACATTGTATGCTGTTATTTAATCTATGATCTACAAGGACACCCAAAATCTTTTAAGTGAATGGGTACTGAGCTGCATTATCTTGGCTACTACACAGTAGACGGAGCTTTCTGCCTCCAGCTCTGTCCACTCTGTTCTTATCCAATGCCGGCGGATACCACGAACAGCTGATCATGGGAGTTCTGGGTGTCTGACCCCCACCTATCTCGTAGTGATGAACTATCAACATCTAGAACCCAGAAAACCCTTGAAAACTTCACAGCAGTATATAAAATACGTACAATGTATTCCTGATAAAAGCAGTGCCATACTGAAAGATGTGGCTGTAATTACCACCAGCCATGTTCTCTCTTTCCTGCACTGATCTCAGTGATCAGAGCATAACCAGTTAGGGTAAGGGCTCATACACACAAACATATTTTCTTTCCGTGTCCGTTCCATTGTTTTGCGGACCATACGCGGAACCATGAATTTCAATGGGTCGGCAAAAAAATGAAGTTACTCCGTGTGCATTCTGTTTCCGTATGTCCGTATTTCCGTTCCGCCAAAAAAATAGAAGATGTCCTATTATTGTCCGCATTATGGACAAGGATAGGACTGTTCTATTAGGGGCCAGCTGTTCTGTTCCACAAAATATGTAATGCACACGGACGCCATCTGTATTTTTTGCGGATCCGTTTTTTGCAGACCAAAAATATGTACAGTTGTGTGCATGAGCCCTAAATGTGAGCGACCTCCAGTGATCAAGACTGGGCATCAAATAAATTAATGCAATGAAGCACTGTGGTGGTTAGGCTGGTTTCACACTAGCACTTCTACATCCGGCAGGGATCTCTCTGCATTATGGCTTTGCCAGAAGCTACAGTGTTGCCGTCTGGCCTCATTAATTGTGGTTTTCGCCCTGCCCGATTCTTGGCATATCTGCCAGGTTGTGACCTGATCTCTGCTGGTCACGGCATGAAGAGGTAGGTAGCTGGTAATCACTGGGAACATTATGACTGGCACTCATGAAGGACACATGGTGTAGCATTGTTACACGGGCTCTGTGGCTGTTATGTGGGCACTATGGTTTTAACTAAAAGCATACCTCCTAACTTTGTAAATGAACAAAGAGAAACATATTGTGCGGCGCATAAAGCGCATCGCTGCAGATTTTTTCAGCACTAGGCCACACCTCTAACTCTGCCCAAAACATAACTATACACCTAATCACACCCAGTCCCCTTACTGCCCCACATAGTAATTATTCCCTAGTTATGTGCCCCCGGTAATATGCCCATATTACGGACGTTTCTGTATGTCTGTATTTCCGTTCCACAAAAAAATAGAACATGTCCTATTATTGTCTGCATTACGGACAAGGATAGGACTGTTCTATTAGGGGCCAGCTGTTCCGTTCTGCAAAATACGAAATGCACAAAGACGTCATCTGTATTTTTTTTTTTGCAGACCGCAAAATACATACAGCCGTGTGCATGAGCCCTTATGGAGACACTGTGGATAACATTGAGGCTGGCACTATTATGGATGCATTGTGGTTGTCACTGTATAGGGGAGTGACTGCTACAGTTATGGAGACACTGTATGACTGTGTAAATGGGCCCTTACTGTTATGGGGGCACTGTGTTTGCTACTGTTGTGGAGGCACTGTGACTGTGATGGGGGCACTGTGACTGTTGCCGTTATGGGGTCACTGTGACTGTTATGGGGGCACTGTGACTGTTATAGGGGCACTGTGACCGTTACTGTTGTGGGGGCACTGTTACTGTTATAGGGGCACTGTGACTGTTGCCGTTATGGGGGCACTGTTACTGTTATAGAGGCACGGTGACCGTTACTGTTGTGGGGGAACTGTGACTGTTACTGTTGTGGGGGCACTGTGACTGTTACTGTTGTGGGGGCACTGTGACTGTTACTGTTGTGGGGGCACTGTGACTGTTACTGTTGTGGGGGCACTGTGACTGTTACTGTTATGGAGGCACTGTGACTGTTACTGTTATGGAGGCACTGTGACTGTTGCTGTTATGGAGGCACTGTGACTGTTACTGTTATGGAGGCACTGTGACTGTTACTGTTGTGGGGGCACTGTGACTGTTACTGTTGTGGGGGCACTGTGACTGTTACTGTTATGGGGGCACTGTGACTGTTACTGTTATGGAGGCACTGTGACTGTTACTGTTGTGGGGGCACTGTGACTGTTACTGTTGTGGGGGCACTGTGACTGTTACTGTTACGGAGGCACTGTGACTGTCACTGTTGTGGGGGCACTGTGACTGTTACTGTTATGGAGGCACTGTGACTGTTACTGTTGTGGGGGCACTGTGACTGTTGCCGTTATGAGGGCATTGTGACTGTTGCCGTTATGGGGGCACTGTGACTGTTGCCGTTATGGGGGCACTGTGACTGTTATGGAGGCACTGTGACTGCATGTGCACAAACATGCAAAAAATGTAAAAATTAAAGGATTTTTCCATAAAAAAAAAAAATCAATAAATAAAATGATTTTTAAATGGGTTGTGCCAAAATTGATGATAATACTTTTCTAACAAAGCTAGAACCAGGCCTGCACCTCACATGGATCCAGAGATTTCTACAATTATTGCTCTAATTGTTCTGCTAGATTCTCTTCAGGTTGGCAGCTCAGGGGGCGTGTCCTTTCTCAGGGGGGTGTCCTTTATAAGGGGCATGTTCTTTCAACTACAGCTCTCTCTCATTGTACCTGTCAAATCTACTAATAGAAGATACAGCTGGTGACCGCTGAAGGATAAACTGAGCATGTGCGACCACCTCTGTAGCAGAATGTGCACATTACTATACAGAATAAACACCAGGGGGCACCAAACATAGATGTCCACATCAATGATCAATTGCTTCTCAGCATAATTTATAAACTGTATATAAGGCCATTTGTATACGTTATGATCAAAATACATACAGTAGAGTTTCTAGATATTGATGACCTGTTCTCAAGATAGGTCATCAAATCGGTGCGGGTCTGACACCTCCAACAATCAGCTGTTTCTGGCAGCTTCCAGCGCCAAAATCAACACAGTGGACTGAGAGCCCCTGTCACGCCGCTACGCTCTGGCCTATCACACCACAAGCTTTGTCCCATTGCATCGCTAAGCTCCACTCTTGCCCCCCATGTAATTTGCTTGGTTTGTGTGGTTTTAAAGTCCCCCAATTGAACAGAACTGGGAGTAGAATCCGCCGTCCACTGTGCAGTCGCCATGCTGGGGTATTGCAGTATTCAAGCTGAATTATGTTGGCTACTACACAGTGCAAGGAGCTTTCTGCCTCCAGCTTTCTGCCTCCAGCTCTTTCCACTCTGTTCTTATCCAATGCCGGGCACTGTGACTGTTATGGGGGCACTGTTACTGTTATAGGGGCACTGTGACTGTTACTGTTGTGGGGGCACTGTGACTGTTGCTGTTATGGGGGCACTGTGACTGTTACTGTTATAGGGGCACTGTGACTGTTACTGTTGTGGGGGCACTGTGACTGTTGCTGTTATGGGGGCACTGTGACTGTTACTGTTATAGGGGCACTGTGACTGTTACTGTTATAGGGGCACTGTTACTGTTATGGAGGCACTGTGACTGTTACTGTTATGGAGGCACTGTGACTGTTGCTGTTATGGAGGCACTGCTACTGTTGTGGGGGCTCTGTGACTGTTACTGTTATGGGGGCTCTGTGACAGCCACAGTGCCCCCGTAACAGTAACGGTCACAGAGCCCCCATAACAGTAACAGTCACAGTGCCCCCATTACAGTAACAGTCACAGTGCCCCCATAACAGTAACAGTGCTCCCATAACAGTCACAGTGCCCCCATAACAGTAACAGTCCCAGTGCCCCCGTAACAGTAAGAGTCCCAGTGCCCCCATAACAGTAAGGACCTGTTCACTTCAATGGCCGGCATGCGATCTTGCCAAGCCGTGGCTCCGCAAGAAATTATAGAACATGTCCTATTCTTGTCCGCAACAGTGGAAAAGAATAGGCATTTTGAACAGGGCGCCCGGCCGTGTGTTCTGCAAATTGCATTCGTAGTATTGCGGATCAGCATTTTTGCGGATCAGAAATACTATGGCCGTCTGAATGGCCCCTAGCGGTCACAGTGCCCCTATAACAGAAACAGTCACAGTGCCCCCATAACAGTCACAGTGCCCCTATAACAGTAACAGTCACAGTGCCCCCATAACAGTAACAGTCACAGTGCCCCCACAACAGTAACAGTCACAGTGCCCCCATAACGGCAACGGTCACAGTGCCCCTATAACAGTAACAGTCACAGTGCCTCCATAACAGTAACAGTCACAGTGCCTCCATAACAGTAACAGTCACAGTGCCTCCATAACAGTAACAGTCACAGTGCCCCCATAACAGTAACAGTCACAGTGCCCCTATAACAGTAACAGTCACAGAGCCCCCATAACAGTAACAGTCACAGTGCCTCCATAACAGTAACAGTCACAGTGCCCCCATAACAGTAACAGTCACAGTGCCTCCATAACAGTAACAGTCACAGTGCCCCTATAACAGTAACAGTCACAGTGCCCCTATAACAGTAACAGTCACAGTGCCTCCATAACAGTAACAGTCACAGTGCCTCCATAACAGTAACAGTCACAGTGCCTCCATAACAGTAACAGTCACAGTGCCCCCATAACAGTAACAGTCACAGTGCCCCTATAACAGTAACAGTCACAGTGCCCCCATAACAGTAACAGTCACAGTGCCTCCATAACAGTAACAGTCACAGTGCCCCTATAACAGTAACAGTCACAGTGCCCCTATAACAGTAACAGTCACAGTGCCCCTATAACAGTAACAGTCACAGTGCCTCCATAACAGTAACAGTCACAGTGCCTCCATAACAGTAACAGTCACAGTGCCTCCATAACAGTAACAGTCACAGTGCCCCCATAACAGTAACAGTCACAGTGCCCCTATAACAGTAACAGTCACAGTGCCTCCATAACAGTAACAGTCACAGTGCCTCCATAACAGTAACAGTCACAGTGCCTCCATAACAGTAACAGTCACAGTGCCCCCATAACAGTAACAGTCACAGTGCCTCTATAACAGCAACAGTCACAGTGCCCCCACAACAGTAACAGTCACAGTGCCTCCATAACAGCAACAGTGCCCCCGTAACAGTAACTGTTGATGAAGAGCTGTAGCTGGCACAGTTATGGGGGCACTGTGACTGTTACTGTTATGGGGGCACTGTGACTGATATGGGGGCACTGTAACTGTTACTGATATGTGGGCTCTGTGACCGTTACTGTTACGGGGCACTGTGGCTGTAACTGTTGATGAAGCGCTGTAGCTGGTACAGTTATGGGGGCACTGTGGCTTGCATTGTTGGCACTGTTATGGATGTACTACCACTATAAATGTTGTGTTGCAGTATATATGGTGTCTCCTCTGTCAGTAGACGCCCCGGTGTATAATCCTCTTATCACCCGGTGATCGAAGGTCATAAAAACATAATCCCGAGACAATTGCTCTTAAAACTTTCTCCGGGAAAGCACATTGAGAACATTCACTAATCTGGCGGCTCATATCACTCGGGTAATACTCGGAGTAGTTACTGTTTGTGAAATGGGTGTTCTCACACCACGCTGATAAATGAAGGTGGAGTGCCTTCATGTGAGAACAGTGCGGCCCCGGCAAGTGGTTCTTGGCACGGGGCTCGGGATGCTGTGTTACAGGAAGAGAAATGTACAACATATATTATTAACTACGTATAAAGACACTGAAAGGGGTTAAATGAGGTAAGGAGAAAAGACTGGCTTTTTTTTAAATTTCAGAAACAGCGCCACCCTTGTTCATGGGCTGCATATGGTATTGCACCTCACTTTAACAGGGCTGAGCTGCAATACCAACCACAGCCACAGAGTGGCGCTGTTTTTGCAAAATGGAGCAGAATAGATCTCTTTTTTGGAATCTTATTGGTCTACCATTAAGACATCCCCTATTCATAAGCCTCATGCGGACTTATGGGCATGATGGACGGGGTTCCCATGTTTAGGACCGTCCTCTAGGAGCCACAGCGGAGGGCTGCCAGATATCAATGAGTCTCACACTGGCAGACCTCGCACATAAAAATATATCTGACTGCCATGACGTACTACATTATATGACTGGCTGCAGTTTTACAGGTGATCCCGATGCCTCTCAGTAAGAAGTCACTATTATTATAAATGGCACATGGTAGGTGGGGGAGGGGGTAGGTTTTTCATTGGAGCCTTAGGGATGGGTACACAGATGGGTCTGGTGAAGATTTGGCAGAGGTCACATTCTGCAATGCAGATTTTCCACAAGAAAATAAAAATTAAAAAACAGGAGATCTGCAGCGTATTCTCCACATCCTTAAAGTGGGGTCATGTAACACATCAGGAACTTGACCACATAGGGCCAGTTATATGAAAAGTGAAAGTAAAAGTAATGTTGTCTTTGTTACCCATAGCAACCAATCACAGTGAAGCTTTCATTTTTCATGAGCTCTATAAGAAATGAAAGCAGCGCTGTGATTGGTAACTATGGGCAACAAAGAAAGCTTTCCTTTTTGGTACATTCAAAAATGTCTCCCTTTATCTTTAGTTCTGCGCGTAAAGGTGGTTCGTGTTCCACAGTTTAATGCTAATGGTCTAAATTGCTTTATCCTTTTTCCAGCGCTGGTGCGCCAGTCTCAAAATGGCTCCTGATTGGCTGCTCATGGAGGGTCACGTGACCGGCAGCATTTATCAGTGGCTTTATTGGTCAACATTATGCATGGTACAGCATGGTTTCTAGTGCAATGTTAGTCAACAGAGGCCGCTGATAGATGGGACTGGTCACATGACCCTCCATCAGTGGCCATTCTGAGACCTGAGCGCTGGGCTGTGAGGAACAATCAATGTTGTAAAGAGCAGTTTAGACCATTGGACATTAGTGCAAGCATTAAAGGCAGCGGATCACAAATTATCTGTGTGCAGAAATAAAGTTAGTGGCCCACCACTTTAATTCTCTGCGGCAGCATTGTACTGGGCTGTACAGCTGCGGTGAAGCTTTCTGCTCCAGTTTAGCTGCTTCCTCATGAATTTGGACCATAAAGTAGAGCGAATTACCAGAAAGGTACCAATGTGGTGGTATTACAAGCATTATGTGATGGTATTACAAGCATTATGTGACAGTATTACCAGTATTAGCAGTATTACCAGTATTATGCGGCAGTATTACCAGTATTATGTGAAGGTATTTCCAGTATTATGTGGCGGTATTACCAATATTGTGCGGCAGTATAACCAGTATCATGTGACAATATTACCAGTATTTTGCTGTATTACCAGTATTATGTGACAATATTACCAGTATTTTGCTGTATTACCAGTATTATGTGGCAGTGTTACCAGTATTGTGTGGCGGTATAACCACTATTATTTGATGGTATTACCAGTATTATGTGGTGATATTACCAGTATTATGTGGTGGTATTACCAGTATTCTGTGGGTTGGACATGTAGCAGGCAGACAGAGGATCATGGCTGTGGGTCATACCTCCCGTTCTTGAAAGGATGCAGAGAGGGACAGCTACATGTGCTGCTGTAAATTTATTAAAAGTATTAAATTGGGATTGTCCCATGAAAAATATTCTACATTTTCAAAACCAGCACCTGGATCTAAATACTTTTTGTGATTGCATGTAATTAAAAATTTTGTATAGCCACTGAGTTATTCACTGAAATCTATCTGTATAGCGCCACCTGCTGTTCATTTTTGTTTTAATTTTCTAATTTCTCTGTTCTGCTTACTGATGTGGATGCACATGCTCAGTTCCATCATTCAAATGTTACTCGCTGTAGTTGAAAGGACACGCCCCCTGAGAAAGTGTATGACCTCTAAGCTGCCTGTTTGAAAAATATCTAGCAAAGCAATTGGAACAATGAATGGGGAGATCTCTGGATCCATTTGAGGTACAGGGCTGGTTCTAGCTTTGCTGTAAAGAGATTGTCATGTACTATATGATGTCCGATTTTCATTTTTTACATTAATAATGGGATAACCTTTTTTAGCCATGCCCAGTACTTGTCCATGTAATACCCCAGAGTGTGTACTTATTCCAGGTCTTTTGTCACTCTGCATTGATAATATTGCTCTGAAACTGCTATGTTCATGTACTGTTCCTGGTTGTCCAGCAGATGGCAGTGTGTATCTGGCAGAGAGAGCGCGATCCTTAGAATGGAACTTACCATTCCATTCTCCCCCTTTTTGGGCAGAAGTGGGCTAGTCCTGTTTCTTACCAAAGGGAGGGTTTGCAGTTCTAGTTTATTCCAGTCTAGTGTAGACAGTGGAGCTGAAAAGACGTGCCAAGATGTAGCAGCAAGTTGAAAGTTCCCCCTCCTGCACCAGGAATCTCTCCAGAGGGAAGCAGCTCATAGAGCACCATGACTCCTTATGGATTTACAGACAGAATATTGTTTGATGAGTCTCTGAAACCAATTACACCACAGGTGGGGGCACCGCACAAATGCCAAAACCGTTGAAGAACAGCGCAAGCGTGGGATATCAGGTGCATAGCACCTGAAGAAAGAAAAATGAGCTGTCCATCAAGAGCGAAGGAGGCAGGAAGGGGACGCAACACACTTGACTTGAGTTGTGAAGGCCACTATTCCCTTGACTTCAAGCTGTTCATTTTCATAAACCGAGCAAGGGAAATAAAGTTGTACTGCGGGCAGTAAGGGGTGAAGGCATTATGAAGGTGACAGTTCTCTAAAGGAACTGTCCCTATATTTACAAGTAAGTGTAGGATCTCTGCCCTGCACCTTATCACAACACCAAAGCCACCTCACTTTCCAGGGACAGAAGACCTCTCATCAGGGTGTGCCCTGGCGGAATCTGTACACCCCCTCCTTACTGTACACATTCCTGGGAAGCGTTGGAGCAGGGTCGCCACCACTGTCTGGACTATCCTACCCATCTTATCCACCTGGCTCCTCTTGTATGGGTCATTGCAGATGCCCCCTCATTGCCTTCCCACACAGTATGATGTGCCGTATGTGCCCCCACATTATGATTTACCTTTAAGTGCCCTCAAACAGTATTAGTCCCGCATAAGAGCTCAAATCTACCAACAGCAGAGATTACTGGGCTAATGGTGAAGTAGGGAGGTAGTGAGTCACTGCTTCACTATTATATTCCAATGTACAGGGTGGGACAAACTTCCTGTTTGTTGCACGTTAGTATATGGGAGGGGGAAAACTTTTCAAGATGGGTGGTGACCATGGCGGCTATTTTGAAGTCGGCCATTTTGGATCCAACTTTAGTTTTTTCAATGGGAAGAGGGTCATGTGACACCTCAAACTTATTGAGAATTTCACAAGAAAAACAATGGTGTGATTGGTTTTAACGTAACGTTATTCTTTCATGAGTTATTTACAAGTTTCTGACCACTTATAAAATGTGTTCAAAGTGCTGCCCATTGTGTTGGATTGTCAATGCAACCCTCTTCTCCCACTCTTCACACACTGATAGCAACACCGCAGAAGAAATGCTAGCACAGGCTTCCAGTATGCATAGTTTCAGGTGCTGCACATCTTGTATCTTCACAGCATAGACAATTGCCTTCAGATGACCCCAAAGATAAAAGTCTAAGGGGGTCAGATCGGGAGACCTTGGGGGCCATTCAACTGGCCCACGACGACCAATCCACTTTCCAAGAAACTGTTTATCTAGGAATGCTCGGACCTGACACTCATTGTGGTGGTGCACCATCTTACTGGAAAAACTCAGGGAACGTGCCAGCTTCAGTGCATAAAGAGGGAAACACATCATGTAGCAATTTCACATATCCAGTGACCTTGAGGTTTCCATTGATGAAGAATGGCCCCACTATCTTTGTACCCCATATTCCACACCATACCATCAATTTTTGTGTTCCAACAGTCTTGGAGGGATCTATCCAATGTGGGTTAGTGTCAGACCAATAGCGGTGGTTTTGTTTGTTAACGTCACCATTCACATTAAAGTTTATATTTGGGGTCATCTGAAGGCAATTCCTCTTCCCATTGAGAAAACTAAAGTTGGATCCAAAATGGCCAACTTCAAAATGGCCACCATGGTCACCACCGATCTTGAAAAGTTTCCCCCCTCCCATATACTAATGTGCCACAAACAGGAAGTTAATATCACCAACCATTCCCATTTTATTTAGGTGTATTCATATAAATGGCCCACCCTGTATATGCAACCCGAGGATACAGATACAGTTGAAATCAGCACATGGATCACAAGGGGAAATTCATCTTCTCCTGTACAACCCAGTAACATCCCGCCAGTTTCTTATTGCAGTGAACCAGCGGATCACTGCTATAAGTGAATTGTTTTTCAAGAGGTAAATGTTGTGATTTAATGTTTAAAGCACTTTTCTCTTTATGCACTTGGGGACAACTAGCAGTTAACACTTGCAAGCGGTAGCCTACTTTCCAGGGTGATGGTCTGGTCCCGCCCCCTCGCTATGAGAGTCTTAGTTGAGAAAAACTAGAGTCAAGACCTACATGTGTGAGCTCCTGCCAAGTGGATCCAAAGAGAAGCCTCATCTACGAAACATCATTCCTGAGACTGAAAAGCTACCAGAGAACACCTTAAAGGGGTTATATAGAGTATACTTACCGCTCCCCATGGCATCTGCTTTGGTCATGGTCCACGCTCGGCCACTGCTACATCTCCTAGCATAGTGAGTGACGCTAGGGAGGCTGTCCCCGTTGCGGCCTGCTATTGGCTGCTCCCCCTATGGCCGGATGTTTTGATCCGCGATACAGAGAGATGCAGTGGCGGCCTCGCGGGGATTATGAGTGACATGGTGTGTCAGGGAGCAGGGTAAGTGTAATCTATATGAGGGGCCTGGGCATTTGGGGACATGGTTTAGACGTTGGATAACCCTTTTAACCGAGAAACTACTCTTGAGAGAAAGAGAATAGACATTTACAGTAGGTCTAGAACCATCAAGGCCGTGCTGGATTCAGACAGTAAGGTAATCGCACGTTTATGGCAATAACACTTTACTGCTTGTGGAAAGGTTTTATTGCTTTGGTGCCCTCCACACTTTGAGACGGATTGGCCATGTGTATCTAAGATCTGCACCCTGCAACTGGGAACTGCAGAAAGTTAATGAGAACAGAACTACACGCCTGTGGTTACTTGGGAAGATTATAAAGACTATTTAGAGCGAGACTCTAGGGAGGATTACTACTATCATTGGTGATGTCTATATATATCTATTGGGAGAAGCCTACTCGGTAACATACTCCATAATTGTGATTATTGTTGATGTATGAACTACTACTCTCATTATCTATTCAGTAAAGAGAGACTTTATTGCAACCAAATGGGCCTGGTCATTGACTGCATCAACCTTCCGCTGACCCTTGCACCTTCCCTCCTGTCTTGCACCCACTCACTTGACATCAAGGGCACCCCACCTAACATTCGACAGAAGCCCCAGAAGGTGTTTCCTGAAGAAGAAAAGGGTAAACCTCCATTCACTGCATGGCCCCAGGGAGGAATAGAGTGAAGATACCCACTGTGAACCACAACCACTCCTATCAGTGCCATGACTACCACTCACCTCCTCCCAGCTCTTCCCCTGCTGGCTCGTTGGATTATTTCCTGTGATATGCACCATATACAGAGCAGCTAGGAAGAATGAGTAGTCTGTGTTAGACCATTTTACCTCTTATAAGATTTTGCCCGGAGTTTCACTTCAAGATACGCCTCACATTGCATGTGTTTTCAGCAAGTTTGAAAAATGAAATGCAAAACCCTGTGTACACAAAAATTACGACGGCCCAGGAGGGATGAATAGGGATGATTACCCTCAGCACACACATTTAATGGCAGTATGGTTCTCGGGACCTGGATCTCGGGGACAGCTCTGTAGGGAACTATTTGTGGTCCTTACATATACACAGCCATACAGTGATCCTATAGATGTGCTGCATTCAGACTCTACATACAGCATAGTCCCCAAGGTCTCGGGTCCGGGCCGATAATTAGCGTGATTGAAAGTTTATGCTCTCTCCTAAAACCTCCAAAAGAATTCCAAAAGAAACCAGTGGCAAATAAAAGTATCATGCATTATCCAAATAATACTGCAATGTGGTGCAATACAGTGTTCACATAGAGCACTCAATAAAACTGCCATACAGTGTCAGGTTATAAAGTACCTAAATAAAAGCACCATACAATGGCCATATAATATAGAGATATCACCTTGTAAGCCTAGTCATTTTTTATATAGTGCCATGCTATACAGTGCCTAGATAATTGCACCATGCTGTGCCCATATAATACCACAATTTTCAAATGAAAATATAGTATCTAAATAAAAGTACCATAAATTACTCAAATAATACTGACATACAGGCGCATAATTTCTAATAGTGTCGTACTTTACACATCACAATCTTAATATTAGACAATTCCATGTGCTATTCTGGTGCATGGACTTCTGTAAATTTGGGGTATTGTAAATCCTGCACCAGATTTATGCTAGATTTCTGTCTGTGTGATAAAAAACTGCCTAGTCTAAGCTTACACCACCTATAAGTTGGCGTATTTTTTTTGGTGTGAAGGGGAGGGTCATTTAGATCACGCCCCCTTTTACCGTGAAATCATGCCCTTCCTTAAAAGACCACACCCACTGTTAGACAAGGTGTAGAAATCTTAGGAAAGTGTGTATAACAGTTGGTAAATGTGGTGCTATGCATGTACAGCAAAAACAAACTGCGCATTTTCAATAGTAAATCTGCCCCAAAGTGTTTAAATAAAAGTGCTATATAGTACTCATTTGTGATACAGTACCAGGTTATATAGTGCTTAAATAATAGCACCAGACAGCGGCCAAATAATACCACACTGGAAGCCCTATTTGCAAATAACAGTCTCTAAATAACAGTACCATAAATTGCCCAAATAATACTCACATACATAGAAGTGCTATATAATACATTCGTGATACAATACCATGCTATAGAGTGCCTAAACAATGAAAAATACAGTGCTCATATAATACCACATACCACACTGGAAGCCCCATTTCCAAACAGTATAGTGTCTCAATAATAATACCATAAATTACCAAAATAATACTGATATACCGTTTTTAAATGGAAGTACTATATATTACTCATTTGTGATGCCCATATAATACCACAATACCACATTAAAAGCCTTATTTGTAAATAACAGTATAGTGTCTAAATAAAAGTACGATAGAGAGATCTAATAACTATGTATAAATATATCAGGGGTCAGTACAGAGATCTCTCCCATCATCTATTTATCCCCAGGACTGTGACTGTGACGAGGGGACATCCTCTGCGTCTGGAGGAAAGAAGGTTTGTACACAAACATAGAAGAGGATTCTTTACGGTAAGAGCAGTGAGACTATGGAACTCTCTGCCTGAGGAGGTGGTGATGGTAAGTTCACTATAAGAGTTCAGGAGGGGCCTGGATGTATTTCTGGAGGTAATAATATTACAGGTTATAGTTACTAGAGAGGGGTTGTTGATCCAGGGAGTTATTCTGATGCCTGATTGGAGTCGGGAAGGAATTTTTTCCCCTAAAGTGAGGAAAATTGGCTTCTACCTCAGAGGGTTTTTTTTGCCTTCTTCTGGATCAACTTGCAGGATAACAGGCTGAACTGGATGGACAGAGGGCTTTTTACGGCCTTATAAACTATGTTACTATGTATAAATTACTCAAAAAATACTGACATACCATGCCCAAGTACTAGTGACATAGGGTACCCAAAATTGCCCAAATAATACTGATATACATACAAGTATGATACAGTGCCTTGCTATGTAGTGTCTCAATAATCAAACATACTATGCCTATATAATCCCTCAATACCACGGTGGAAGCCCCATTTCCAAACAGTACAGTGTCTAAATAATAGTACCGCGAATTACCCAAAAAATACTGACATACCGTGCCCAATTACTTGTGAAATATGGTACCCAATCAATACTGACAGTGTCAAACAGCAGAGCTATAAAGAATCTGAATAAAACTGTCACACAGTGCCTATCTACATAGTACTGTACCTAAATAATAGTGCCATATAGTGCACAAATAATACTACAGTATAGTACATGTGAACTATATATATATACAGTATATATCTCTACTATATTCTATCCTGGCTGTCAACAGCCATTTATAACAAAATATGTTGTCTTCTGTTCTTCTGTCTTAAGAAATCAAGGACATCTACATCGGCTGCCACATCATTCAGCAGCTGTGGCTGCGTACCGCGTGGTGCAAGTCACTGCAGAACACAGTGTGGAGTGAAAGCCTCTGTAGGATCAGTGATATAAAATGAATATTATTTCCTTCCATGGGAAGTGACTGCGGATCCCAGTGAGAGGTCACAGCATGTGTGTGCACTGTGACACATTTCGATAACATGGGATAAGAAATGGGCGCCCCACGTAATAGTGAACGTCAAGTATGGTGCACCCACAAACACCCGTCACCATATACCAACCCATCAGTGTGATCTTACTCCCTAGCAAAATGTTCTGCCCTAGCTGGGTGGGAGTGACGTCATCCGGCCCAACGGAATATGACTCAGCTCATGTAAATGAAGGGAGGAAATCTCTAAGATTTCGTTAATCAGCTACGGAATAACTTAGAGAGATCTCAAACTTGTGGCCCTCCAGCTGTTGTAAAACTACAACTTCCATCATGCCAGGAGAGTCTACAGCTATTGGGGCATGCTGGGAGTTGTAGTTTTACAACAGCTGGAGGGCCACGAGTTTGAGATCCCTGACTTAGAGGGACTCCTACCTGAAGGTTGAAGAGCTCTGTAAAAAAAACACAAGTGTCCAGGGTCTGAAAAACATATCTACTGTCTTTCCAAAAACAGCATCACACTTGTCCATGAGCTAAAAGGGGTTGTCCAGTTTAGAAAAAACATTTTGATATATTCTAATAGAAAATTCTGTGTTAAAGAGGACCTGTCCCCACTCCTGACAGGCCTCTTTTACTAGCCACGTGCATTCCCCGTGTAATAACAATTCTGGAACATCTATTCTTATGTCTCTATTTTGTGTCACTCCTTCATGATTTCTACTAGAAGTTATGAAGGAATTGCTAGCAGTCTGCAGTAAGGGTACAGAGGGGAGGTAATCAGTTGGGGGGTGTACCTGCACAGGTTCACTCTATCCAATCAGTACTGCCATTTTCAGACTGTGCAGGTACACACCCCCAACTGGTTACCTCCCCTCTGTTCCCTTTCTGCAGACTGCTAGCAATTCATTCATAACTTTTAGTAGAAATAATACAGGAATGGCACAACATAGAGCCATAAGAATAGATGATCCAGAATTGTTATTACATGGGGAATGCATGAAGCTATTAAAACAGGCATGTCAGGAGCGGGGACAGGTCCTCTTTAAGGGTACAAAGAGCGCCTCTCCCTCTCTGGAGGACCTGTCCTGTGTTACACAGGCAATTCATTGATGTGAATGGACGATGTGTAATGCTTTATTCCCCCTGTGGTGGTGCTGCAGGGAAATTCAACACTTACTGCCAGGTTTCCCCATAGATCACCACTTATCGCCGGGGGATCCAAGCAGGAGCACACTTTGTCATCTGCTTATTGTCAAGGGAGCCCTCTAACAAGTAGTGATTGTACAAGGCGGAGAACCCCTTTAGTGATGCAGTCATTTTTTGTGCATTTTGATAGCCATAACTTTTAAATTTTTTAATTGATTTAGGTGTATAAGGAGGAATAGGTTTATTTAGGCACCATTTTGGGGAATATATAAATAACTCGTTAAAGCAGCTCACCAACTCAGCTCCTACGCTACAGATCTGCCGATGACATCATTGAACCCGGAAGTGGAGGCTCCGGTGGCATCAGAGACATTAGCTCCTCCACTTCCAGGTTCAATTACGTCATCAGGCGCTGAGTTGGTGAGCCACAGCGTAGACACAGAAGACAGGGCAAGACGAGATGTTTTCCGTGTAAATCAGTCAGGGAGGAGTGTTCTGAGGACCAGGGCGTCACTGTGATGGTGCTCAGAGCACTACAGCCTGCCCATCGGTGCTCCGAATGCCAATTGACATACGGATAAAAGTCCACTTCTCTCACCAACGCTAACGGGTACAGGTACTGATCCCAGAATACAGAAGAAATATCTAGTAGAGAACACACCTAACAAATGCTATACCTGGCAATCAAAATGTAGTGAAGCCTGGGTGTATAAAGGCTCAACAATCAGCAACTGCTCCCTAATCAACCAGGCAAAGCTCAGCAACCACCAAACCTACATGCAAGGTAGTTGTATAATATCTAAGTAATTCGGTGAACATGAAGCATCAGAGAGATATTTGCTTCAGTGACCTGTTTACTTTCAGGGGATCCTTGTAAAAAAAAAGGTTTGTTGAAAATAAAAAACCCCTTTAATATCTGGACACAGATGCCTTGAATTATTTGTTTAAAAAAAACCAACATGGTTATCCGATAAAATCTTGAATGCAGCTTCTGTCATCGAAATGAAATTGTAAGTTTGTGCGGTCAGGGAACATCTCTCAGCACAAAAACATTTTCCTTTCTATTTCTCATTTAGATAATGTGTTGATTTATTGTGTAATTTGCCCTTTTGATAGTTTACATGACAGATGTGGAGCTTTCTTGCGCTTTATCTGTTTTTATCGATTTTCCTTCTAGGTCTATAATTACCAGCTTCTAAGTTATTATTGACCTTTTACATATTAGTATGAATTCATCTGTGTCAAGAAGGAAGGACTATGGCCTTCTGCTCGGTCTAAGGCCGGGTTTACATTTGGATAATATTTGCAGTACTGCATGCAAAATACCAGAAATATATCCCCTATAAAAATGTACCTAAATGGCATTTCAAATTTTAAGGGTATCAGGACAATTTTTAGAGCTTCCTTCATAAATGATGTCTATTATGGATTTCACTATAAACTGTCAGCCAGCATCCTCACTATAACCGTCCTTCCATAGCACAGTGCCAGTCACAGTCCCCATATACAGTCCTATCACAGATTCTCCTATAAACAGTGCCAGCCCCATATACAGTCTTGCCACAAAATATAATATAAACAGTGCCAGTCATAGTTCCCATATATAGTCCTACCACAGATTTTCCTATAAACAATGGCAGTCTCAATTATTCCTATGAACAGTGCCAGTCACAGCCTCTAATACACAGTCCTGCCATAGATTCTCCTAAAAACAGTCCCAGTCACAGTTCCCATATACAGTCCTGCTAAACATTATACTATAAACAGTACTGCCACATATTCTCCTATAAACAGTGCCAGTCACATTCCTCCCATGTACAGCCTTATCAAAGATTCTCCTATAAACAGTGCCAGTCACAGCCCCCTTATACAGTCCTATCACAGATTCTCCTATAAACAGTGCCAGTCACAGTCCCCTTATACAGTCCTATCACAGATTCTCCTATAAACAGTGCCAGTCACAGTCCCCCCTCCCCCCCGTATACAGTTCTATAAACAGGGCTAGTCACAGCGCCCATATACAGTCATATCACAAGATTCACCTACATATTTGAACTGACGCATATGGGAGACCGCTAGGTGCGCTGCATACAGTGCAATGAAAAATGTATCTGGACATTGACACACCACTTTTAGCAAGCCATGCCCCCCAAGCCACACCTTTCATACAAAGCCCCACCCCCTTCCATCCAGCATTCCGCTAGTTTTGGACCTTTGACCCCACCCCCTTAGTGCACTCTGTCTAATGATGCGGTATCCCAGCACCACATGCAAACAAAGTGCATGGAGGGCTGCCTTTTGGGAGAAAGCAGCCCTCCAGACTGTGCCCGGGAGATTTTCCAGCATTTCTGGAAGTCCAGGAGGTCTCTCATTTTTCTGGAAGTTTCTTGGACATTCTTGGAGAGTTGGCCAGTACGAGTAGTATAGGAAGCAGTCGCAGAAGCCAATTACTTGCCACTATGGTCTATTTCTTTGAATAAAAATCTATTCAATTTCATTGTTCATTTGGGTTTTAAGCCCTGAAAATAATTTTCTCCAGTTGGCCCAAGGAACCCCAGTCCAAAAGGTGCTGAGTGTCAGAAGGCGCACTCTGATGATTAAAATAAAAAAAATGACAGGATTTGTATGAGAACAGGGTCTAACAAAAGATCAATAAAGATTATAACAGGAACTAAAGTATGAATTAACCCCATGGCAGAACATTGCTGGTGACTTAGAAGTCAAACTGGGTTTAAGCCACGTTTTTGCATTTAAGAACAATGGTGCCACCATGTGGCCATTTAGTAAACTGCAGCTACACTAGCTAAAAACTTAAAAACATCATACGTTAGCATTACAATGTAAAGAAAAGGGGATGTATCATCAGGAAATTACTTTTTTAACAAAAGTATTTTTAAGAAAATTTTACTACTTCAACATAAAAAATCTTGTAGTATTGAAGAAGTGGCCCCTGACACTGATAATGCAGCTACAGCACGGTGGCTCAGTGGTTAGCACTGGTGCATTGTAGCGCTGGGGTCCTAGGTTTGAATCTGACCAAGGACATCATCTGCATGATGTAGGTCCTCCCTGTGTTTGTAGGTCCTCCCTGTGTTTGTGTGGGTTTCCTCCAAACATATACTGACTGGGGGCAGCTTGATGCTAACCTCTGTAAAGCGCTGAGGAATATAGTAGCGCTATATAAGTGCGTAAAATAAATAATACATACTATAGGGCCTTAAGGTGAATGAGAGCAGTGCTGCAGTAACTAGGCCTGACCTATACACAGTGTAGGGAGCTGTTTAGCCCAGTTCCAGATCCTGAAAATAGCAGAGTGCCACCTACAGGTAGTTCGACCCATTGAAGAGCCTCTTCCAACAGGGCACTGGAAGGGAAATCACATATTTTAGATATTGTACGGTGGTATTATATGAAATGTATATGGCATTATTCCTCAGAATTGCTGGTATGCACGGTCTGGGGGTATTTGGGCATTATATGGAAGTAGTACATGAACATTGGGCAGTATACAATGATTAGCTGTTATTTGGGGGGGGGGGGGGGTGCACCGAGTGGTACATGGCTAGTCTCTTCCTTCTGGCTCCTAGGATGTATGCTACAGAAGAAACAAAGCATCAAAAGCAAAATGTCTTGCTTCAGACATTATCAATTATAAAGAATAGAAATTTTCATTTTTGCTCTTTTGTTTTTTTCTTCCTGCCTTCAGAGAGCCATAACTTGCATGATAAGCACAGTTATATTTTAATAGACACATTTGGACGCAGTGATCACAATGATGTTTGTTTTTTTGTTGTTTATTTTTGCATGTACAATTTGGGAAAGGGGTGATTTGAATTTTTAATACATTTTTTAATATCAATTTTAAAAACTATTTTGTTGTCATTTTTAGTCCCCTTAGGGGATGTAAACATGTGATCGTCTGATTGTACCATAGAATGCAATAGAATGCTATTGCAGTCTATAGGAATTTTTTTCTGGCTGCCTGTCAAGCCCTGCCACTGGTAGGTTTTAACAGACAGTTGTTTGTTGCAGACCTTGGAGTCTTCACAAGGCCCAAGGCTGCTATAGCAACTGATTGGAGCCCCGGTATTACACCGTGGAGGCTCAGATCGGGGAACAGATGGATCCTTCAGGTGCCGCAATCGCTACTGAAAAATGGCATCTGAGGAGTTTAATGACTGGGATCTAAGTATTCTATTAAGTTATCTGATCCAGGTAATTGCTGGCAGGTGTCAGCTCCATTACATAGCAGGCATTCACCGCGTTTGAGGTGGACAGAAGGAGCCAGAACCGAACGGACAGGTGGAAGGGGGGAGCCAAAAATTCGTAAAAAACTGGAGAACCCCTATAAACCGAACTAGGCTGCATCCTTGAGCAGTTAAAGCGAGTTATTGTAATGACAGAGTTACAGCACATACTATTTGACGATTCGACACGTGGTATAAATGCTGCAAATTTTTGGTCAGGTACCGTATACGTA
The DNA here is from genome assembly GCA_900303285.1 of Rhinella marina. Lineage (NCBI taxonomy): Eukaryota > Metazoa > Chordata > Amphibia > Anura > Bufonidae > Rhinella > Rhinella marina. The sequence goes on along the minus strand of ONZH01029477.1, from coordinate 177,672 downwards.
TCAATATTCGTACATACCTTCAGTATATTACTAAATGAGCTGCATCTATATGCTGTAACATTATACCAATATCTATTTATAACACGACTATAAGTATAAAGCTCTGTTCAGACCTATCTCCAATGTTAGGCTGACAATGACAAATGTCTGTAATTTCAAAACTACCGTTTCCCTCTGGATAGGAAATCACAGAATACTACACTTTCCTACACAGCAAAGATATAATATCCCGGCACATACCAGCCCAGCGCAGCCAAAAGGACACTGATACATTCTGACTGAATCGGCAGCTATAGATAAATTTGGCGTATGGGCCAGGAGCCGTCCCAGCACAAATTAGGGTACCCAGTTTAACTTATTTTGGCGAATTTTCAAATTTAAAGAGTAAATGGAATTAAACGAATTCCCCAAATTAAAGTAAAAATGAAAAATACATTTTTCAAAAAATGTATTATTAAAGGGGTTTTCCGGGATTTAACTACTGGCAGGGCCGGCCTTAGGGTAGATGGCGCCCTGTGCGAAACTTTCTCTCGGCGCCCCCCCCCCCCCCCCCCGAGTGACAGTACTAACATCATACAGTATAGAGCTATAAATACAGTGCAGAGATATATAGAGTGATATAGGTAGGTAGAGTAAGACAGTATATATATATGTATTTATAGCTCTCTATACTGTCCTATATCACACTATATATCTCTGCACTGTATTTATAGCTTTCTATATTGAAATGTAACCTAATATAGCGCACATACCTCTTACATCCAGTGACGTCTCCTCTCATGTAGATCTTCTCTTTTCTCATCTTCTCCTTTCAGACCAGACGCCATTTTTCAGCCATTTCTCATCTCTGCAGTTTGACAAAAAAAAAAATCTTAGTTTACACAGTGTCCTAAAATAACTGCGCCCAGCAAATAGTGTCCTGTAATAGTGTAAACATAACGCTCCCCAGAAATAACTGCGCTGATACTGTGCCAGGGTGCCCCCACAGTAATAGTGCCCCCACAGTAATAGTGCCCCCACAGTAATAGTGCCCCCCACAGTAATAGTGCCCCCCACAGTAATAGTGCCCCCAAAGTCCCAACTAATAATTCTCTGCCAGAGTGCACTTGTTAGTAATAGTCCCCCAACAGTACTAATGTCCCCACTGTGCCCCAGAAGTAATAATGCTTCCAATGTGCCAGTAAGAAGTGCCCCCCATTGATTCCTCCCCAAAATCATGTGCCAGTAAAAAGTGTCCCACCCCCATAGATGCCCCCCAAATTATGTGCCAGTAAGAAATGCCCCAGTGCCCCCATGTGCCAGTAAAAATGCCCCCAGTGCCCCCCGTGTGCCAGTAAAAATGCCCCCAGTGCCAGTAAACTGCCCCCAGTGCCCGCATGTGCCAGTAAAATGCCACTATGTGCCAGTAAAAATGCCCCCAGTGCCCCCTTGTGCCAGTAAAAATGCCCCCAGTGCCAGTACAATGCTCCCATGTGCCAATAAAAATGCCCCCAGTGCCCTCTTGTGCCAGTACAAATGCCCCCAGTGCCAGTAAAATGCCCCCAGTGCCAGTAAAATGCCCCCAGTGCCCCATGTGCCAGTAAAAATGCCCCAGTGCCAGTAAAATGCTCCCATGTGCCAATAAAAATGCCCCCAGTGCCCCCCTTGTGCCAGTAAAATGCCCCCAGTGCCAGTAAAATGCCCCCAGTGCCCCCATGTGCCAGTAAAATGCCACTATGTGCCAGTAAAAATGCCCCCAGTGCCCCCTTGTGCCAGTAAAAGTGCCCCCAGTGCCAGTAAAATGCCCCCAGTGCCAGTAAAATGCCCCCAGTGCCAGTAAAATGCCCCAGTGCCCCATGTGCCAGTAAAAATGCCCCAGTGCCAGTAAAATGCTCCCATGTGCCAATAAAAATGCCCCCAGTGCCCCCCTTGTACCAGTAAAATGCCCCCAGTGCCCCCATGTGCCAGTAAAATGCCACTATGTGCCAGTAAAAATGCCCCCAGTGCCACCTTGTGCCAGTAAAAATGCCCCAGTGCCCCCTTGTGCCAGTAAAAGTGCCCCAGTCCTAGTAAAATGCCCCCAGTGCCCCCATGTGCCAGTAAAAATGCCCCAGTGCCAGTAAAATGCTCCCATGTGCCAATAAAAATGCCCCCAGTGCCCCCCTTGTGCCAGTAAAATGCCCCCAGTGCCCCCATGTGCCAGTAAAAATGCCCCCAGTGCCCCCCTTGTGCCAGTAAAAGTGCCCCCAGTGCCCCCATGTGCCAGTAAAAGTGCCCCCAGTGCCCCCATGTGCCAGTAAAATGCCCCCATAAAAAAAAATAAACACTTACTTACCTCCATGGAGCCGGCAGCGATGCGATGCAGGCCTCTTCCGGCCTGTGTCCCGCGCTGTACGGCTCAGGCGGCGCGATGACGTCATCGTGCCGCCTGAGCTGGCCTCTGATAGGCTGCAGGCCTAGGGCCTGCAGCCTATCAGAGGAACGGGCAGGGGAGACGCCTCTCCCTCTCCTGCCCCGCATCTCCAAAGGCAGACTATGGAGATGAGCGCTTCCACAAGGGAAGCGCTCATCTCCCTCTGCCCCACCGCTGCCCCCAACTGTGCGGCACTTGCAGGGCACGGCCGGGCCATTAAGGGGGCGCTCTGGCAGGGCGCCCCCTTAAGTGGCCGGGAGTGAAGCGCCCTGTGCAACCGCACGGGTCGCACACCCCAAAGGCCGGCCCTGACTACTGGTGACCTATTCTCTAGATAGGTCATCAGTATCTTAACAGTATTGGATCGCCGATCAGCTGTTTGAGAAGGCACCGGCGCTCCTGTAAACACCACGGCCTTCTCTTAGCTTTTCCTAGGCCAGTGACGTCACGTTCATCGGTCACGTGGCCTAGGAGCGGCTCAGCCTCATTCTAGTGAATGGGGCTGAGTGCAATATCAAGCATGACCACTATACAATGTATGGCACTGTGCTTGTTAAGCTGCGAGAAGGTAGCGGAGCTCACAGGAGCGCTGGTCCCTTCTCAAACAGTTGATCGACGACCCCCACCGATCAGATACTGATGACCTATCCTGAGTATAGGTCATCAGTAGGAAAACCTCTTTAAACAGCCTCTATAAAAAAAAGTACAGCAAAAATTGTTTTGGTAGCCGAACAAATAAAAAGGTTGGGGCAGTTAAATCACCATATGCGTTAAATCACAGAGGTCTTACCTCTGCTATTAACGGCATATCGATAGGATATACCATAAAGTCTGGTAGGTGCAGGTCCCACCTCTAGCACCCCTTCCTATCTCAAGAATGGGCCCCACTGTGAATGACAAGCATGCCGCTTATACAGTACGTGGCTTCCGCTCCATTCACTGCTATGAGACTTCCGAAAATAGTTGACCCATTGTTTGACTATTTTCAGACATCCCATAGCAATGAATGGAGAGAACCAGACATGTGCAGCGTGCTCTCCATTCATGGTGAGGCCTCGTTCTTGAGATAGTGTAGTGTCCTGGAGCCAGGGTACTTTGGAGTATGAACGTTTTGTGGACATTTGCTCCCGTTGCTGCTACGCAAACCCATCAACTCCCAACTTTACTACACTTTGAAAGGTTAACTGGCACTATAATTTATAAGGGTTATGATTTTATATGTTTATACCAACACATATTGTTGAACTGAATTTTATATGTTTATTGTAATATATTCTGTTCTTTTGCACTGTATTAACAGGGGTTAATAGCCAGAGGCTATGCAAATCCTGTCTTTGGCAGTCAGTATTTAAAATATAACTTTTATTGGAATTTAAAAAAAAAAAAAAAAAAGCCCTCAAATCAATAATTAAAAAAATTCAAAAGAATTCGCTGCCTCAGTCAATTTGCACATAATATATTTACTTAATCAAAAACATCAAAATACAAATAATACAACAACAAAAATTATACAGTAATAAAAAATAATAAAACACAGTCACGGTCCCTTTTAAAGGGTTTCTCTGGGAAATAAGAAATAGAAGATACTTACATATTACTTCATGAAAAATATATTCCCAAATACCTTTCATTAATAATAATAATAATAATAATAACAATAATATTTATTTATATAGCGCCACCATATTCCGCAGCGCTTTACAAAATCATAGGGTTCTTGTACAATACAAAAATAACTGGCTAATATACAACTGAAACACTAGGAGTGAGGGCCCTGCTCGCAAGAGCTTACAATCTATGAGGAATAGGGAGTGACACATAAGGTAGTTGATTGTGATAAGTAGGATTCGAGCCATAATTGTAGTGAAAGGTGTGGTGCTGGCCGATCTGCTTCGGATTTGGGACTGTTAGAGGATCGAGTTCAGGCCAGATGAGTTGGTGGGGGAGCGGTTTAGTTGGGGAAAGGTCATTTTAGGAAGCTTGATAAGCCTGCCTGAAAAGATGTGTTTTTAGGGCACGTTTGAAGGTAGGGAAGTTGTGAATTGACCTAATATTCAGGGGCAGAGCATTCCAGAGAGTAGGTGCAGCTCGAGAAAAGTCTTGGAGACGGGAGTGAGAGATACGAATTATGGAGGATATTAATCTTAGGTCACTAACAGAACGGAGAGCACGAGTAGGGTGGTAGACAGAGATGAGGGAAGAGATCAGGGTTGCCAACCGTCCGTTAATTTACGGACAGTCCGCAAAAAATCGCTGTTTTTCTCTGCCGTCCGTAGCGTCCGGCAGAAAAAAACAGCGTCCGTGAATTTTAGTGCTGAAAACCCGAAGTCTGTACGCAAATTACGCATACAGACTTCGGGCATTTCAGTCAGTGGTGAAAAGTTCCGGCGACGAGAGCGGGCGGGCCGATGCGCCGTAATTGCGCAAGGATTTTAGTAATTACCTGGAGGTGGAGAAAGGGGCCGGGCTGTCAGCGCCACTGCTGATGCCAGGCGGTGCGTGCGGAGTCGGACCAGTGAAGACTGTGAAGAGGCAGATGCGGGGGGGCGAGCGCAGGTGCAGGCAAGACAAGACAAGACAAGACAAGACAAGACAAGGCAAGGCAGGGGGGGAGGGGGGGTAGCAGCCACTGATAAGCTACAGATCAAAGGGGCTCTGCCTCTATATGGGGCCTATCTAATTACTGGGGGCAGTGGCATTACAAGGGGCCATTTGAATTACTGTGGGCTCTAAAGCCCCCAGTAATGCCCTCCCCAACACTAGGGGGCTATCTGAACTACTGGTGGACATTACTGGGGGCTATCTGAACTACTGGGGGACATTACTGGGGGCTATCTGAACTACTGTGGGGCATTACTGGGGGCTATCTGAACTACTGGGGGACATTACTGGGGGGCTATCTGAACTACTGGGGGGCATTACTGGGGGCTATCTGAACTACTGGGGGACATTACTGGGGGCTATCTGAACTACTGGGGGCTATCTGAACTACTGGGGGACATTACTGGGGCTATCTGAACTACTGTGGGGCATTACTGGGGGCTATCTGAACTACTGGGGGACATTACTGGGGGGCTATCTGAACTACTGGGGGGCATTACTGGGGGCTATCTGAACTACTGGGGGGGCTATCTGAACTACTGGGGGGCATTACTGGGGGCTATCTGAACTACTGGGGGGCATTACTGGGGGCTATCTGAACTACTGGGGGGCATTACTGGGGCTATCTGAACTACTGGGGGGCATTACTGGGGGCTATCTGAACTACTGGGGGACATTACTGGGGGCTATCTGAACTACTGGGGGCTATCTGAACTACTGGGGGACATTACTGGGGGCTATCTGAAACTACTGGGGGGCTATCTGAACTACTGGGGGACATTACTGGGGGGCTATCTGAACTACTGTGGGGCATTACTGGGGCTATCTGAACTACTGGGGGACATTACTGGGGGGCTATCTGAACTACTGGGGGGCATTACTGGGGGGCTATCTGAACTACTGGGGGGCATTACTGGGGGGCTATCTGAACTACTGGGGGGCATTACTGGGGGCTATCTGAACTACTGGGGGGCATTACTGGGGGCTATCTGAACTACTGGGGGGCTATCTGAACTACTGGGGGGCATTACTGGGGGCTATCTGAACTACTGGGGGCATTACTGGGGGCTATCTGAACTACTGGGGGACATTACTGGGGGGCTATCTGAACTACTGGGGGGCTATCTGAACTACTGGGGGGCATTACTGGGGGCTATCTGAACTACTGGGGGACATTACTGGGGGCTATCTGAACTACTGGGGGGCTATCTGAACTACTGGGGGGCTATCTGAACTACTGGGGGGCTATCTGAACTACTGGGGGGCATTACTGGGGGCTATCTGAACTACTGGGTGGCTCTAAAGGGGGCTATCTGAACTACTGGGTGGCTCTAAAGGGGCTATCTGAACTACTGGGGGGCATTACTGGGGGCTATCTGAACTACTGGGGGGCTCTAAAGGGGGCTATCTGAACTAGTGGGGGGCTCTAAAGGGGGCTATCTGAACTAGTGGGGGGCATTACTGGGGGCTATCTGAACTAGTGGGGGGCATTACTGGGGGCTATCTGAACTACTGGGGGCACTACGGGGGGCCATCTAAACTACTGGGGGCACTACAGGGGGCCATCTAAATTACTAGGGGCACTATAGGGGACTGTTTAAGCTATGGGGGCACTATAAGTGGTATTATAATTACTGGGAGCATGATAGCGTGGCCTTATTTCTGGGAGCACTACTGCTCAGGCACTATGAGAAAATTATTTCTATTATGGGGAATTATTACTACTAACCGGGGTACTATTGGGGGTGTTATCATTATTTGGTACAATATGGAGGGCACTTCTGCTAAAAGGGCTACTCGTGAAGCATTATCACTATTGGGGCACCATTACTAATGAGGGCACTCTGGGAGAGAATTATTAGTATTTGTGGGACTTTGGGGAGCACTGTTACTATGGGGGGGTCCTACATATATGGCACTGTTATTTCTACAGTATAATATCTGGGGACATTGGGGAGCACAGTATTGGGAGTAGCAGCAGGATAACAATGTCGGGGCACCACTGAGGAGGAGGAGGATAGAAAAGTGGGTAATCTAAGGTGTCTTTGTGGCATACTCTTCAGGGAGAAGTGGCTGAAAGAACTCATAATGGCGGTCTGGGCCAAATAGAGAAGATGAGAAAAGAGAAGATCTACATCAGGGAGACGTCACTGGGTTTAAGAGGTATGTGGTGATGTGTCATCTTGTGTGTTTGGTATTGGTGAATGTAATGTCCATCCAAATATGTGTCACCTATTTCTTCAACGCCATTTTCTGCAGCTGTTAACTAACTGCAGCGGGTATATGGTATGTTACTGCTGCAGCCAATCACCAGTCAGTGGTCTAATGCTGAGTACTGGCTGCAGTGGTAACATGCCATACACCTGCACATCAGTGCCCGTCTTGCCCGTTAGATCCCTGTTAGTCTTTGTTGACATGGCAGCAGAAATGATGCCAGAAAGTCCAGCGTGTCACAGGCATCATCACTGCAGCCATTTAAACAAAGCACTCAGACTAGAAGCAGGGATGGAACAGCTGAGAATTGTGGATTTTTTTTCATATGCTGCTGCCACATTTTATTTTTAATTACTGAATAATCCTTTTTTATTCTGCAGTGTTTTTAATTCAAGGGCATTTTGAGGGCGTAAAAGGGGTGTGTCCTCTAAAAAACGGGAGTGTCCTCTAAAAAGGGGTGTGGTTTATTATGTCCGTAAAAATTTTGGGCTGTCCGTAAATTTTGGTTCAATTGTCCAGAAAAATTTGAAAGAAAAGTTGGCAACCCTGGAAGAGATGTATGGAGGGGCAGCACTGTGGAGAGCTTTGTGGGTGAGAAGTTTGAACTGTATTCTGTGGTGGATGGGCAACCAGTGACGTGACTGGCATAGAATAGTAGCATCACTGTAACAGGAGGACAGATAGATGAGCCTGGCTGAAGCATTTAGGACAGACTGAAGGGGGGAGAGTTTAGAGAGAGGGAGACCGATTAGTAATGCGTTGAAGTAGTCAAGACGAGAGTGAATCAAGGCATCAACAAGAGATTTTTGCCGTTTCCACCGTAAGAAAAGGGCGGATTCTGGCAATGTTCTTGAGGTGCAGACGACAAGAGCGTGTAAGTGATTGAATATGGGGAACAAGGGAAAGATCAGAGTCAAATGTGGCCCCGAGACAGCGGGCACATTGCACCGGAGTTATGATAGTACCACAGACCAAGATTGAAATATCAAGATTAGGTGGGTTAGAAGATGGGGGAAAGACAAGAAGTTCAGTTTTGGAGAGGTTTAGTTTTAGATACGGAGAGGAAATGATGTTAGAGACAGCTGCCAGACAATTACTGGCGTTTTGGAGTAAAGCCGGGGTGATTTCAGGGGAAGAAGTGTATAGTTGGGTGTCATCAGCATAGAGATGGTACTGAAAGCCGAATCTACTGATAGTCTGTCCAATGGGGGCTGTATAGAGGGAGAAGAGTAGAGGACCTAGTACTGAGCCCCATTAGTTATAATGGCTTATTTTGTCTTGGGAGCAATCATCAGGGGAAATAAAATGGCCGCTGTCCTATTAGTACACACAGAACCTGTCCTAATCACACAGCAGGACAAGTTACTTCACATCACTGAGGTAAAGAGCTGCCTCATCCTCCTCTCTGCTCTGCTTGTCAGGGATTATGATCCTGAATACAGATGATAAGATCTTTAGATGAATCTCTGTAGGAATGGAGCTCATGAGGAGATGTGGCTAATGAGCAGCAGCACTTGTATGCAGTCTCCATTACCACAGTCTGTCCTGTCCTTCCTCTCTGTACTTCACTTCATGTCTCCTCATGAACTCCATTCATTCAGTCAGTATGATAACGCTCCTCCGTTTGAGCTGAGACTTGCAGTACTAAAGGAATTTAATGTTAGGGGACAGACTCGTGTATACTGCTTGCAAGTCTCCCCGTTCTGCAATCAGACGTTCAACCTGGTGAACTTGTGGTACTACAGAGACTGTTATCTGTTGTATAACTTCGCGCATGCGCTCTTGAAGTATGGGGATGCCAAAGCAGAATTAAAAATCTCCAAGTATTGATTCACACCAGCGATACTGGATAAGCTGTCCTACCAGACACATTTTAGAACAGGCGTTCCTTCCTCAGTGGTAAAAAATAATATATATTACGCTATATATACCTGTAGATGCAAATGGCAAATGATCATATAGTCTTAAGTATAGTGCACACTGTGCGTCTTTGGACTCCGGTTACTTTATTATTTGTTTTAAGTACATACTGAGATAAAATACATATATCGGGCAGATAGCCCCAAAATAAAACCTAATATCAAGAAAATAATGCACAATAATACAATTAAAAAAATGCAGAAAAAATACAAAACCAAATTCATATATGGTCTTCTACTTATCACACAAACAGTGCCCTAAAAAATAACTGCGCCCAGTAAATAGTGTCCCTGACACTAATAGTGTGGACATAATGTCTCCCAAAAATAACTGTGCTAAGTTGATACTCTGCCAGTGCTCCCCACAGTAATAGTGCTCCCCAAAGTCCCACCAATAGTAATAATTATCTGTCAGAGCGCACTTAGCATTAACAGTGCCCCTAATAGTAATATAATGCCCCCATTGTGCCCCAGAAGTAATTATACCCCCATAGTGGCCATACTAGTAATCAAGTTCCTCATAGTCCCCCAGTAGTAATAATTCTCCTTATGTGTGCGCCATGTAGAAAAATGTAATGTGTGCCAGTACAAAAATACTCCCTTATAATGTGCGCCAGTACAACAAATGCCCTCTTAAAATGTGTGCCAGTACAACAAATGCCCTCTTAAAATGTGTGCCAGTACAACAAATGCCCTCTTAAAATGTGTGCCAGTACAACAAATGCCCTCTTAAAATGTGTACCAGTACAACAAATGCTCTCTTAAAATGTGTGCCAGTACAACAAATGCCCTCTTAAAATGTGTGCCAGTACAACAAATGCCCTCTTAAAATGTGTGCCAGTACAACAAATGCCCTCTTAAAATGTGTGCCAGTACAACAAATGCCCTCTTAAAATGTGTGCCAGTACAACAAATGCCCTCTTAAAATGTGTGCCAGTACAACAAATGCCTTCTTAAAATGCGTGCCAGTGCAAATTACCCCCTTATAATGCACGCCAGTACAATAAATGCCCCCTTATAATACGTGCCAGTACAAAAATGCCCCCTTCTGTGTCATCACATCAGTGTGCGGGAGATTTGGCACATTTTCTTCAATCAAGATGGCCACGATGGCTTCTCCGCAATCAGATGAAAATGAGGTGAGCATGTTTTTTTTTTTTTTTAACCCGATTAAACCCCGGAAAGGCCTTAATGTGACTCTCAGATGCTGCGATCAGCGTTGAACGCGGCATCTGAGAGGTTCGATTATGGGGGGCCACTGCGCAATCGCCGTTCCCCATCATGGCGCCTGCTACATATAATGGAATGCGATTCATGACAAAGTACTTCGTAACCAATCTAAATTTCTTGCCAAAGTTCGGCAAAGCAGCCGAATCGAATTTTTGAAAACTTTGCTCATCACTAGACACAACAAATCTGCTATTATTTACACCAGAAATTGCCATACATTATAGTGAAATCTACACCAGCTAGGAGGCAAGGAGGCAGAAAATTTATTAAGAGGTCTGTCACATCCATTGCACGTTTGGAATAAGTGGATAATCACAAGGGGAATTTCTTAAGTCAGTTTTTCTTGAGTTTGCGTTGCTATAATTTGCATCAAATTTATTAAAGTGTAACTGCCGTTTCAGTACCAAAAATGAAATTCCTGACATATGTGATGACAAAGCCCTCCATTACATGAAATCAGTAAGTATTTGTATTAACCTCTTAATAATCACTTGTCCCTCATTATCTTTCACAATGACAAGGAGGGGCTGCTTTAGCTCTGGTTTGGTACCAGCTAGAAATTTCAGGCTTTAACCCTTTCGCGCCCGGAGGTTTTTTCGGTTATGCATTTTCGTTTTGCACTCCCTGCCTTCAAACAGCCATAACTCTTTTATTTTTCTGTTCACATAGCTGTATGAGGGCTTGTTTTTTGTGGGACAAATTGTACTTTCCAACGCCACCATTTAATATTGCATACGGTGTAGTGGGAAGCGGGAAAAAAATTCCAAACCGGGTGAAATTGCAAAGAAAACGCTATTCCACTACAGTTCTACGGGTTTCTTATTTACAGCGTTCGATGTGCATTGAAACTGATCCATTACTTTCATTCTACTGGTCAGTACGAATCCGGCAATACCTAATATGTATACTTTTTCCTGCGTTTTCATAGTGATAAAATAATTAGAAAGTTGCCCTTTTTTTTTTTCCTTGTCAAATCTTGACCCCTATAACTTTTTGGTATTTATGTGTACAGAGCTGTATGGGGGCTCATTTTTTGCGGGACGATCTGAAGTTTTTATTCATACCATTCTGGGGTGTGTATGACTTTTTGATCACTTTTTATTTAATTTTTTTAGAAAAAAAAGCGACAAAAAATGGCAAATCGCCATTTGGACGTTTTTTCCGCCACACAATTCGCCGTATTGGAATTTTTTTTTTATATTTTAAAAGTACGGGCATTTTTTTTAAATTTTTTTTTACTATTTGAAAGCTCAAATATGGGCTTATATATTGTGGCTTTTTTTTTTCTTTATGAGCAATCATGGATTTTATAGACTCAGAAATCCAAGAATTGCTCATTTCTTATCCTGGCCTGCCATCTAGTGGCCAGAATAAGAATTGCACTTTGAAAACTAATCCTCACCAGCGAGGATTATAGTTTTCATATGGTGTACAGACACCCCGATTGGCCACACGGGGTGTCTGTAGACCACCCGGAAGTGAATGCTTCCGGGTTGAGACGCAACTAGATGCCGTGATCACGTGTGATCACGGCATCTAAACTCCCAGGAAGACGCCGCCGATGGCGGTAAGTAGCGGCAAGTCTCTGCTGTTAGAAACAGCAGAGACTTGCCGGCCATGACGCCCGCCGCACTTGCGAGCGGGTGTCATGTGCCCGCATCGCCCCAGCGCCGTACATGTACGGTGCTGGGCGCGAATGGGGTTAAGCCAATACCAGAATGACATAAATCTGTTCAGTACAAGGGGAGATATAACTTAACTCCCCCTCCCCACTTAAAATAAAAGTATAAGCAGATTTTACTCACAATTATTCCCGACTCGATTTCTAACAGTGATTTCTCCTCTGTTGCTTGGACTAGCTCTCATTCTGGTCTTGAATTAAAGCCTGGACTGACCTCTTTCAAACAAGCCAAGTTTCATGTTTCTAGCTAGTACCATTCAGAAGATATATCCACTTTCTGCCTCAGCCCAGCACCAGGCACTCAGGGCTAAGCTCCTCCCCCCACAGCACACCCGTCTCTTGTTATGAGATAGAGGAGACCAGGGTCGGACTGGGGTGTCTAGGGCCCACCAGTAAAATTCCCTCTGGGGGTCCACTGTAAAGCTCACTCTGGGGGCCCACATGCATATGCTACCTGCCCACACTATCCAGTCTTTTATATGGACATGGACAATGTACTGCATAGCATCTTAGGCAGCCTATTTATACAGTAGGTCAGTCTACTGTGCCATGTGTCACTTGTGCAGGAGGTGGGGGACTAGAGGCCTACCTAGCTCAGGGGCCCACCGGGGGATTCACCTGTTCCCCTGTGGGCCAGTCCGAGCCTGGAGGAGACGTCCTAGACATGGTTACAGCTTCAGAGGGGAGCAGCAGAATAACATAACATAGTAACATAGTAACATAGTTTGTAAGGCCGAAAAAAGACATCTGTCCATCCAGTTCAGCCTGTTTTCCTACAAGTTGATCCAGGGGAAGGCAAAAAAAACCCTGTGAGGTAGAAGCTAATTTTCCTCACTTTAGGGGGAAAAATTCCTTCCCGACTCCAGTCAGGCAATCAGAATAACTCCCTGGATCAACGACCCCTCTCTAGTAACTATAACCTGTAATATTATTACCTCCAGAAATACATCCAGGCCCCTCCTGATCTCTTATAGTGAACTTACCATCACCACCTCCTCAGGCAGAGAGTTCCATAGTCTCACTGCTCTTACCGTAAAGAATCCTCTTCTATGTTTATGTACAACCCTCTTTCCTCCAGACGCAGAGGATGTCCCCTCGTCATGGTCACAGTCCTGGGGATAAATAGATGATGGGAGAGATCTCTGTACTGACCCCTGATATATTTATACATAGTTATTAGATCTCCCCTCAGTCGTCTTTTTTCTAAAGTGAATAACCCTAATTTTGATAATCTTTCTGGGTCCTGTAGTCCACCCATTCCAGTTATTACTTTAGTTGCCCTCCTCTGAACCCTCTCCAGCTCTGCTATGTCTGCCTTGTTCACAGGAGCCCAGAACTGTACACAGTCCTCCATATGTGGTCTGACTAGTGATGTGTAAAGTGGCAGGACTATGTTCTCATCACGGGCATCTATGCCTCTTTTGATGCAACCCATTATCTTATTGGCCTTGGCAGCAGCTGTCTGACACTGGTTTCTGCAGCTTAGTTTGCTGTTCACTAAAATTCCTAGGTCCTTTTCCATGTCAGAGTTACCCAATGCTTTACCATTTAGTATGTACTGGTGACTTGCATTATTCCTTCCCATATGCATAACCTTACATTTGTCAGTGTTAAACCTCATCTGCCACTTCTCTGCCCAATCCTCCAGTCTATCCAGATCCATCTGTAGCAGTGTACTGTCCTCTTCTGTGTTAATTACTTTACACAGTTTAGTGTCATCTGCAAAAATTGATATTTTACTGTGCAAGCCTTCTACAAGATCATTAATAAATATATTGAAGAGAATAGGACCCAATACAGACCCCTGTGGTACCCCACTAGTGACAGTGACCCAATCTGAGTATGTACCGTTAATAACCACCCTCTGTTTTCTATCACTGAGCCAGTTACTTACCCACATACAGACATTTTCTCCCAGGCCAAGCATTCTCATTTTATATACTAACCTTTTATGTGGTACCGTGTCAAACGCTTTGGAGAAGTCCAAATATACGACATCCATTGAGTCGCCGCGGTCAAGTCTAGAACTTACCTCCTCATAGAAACTGATTAAATTGGTTTGACATGACCGATCCCTCATGAAGCCATGCTGATATGGAGTTATTTGCTTATTTTCATTGAGGTACTCCAAGATAGCATCTCTCAGAAAACCTTCAAACAGTTTACCCACAACAGAAGTTAAACTTACCGGCCTATAGTTTCCGGGCTCTGTTTTTGGACCCTTTTTGAATATTGGCACCACATTTGCTATGCGCCAATCCTGTGGAACACTCCCCGTCAGTATAGAGTCCTTAAATATCAGAAATAAGGGTCTGTCGATTACATTACTTAATTCTCTTAGGATACGGGGGTGTATGCCATCCGGTCCTGGTGATTTGTCTATTTTAATATTTTTAAGACGTTGCTGCACCTCTTCCTGGGTCAGAGAGGACACTTTTAAAGGGGAATTTACTTTTATACTCTGCATTTCATCTGACATTTTATTTTCCTCAGTGAATAGGAAAGTAACATGCATCTGTGGGGGTTATTAGCAGGTGATCAAATTTTAAAGCACAAAAGCACTTATACAGCAGGGTGTACTATACAATTAGGGGATAAAAACTGAAATAGCAGTTACACCATAAACATTCCATGGTGTCTGATAAACTCTGCGCATGTTTAAACCTAATGTTTTTTTCTAGATAGAGTAAGAGGGAACCTTTTTTTTCTACTTTTTAAAAACTTAGGATTGGTAAATCTGCTGGACACCTAATTAAAGAGGTTTTCCAAGACTTTTATACTGATGAGCTATCCTCAGGATAGCTCATCATTATCTGATTGGTTCGAGTCCAACTTCCGGAACCCCCGCCAATCAGTTGTTAGAGCGCCGAGGCCTCTTACTAGGCCAGTGACATCGTATTCATAGGTCACTCAGAGCAGAGGGGAGGGGCTTTGAAGCAGGCAGAGAAGCTCCACCTCCTGGGCACTTCCAGGAGCAGAATCTGGCAGAATAAAACTTCATATTTACAGTATTGCTGGTAATAAAATCTTTGCACAAGGCATGTTTCTAATGCTGTTCCCGTCCCTTAAAGGGAACCTGTCATCAAGTTTATGCTGACCTCACTGAGGGCAGCATGAAGTAGTGACAGAAATGCTGATTTCAGCGGTGTGTCACTCATGAGGTAAAAGGAAGTGGTTGTCAAGAACTAGCATCATAACCATTGCATCCCAGGCCTTGAAAAGAGTCATATCTACCTGAGAAGAGTCATAGTTATTTCTAATCTCCTGAACTCTCCGCCCATCTGCTAATGATTGGCAGTTCTCTCCTAGAGAGAAAGGGAGAAAACTAGGTAGGAGACTGTCAGTCATCAGCAGGTGGGCAGGGAGAGCAGGAATTCATGAATAACTGTCTCTTCTCAGGTAGCCAGGACTCTTTTCCAGGCCCAGTCTGCAATGTTTGTGATGTTGGTTCTCAGCAACCACTTACTTTTAACTTATAAATGACAGACCGCTGAAATGAAGTCACCTGTCTCTACTTTATTCTGCTGTTAGTATGGGAAGCATAAAGGTGATGACAGGTTTAAATAGTGCTGTTTTGTATAGTCAAAACTGTTGACAGAATCCATTTAAAGGGGTTCTTCAAGACTGGGAACCTCTTATAATATTGCTAGGGGTTAAACAAAAGGCTATCTCCTGTCACCAGTGCTCCAGTTCCAGCACCAAACTCCCTTTTCCTCACTTCTGGTCCCCGCTGGACCAGACATGTGATGTGCCGTCTACATGCACGTCACCACTGCCAGCCACACAATGGCTTCAGCTGTGGCAGTGGTCTTGTGCCAGGCCTGATGAGGTCACCGATGAGGTCTTTGAGTGTCCAGCAGCAGTGAACTGCATGTAGATGACACATTACACTTCTAGTCTAGGGGGGAATAAGAAGCAGAGAAGAAGAACGCTCAGCACTGGAACCAGAGCACCGGCGACAGGTATTGTTTTTTTCTTTATTTTTTAATCTCTGCACTCTGCCTGACAATATTAAAAGGGTTTTCAAATGTCTGTCAGCAGTTTTGGCTATACAAAACCCTGCCCTCTACCTGGTGATATCAAAAGGGGTTCCTGGTCTTGGAGAACCCCTTTAACCAGCATGCACTGAGGGTGTTACATAGTTACATAGTAGTCAAGAACAACTGAGATCAGTAAATGCAAACATCTAATTGGTCGTCATGGTGAAATAGAAAGTTTTGTATCAAATTGTAACAAAAAAACCCCAACTTTATAGCTTTAATGACAGGACTATCCCTTATAACAAGGAAATGAGAGATCCATTACGTGATCAGATTAGCAGGTTAGTCAGAGACCGGTCATTACTGTACCTCGCTCCCTCCCATAGAATTAGTCAGACTATCAAATATTAACTTCCTCCTCGGCCTCATGATCACCTCTGGAGAGGGTACAGTAGCAGGTGTCTGTTTTCAGCTGGTAATGGGAATCAAACAATGGAGATAAGAGAGAATTCTAGGTGACAGCTGGGAGATAGGACATACGCAGGAATTTATTGACGTGTCTAAAGGAAAGAATATACCCCTTGTGAGTAACCGAGAACTTTATGTCCTGGTGTTTTCACATGTGGTTTTCAAACGAGTTGATAGGTCATGGGGGCGTCCCACCGGAGGTACATGTACCCTAAAGATATAGACTGGGATGAACGAGGCAATGACCGTCCAGATTAGAGGATGGAGACCAAAAATGAGATGTTGTTGGAGGTCCCTTTAGAGCATCCAATGATCGATTCTACATTGTAAAACCCATCACAAGTGTGCAAGGAAAGTCCAGATAAATCCATATTATCGTGAGATCTAGAAAGGAGGAGAACATATAGCCAGGCAGTGGTATACATGCCCCACAACGCTATAGATTTTGGTAACAAGGGGTGTGAAATGGGCAAGGGACTAGCAAATTATTTTTATCTACCAGGAACTTGTCCTTCATGGATCTTCAATAGCATTAGCGTCACAGCCTAGATTACATTACATTTCATTACATACTCTGCCTTGGGAGTTCTTTGCATGACACAGATAGCCCATTGCTTTCAACTGATTTCATGTAATACCTCCTTTCTCCTGTGGCGGCGCTGCAGGGAATCTGAACATTTTTCTATCAGGTTCCTCCATAGACTGCATCTGATCGGCCGATGAAGACAATTAAGTGGTCAACTTATATTCAAGGGAAGCTCCTTTACAAAATGGCATCATCCAAAACTGAAAACCCTTTTAGCCAGCGACTATGGTCCATGAGACTATCCTAGCTGATTCTGGAATGTCTTTGCTACAACCTCTCTTCTTGCATTTCAGCTAGATTGGTTCACCTCAAATGCTCAGGTGCTAGTCAGCTCAGCATGCACTGAAATAAAGATGCTCTGGCCTATATATATGTGAACCCCTGTGTATAAATCAGAAGTTGTGATCATGTCCCTGATGTTTTCAAGATTTTGCTATTGATCATCATCTGTCCATCATCTATGTCTGTCACCAAATTGTGAATGAACTTCTGTGAGCGTTATCCACCTTGCCTTGATATTCTGGTTTACCCGTTGACTCCATACTATATACAGTGGTCCCTCAAGATACAATATTAATTGGTTCCAGGACGACCATTGTAGCTTGAAACCATTGTAAGTTGAGTAACCGGTTCCAAAGCCCCAAAATGTCATCCAAGATAAGAGAAAACGAAGATTTAAGAAAAATAAGCAGATAACTAAGACAAGTTCTTACATATAACAGTCAGGAATAGCTGATAACTAGAGACTAAGACTACTTTCACACTAGCGTTTTTAAATTCCGGTACTGAGTTCAGTCATAGGGGCTCAATACCGGAATAAAACGCTTCAGTTTTGTCCCCATTCATTGTCATTGGGACCAAAACTGAACTGAAGACAACGGAGGCTCCTGAAAGCATTCTGTTCCGTCTTCAGACCGGAGAACAAACCGCAGCATGCTGCGGTTTGCTCTCCGGTCCAGGCATCCGCACCAAGACGGATCCGGAATGACCCCCAATGCAAGTCAATGGGGATGGATCCGTTTTGTGTGACACACCAGTAATCCGGATCTGTCCTCCATTGACTTGCAATGGGGGGGGGGTCATTCCGGATCCGGCTACACATATACAGAAATACATACAGACATACATACATACTCACACACACACATACATACTCACATACTCCAGCCAGGGACGCCGGCAGCATGTCTTCACGCGCCTCCTGCGCGCAGGTATGACGTTTCCCCACTGCGCCCAGCAGAGGGCGCTGTGGCGAATCGTCATCACTGCGCGCAGGAGGCGCGTAAAGACGTGCTGCCGGCGTCCCGGGCTGGAGTATGTAAGTATGTATGTGTTTGTGTGTATGTGTGTGTATGTATGTTCTCTGTGTATGTGTCAACATGTGTGGGGCCGGAGCGCTGCTTACTTCTTAGGTGCCGGATCCGTGCTGCCGCTAGTGTGAAAGTAGCCTAATACAGGTTATTTTACCAGAGAAGTGACCATGATTGGTTGGATCTGGGTCTGAGACATTGTATGTTGAGTCTGGTTTCAACTTACGATGGGTCAGAAAAGACCACTGTATGCTGGAAATATTGTATCCTGAGACCATTGTATCTTGAGGGATCACTGTACGCTATACAGTATGGTTGTCCTAGTTTGCCATTTTGTCAGCTCTTCCTATTGTAGTCCATTCTGGGAATTTCAATTCCTTGTGGCAAAGAACATACCTAGATATCCCAGACTAACTGCAAGCCAAATCCCAAAGCGCCCACAAGGTCCACCCCATGGGTCATAATGCTCATTAACCTGACAAGAATTAAGGTGGTATTCAAATTATACCAATTTTATCTACAGGGTAGGGGGTAACCTTTGGACTTGTGGGGATCTCACCACTGGGAGACTCATTGATCTCGAGAAGGGGGGTCACATTACTCTGCATGAATTGAGCAACAGGCCAAGCATGCACTCTGCCTCTCCATTCATAGACGAGTACAGCACTCAGCGATCTTCAGTAGTGCCATAGAGATTGAACAGATCGTCAGTGAGCATCCTCAACCTGCTGCTCTACTCATAAGGGAGCATGAGATCTCCATTCTTGTGATGGATGGTGGTCCCAGCGACCACTCTAAAAGTTATCCCCTATCCACTGTTCTAACTGGAATACCCCTTGAAGTAACACTGGACAGTATCGTCTGCCTAACGTCTTGGTCATCGACAGCAAGCTGTCCACTGCATGATCCAAATCTAGATTCAGTATTCAAAGAGCCTAAACATTCTGATCCATTGCAAGTGACTCCATATATAGTATTCATATCTCAGGAAGACAATGTTCTGCCAAATTATTCCAGTTTTAATAACGTAGAAGGAATAAATCTCATAAAAACTTCTTCCATTGCATTCAAAGGTGATGTCCTTGGGCTCCTGGATGATTGTAAATTGGGTTCATGCAAAGCAAACAGAGGCATAACTCGAAGTCTCTGGACTCCAATGTACAATCTGTAGCAGAACCTCCTCTTGAGCAGGTGCCCTTTATAACACTGGTGTCTTTTTTCTTCTTCTATGCCAGGTATTACGATGGTAAGCCCTTCTTTATACACGTAGGCACTGAGAACTATGCTATTGATTTGTGTGATTCTGCTATTTACATAAGATTGTGGAGAAACGATGGGAGTTATCTCAAATTACTAGAAAACCAAGTATTAATGGGACTGTGGAATTCGGTCACCATCACATAACACAACCTTTTTAGGGAAAAGTAAAAAAAAATGAAATGAATTTTGCTTAGAAGAGTTCATATGAAAAAAACTGCAAATTTCAAGAGCTGGTGATAAAGACAACAATATACCGGTAGAGACATTACAGCAGATCCTGTTGCCAGAATTGTGACGGCCATTCTACTGAATATTAACCTGGCAAAATTAGCTATTTGCTGAGGGTGTTGGGGCAAGTCCAGTGGCAGTCAGGTCCCCCCCAATGAGACAACCCCTCTAAACCAACAAAAACAGCATTTAGACTTATATCATCCATGATTAACCACTTGCAGATGTGTCAATTTGTCCAGCTGGCAATTATGTGACATCACAAGGACATTTCTAGATGTCTGCAGCTGTACGGAGATCAGTGGACTCCCCACAGAGAAGGCAGAGACTGTATATTAAAGGGGTATTCTCATCTTAGACAATGGGGGCATATCGCTAGAATATGCCCCCATTGTCTTATAGGTGCGGGTCCCACCTCTGAGACCCGCACCTATATCGAGAACGGAGCGGGAAGCGCTGCGCCTGGAGGAACCCCAGGATTCCTGGGGTCCGGCCACCACCAAGCGCAGCTCCCCCGCTGCTCCCATAGAAATGAATGGCAGCATACTGCGCATGCGCAGCCACCACTCCCATTCATTTCTATTAGCCGACGGAAATAGCCGAGCCAGCGCTCGCCTATTTTCTCCAGCCCTATAGAAATGAATGGAGGGTGGCGGCAAATGCGCAGTGCGCCCTCCTTTACTTTGGGGGCTCCGTTCTTGATATAGGTGCGGGTCCCAGCAGTGGGACTCGCACCTATAAGACAATGGGGGCATATCCTAGCGATATGCCCCCATTGTCTAAGATGAGAATAACTCTTTAACATCCCTGCCTTCCCACTGTACAAGAAGCAGCCATAATGCTTCCTACTCCTGTTCATGTGATTGATCGGTGGCGGATAACTGATCATGTGATCGCCAGGTGCCAAGTAAAACTTAAATCTGCCAAAAGGCTCTACAGTCTGTATTCCCACTGTAAATGCGGCTAGTATGTCAACCCCAGTTACAGGAGAAATCAGCAATTAAAAACAAAAAAGTATGTCAAATTAAAATTCCCCTAAAGGTTTTACACGACCTCATGGAGCGGCCTTATGGAAATAAAAAAATAACTAAATAAAAAAATAGATAAAATAATTAGATACAAACATACATGCAAAACAAAATGAAAATATATAAATAAATAACTTTAAAAAAAAAAAAAAAAAACAACAAACATTTTAATAAGCAATTTCTAGCTTGCTCCCAGGCGGCATAAACTATATCTCCCCCATATAAAAATGATCATAATAAAAAGAGACAATTTTTTAAATATTTTAGTTGCACTTGTGTTATTAAACGAAAAGTAGAAAAAAAAATGTGAAAAACTGAATTTTTCCTTTTTTTAAATTTTGGATAAAGAAAATTAAAACAAAACATACTATAATAAAAATAATGCCCTGTGGCTCACATAAAGAAATGAAATTATTATTTAAAATGGAAAAAGTTATTGTTTTCCTAACCACATGTCCTAAAAAAAAAACAAAAAAAAAAAAACACGTGTCTGGTCAAGAATAGGGGAATATGATCAGGTCTATACCTCATGTAGCTCATGTTCTATAGTTCTCTAGGTCCAATACTACAAAGCAAAGCAGCAATCCTTACATGAGAAGACAACCAGCTAGAGGAGTGATTTTGTTGTAGATTTTTCAGCAGCGTTTTCCACTGCAGAATTAGTTTCCCATTGAATTGAATGGAAAGATTCTCATACAGGAAATCTGCAATAAAATCCACACCATAATTCACACCAAAAAAAATCTGCACCTGCGGATTTTCTGCCACTTGTTAGTGCATCCTGAATGTATCAGAATGAACGAATGGTCGGATCAGAGGCATCAGTGGCAGTTCAAAGTGTAATTGCACTTTTAAGAAACTTTTTACATATTATAATTATAGAGACATGTCAAAAGTTTTGATTGGCCGGGATCCAGGTTCTAAGACCCTTACGGATCACTAAGAAGAAGAGGTACGAGCGTCTGCCCCTTCACTTTACCTATCACTGTTGGTATCAGCACTCAGACCCCCACCAATAAAATTTTTGCGGTGTCTATGACATAAAAAAAATGCTTTTTGTAAGCGCAGTTCCCCTTTAACTGAGACACATAAAAGCTCTAAGTTTAGCTGAGGTCCTATGGTAAATCCGACTAAGGGCTCATGCACACGAACGTATTTTCTTTCCGTGTCCGTTCCGTTTTTTTTGCGGATCGTATGTAGAACCATTCATTTCAATGGGTCCACAAAAAAAAAAAAAAAAAGAAGTTACTCCGTGTGCATTCTGTTTCCGTATATCCATTCCGCAAAAAAAAAAAACATGTCCTATTCTTGTCTGTTTTGCGGACAAGGACAGGCATTGTTACAAAAAAAAAAAAGAACAGATGCAATACGGATGTCACACAGACATCATCCGTTTTTTTTTTGCAGATCCATGTTTTGGGGACCACAAAATACATACGGTCGTGTGCATGAGCCCTAAGGCTGAGTTCACACTTCAGTTATTTGGTCAGTTATTTTCATCAGTTATCGCAGAACAGGAGTAGATCTTTCCCTTATACCTGATCTCAGTGGAGGCTTCACTACTGGTTTTGGCTTCCAATCACTGATGGAAAAAACTGACCAAATAACTGAAGTGTGAACTTGGCCTAAGCATCAATTCCATATGAGCTGTACCAACTTAGCTCTGCTACATCTGACAACCCCAGCTTTGCTACTTCTCAGCGTGGTCGCATGTATAAAGGATCAGTGAGTACAGTTATGACATCCATAGATTATCGCTAGAATAGTCATTACTGGGACGTAGGTATATTACTTTGCCTTCGGTGCCTTCTCCTGCTCTTTTTCCGTTCCCTTCTTGTGCAGGTCCATTATCTGCGGTGGAGACGTCTCATGATCCCGGTATCAGACAGCTGCTGGAGACTTGTCAGCTTTCCTGCGAACTATAAGAACCTGTGTGGTTGCACAGGGTGCGGTTGTTTGAACATATCATAGCTCCCCTGCTCCCAGAATGCAATCCATCATTCTAATTGTAGATTTAAAGGCGATTGCTTTTTAAGCAAACATTGTGAATTCTGCATCTGGAGGGGGGAAAAAAAAAAGATGTAAACAGTTTCCAAAGAAGAAGGAGCGGTGCTCTAAATATCCAAGAGAGTGTGACATGTATTCACCCAAAGCACAGATCAGCCGCGTTTCAGCTCCTCATTGGGACCACTTTCAAGTAATGCAAAGTGTGAACACGTCACTATGTACATCAGTGTGATATCGTCATCAATTATTCAGTTGTGTAATACATAATATATACTTTCATATGATCATGTCTACATTATAGTGAAGTCTATAGCAATCCTGAGCTCAACATTAGTAGCAATTATATGCTTATAAACAACAAAAACTTTTCGGATGGTCAAATAGGGACGCTTATGACTTATGAATAGCGAATAGTATTTTACTTAAAGGGGTTGTCCCACGAAAAATATTGTACAGTTTTCAAACCAGCCCCTGGATCTGAATACTTTTGTAATTGCATGGGATTTTGTACAGCCACTGAGTTATTTAATAAAATCTATCTGTATAGTGCCACCTGCTGTCTGCTCTTTTTCTTATTTCTTTGTCCTGCTAACTGAGATGGCCGCACATGCTCAGTTTCATCCTTCATCTGCCTCCTGAGCTGTGATAGGGAGAGATGAGACACGCCCCTTGAGCTGTGATAGGGAGAGCTGAGACACGCCCCCTGAGCTGTGATAGGGAGAGCTGAGACACGCCCCCTCAGCTGCAGCAGAAAAGACACTCCCCTGAGCTGTGGAGATCTCTGGATCCATGTGAGGTACAGAGCTGGTTCTGTTAGAAACAGATTGTCATGTACTATATGATGTGTGGTTTTCATTTTTTACATTAATAGTGAGATAATAATTTCATTTAATAGGGTGTGGTGTAAACAGCAAATTTATTAATCACTTCATTTAAAAAAATCTGTCTGCATCCACCTGATAAAGGCAGTAAAGTCATGGCCATTAGGAGATTCACTGCAGTCCATTACCTGTTGTCAAGCAAGATCCGTCCCTGGTGAGAGACTCAGAAGACGGTAGAGTGGTCAGGTGGGGGCGTGTCAAAGCTAGCTGAGATCCTGAGCTTGATAAAAAAAAAAAACTGCTTCTACATTGCTTCTGACCATCGCAAGAGCCTCCCTTGTGTCAGTAAAGTGATATAGGGCTGTTGCACACTAGTGAGTCCATTGCGGGACTCATGCTCCGTGTGTGAGCGTGATCCTCAGTTCTGGACTTGCAAGAGCACACAGTATTATCATGATTTATAATGCTGTGTGCTTCTGCTTGACCTTACTTCTGTAGCATCAAAGTGACATAAAGATGTCAGTATGATCCTGTAAAAGTAAGGTCATCCGGCAATACACAGCATTATAAATCATGATAATGCCATGTGCTCCTGCAAGTCCAGAAAGGAGGATCACGTTCACACATGGAGCGCAATTTCAGCAATGGACTTGCTCATATGAATCAACCCTTGTCCCTCCTTATCTCTTCTGTGAACTCAGGAGCTGAAAACAAACACAGCGGGAAGTAAGGGAAAAGAAGGTACAGCAGTACAGTGCTGGCAGATTCCATAGAAGGGATAAGCCCCTTGCTTCTGAGTGAAATGCATCTAGCTGTGCAGCTGAAAAAGGGAATATTATGACTTGTATTACAGGTGAAATAAATCTTTACTGCATCCGAAGCACAGCAGGCATGTGTATGGCATACTGAGGCCGGTACTGCGCCTGTCTGATTTTACAGAAGGAAGTAATGCTCTGAAGCCATATTAGAAAAGTCACATGTTGGTGAGTGCTGCCCCCTCACTAATTTATATTAACGGGATTATCCTATAATTAATATAAAAAAAGAAAATCAGACATCATATAGTAAATGACAATCTCTTTCTAATAAAGCTAGAACCAGCCCTGTACCTAACATGGATCCAGAGATCATTACATTCATTGCTCTGCTAGATTTATATCAAGCTGACAGCTCAAGTGGAGTGTCTTTTCTGCTGCAACTAAGGGGGGGGGGGTGTCCATGCTCTTATTACAACTCAGGAGGCAGTTAAAGGATGGAACTGAGCATGTGCGGCCATCTCAGTGAGCCGGACAAAGAAATAAGAAATAAAACAAACAGCAGGTGGCGCTATACAGATACATTTTATTAAATAACTCAGTGGGTATGCTAAATTTTTAATTACATGCAATTACAAAATAATTCCAAACTAGGTGCTGGTTTGAAAACTGTAGAATATTTTTTGTGTGACTACCCCTTTGAATTTCAATCCTAGCCACACACCCTCTCCACTTCCAGTGTTTAAGACATATTTAGATGGGCATTACATTCAGCTCTATCACACATACAGTACAGTACTACGTACCTATTACATCCATGACGTCTCCTCTGAGGTAGACATTCTTTCCTCATCTTCTCCATTCTGCACAAACAACACATGACTTCTTTCAGCTGCGTCTCATTTCTGTAGAGTTTGCCACACAGACATCTTAGATTCTTCACTTTCATCCTCCTCCTGGTGCTCCAACAGTATTATCCTGCTGCTATTCCCAATACTGTGCGCGCTGTGTTCCACAATGCCCCCAAATAAAAAATAACAGCAGTACCATACATATATTCCCCAAAGTACTCTCAAAAGTCCCACCAATAGTAATAATTCTCTCCCAGAGTGCTCTCATTAGTAATAGTGCCTCTTGCAGTAATGCTCCCTGTGATCTACTAGTAGTAGTAGTGCCCTCCATATTGTTCCAATAAAAGTATAATAATAATGACCCACAGAACCCCAAGTAGTAATAATGCCCTATAGTGTGCCCAGTAGTAATAAAGCTCCCCAAAGTGCCCTCAGTAGTGATAAGGCCCTTAAAGTGCCCCCAGTAGTAATACAGCCCCCAAAGTTCCCCCAGTAGTAAGGCTCTCTGCTAGAGCCCCAAGTAGTAATAATGCCTCCTTGTAGAGCCCCCCCCCAGTTAGAATGATTCCAATAGTGCACCCAGTAATAATAATGTCTCCTGGAGTATGTCAGTAGTAGTAAAGTCCCCAGTAATGCCTATAATGCCCCTGTAGTACAGTAAATGTATGCCCTGCCTCCTAATAGTATGTGCCCCTGTAGTTAGCCCCATAATAGGCCCCTAGTAAAGCCCTATATTGTTCCAATAAGTGCCCAAATAATAATGCCCTATAGTGCCCAGTAGTAAAGCTCCCCAAAGTGCCCCAGTGATAAGGCCCTTAGTGCCCCCAGTAGTAATACAGCCCCCAAAGTTCCCCAGTAGTAAGGCTCCTGCTAGAGCCCCAAGTAGTAATAATGCCTCCTTGTAGAGCCCCCCCCCAGTTAGAATGATTCCATAGGCCAGTAATGTCTGAGTAGTAGTAATGCCCCAACTAGTACCCCAGTACAAATGATGCCCTGAATAATTATAATGGCCCCTGTGTAGTCTCCAGCAGTTATAATGGCCCCTTGAAGTGCCCTAACTTTATAATGCCCCCAGTATGTAAAATACCCCCTGTAGTGCTTCCAGTAGGCATAATAACCCTATAATGTCCCTAATAGATATAATGCCCCCCTGCAGTGCCTCCAGTAGGTAAAGTGTCACTTAGTGCCCCCAGTATTTATAATTTTCCCAGTAGTGCCCCAAGTAGGTAGATATAATGCCCTCAGTATGTGTGAGGCTCCTTGAAGTGCCCCCCAGTAAGTGGATTAAAAGTTATGGCTCTGGGAAGGCAGGGAGCGCAAAACGAAAACGCAAAAATGAAAAAACCTCTGGGTAGAAAGGGTTAAAGTGTAACTGTCAAAAAATCAATTTCAGCATATGTTACTGCTGCTGCAGCATGATGCATTAAGCAATCTTTAATTTTTTCAAATACCACGGTTTTCTTTCACATACTTACCAAATTTTGAGTTGGTAAAATTAGGGCATATAAGCCACTCCCTGGACATGCCCAGAAACACTTTTTTTTGTGGGCAGGGTTTGTGTTAGCCCCACCCATTTCTGGCACAGGACAGTGCGAATTTGCCAGGATTGTCTCTGAAAATGAGGGACAGTCGCAGCAAATACAGAACAGTTGGCAGCTATGCCTTCAGCTTCTCCCTTAGTTAAGGCTGTTTTGAACCCTACAATATGAGGATCTTCTCAAGATGGCTTCTACCTCACAGGGGTTTTTTTCCTTCCTCTGGATCAACTTGTAGGGAAACAGGCCGAACTGGATGGACAGAGGACTTTTTTCGGCCTTATAAACTATGTTACTATGTTACTATGGCTCCTCTGCCAGTTCTGAGGACAAAACTGCCTTCCCTCACTTCACATACACTTTAATGTTTTTTTTGTTTTTTTTTAGTAACACTAAGGGGCTTTATTAATGTAAGGGGAGCGCTGGAGAGAAGTACTGTGTGGAGGCACTAAGGGGGAGCATTACTGTGTGGGGGCACTAAGGGGGAGCATTACTGTGTGGGGGCACTAAGGGGGAGCATTACTGTGTGGGGGCACTAAGGGGGAGCATTACTGTGTGGAGGCACTAAGGGGGAGCATTACTGTGGGGGCACTAAAGGGGAGCACTACTGTGTGGGGGCACTAAAGGGGAGCACTACTGTGTGGGGGCACTAAAGGGGAGCACTACTGTGTGGGGCACTAAGGGGGAGCACAACTGTGTGGGGGCACTAAAGGTGAGAACTACTGTGTGGGGGCACTAAGGGGGAGCATTACTGTGTGGAGGCACTAAGGGGGAGCACTACTGTGTGGGGGCACTAAAGGTGAGAACTACTGTGTGGGGGCACTAAGGGGGATCACTACTGTGTGGGGGCACTAAGGGGGAGCACAACTGTGTGGGGGCACTAAAGGTGAGAACTACTGTGTGGGGGCACTAAGGGGGAGCATTACTGTGTGGAGGCACTAAGGGGGAGCACTACTGTGTGGGGGCACTAAAGGTGAGAACTACTGTGTGGGGGCACTAAGGGGGATCACTACTGTGTGGGGGCACTAAGGGGGAGCACAACTGTGTGGGGGCACTAAAGGTGAGAACTACTGTGTGGGGGCACTAAGGGGGAGCATTACTGTGTGGAGGCACTAAGGGGGAGCACTACTGTGTGGGGGCACTAAAGGTGAGAACTACTGTGTGGGGGCACTAAGGGGGAGCATTACTGTGTGGAGGCACTAAGGGGGAGCACTACTGTGTGGGGGCACTAAGGGGGAGCACTACTGTGTGGGGGCACTAAAGGTGAGAACTACTGTGTGGGGGCACTAAAGGGGAGCACTACTGTGTGGGGGCACTAAAGGTGAGAACTACTGTGTGGGGGCACTAAGGGGAGCACTACTGTGTGGAGGCACTAAAGGGGAGCACTACTGTGTGGGGGCACTAAAGGGGAGCACTACTGTGTGGGGGCACTAGGGGGGAGCACAACTGTGTGGGGGCACTAAGGGGGAGCACAACTGTGTGGGGGCACTAAGGGGGAGCACAACTGTGTGGGGGCACTAGGGGGGAGCACAACTGTGTGGGGGCACTAAGGGGGAGCACAACTGTGTGGGGGCACTAAGGGGGAGCACAACTGTGTGGGGGCACTAAGGGGGAGCACAACTGTGTGGGGGCACTAAGGGGGAGCACTACTGTGTGGGGGCACTAAGGGGGAGCACAACTGTGTGGGGGCACTAAGGGGGAGCACAACTGTGTGGGGGCACTAAGGGGGAGCACTACTGTGTGGGGGCACTAAAGGGGAGCACTACTGTGTGGGGGCACTAAGGGGGAGCATTACTGTGTGGGGGCACTAAGGGGAGCACTACTGTGTGGGGGCACTAAGGGGGAGCACTACTGTGCACTAGGGGCCTGTGTGGGGCACTAAGGGGGAGCACAACTGTGTGGGGGCACTAAGGGGGAGCACAACTGAGTGGGGGCACTAAGGGGGAGCACAACTGAGTGGGGGCACTAAGGGGGAGCACTACTGTGTGGGGGCACTAAGGGGGAGCACTACTGTGTGGGGGCACTAAGGGGGAGCAC
This sequence comes from Rhinella marina, assembly GCA_900303285.1. Lineage (NCBI taxonomy): Eukaryota > Metazoa > Chordata > Amphibia > Anura > Bufonidae > Rhinella > Rhinella marina. The sequence goes on along the minus strand of ONZH01029477.1, from coordinate 148,769 downwards.
TACTGTGTGGGGGCACTAAGGGGGAGCACTACTGTGTGGGGGCACTAAGGGGAGCACAACTGTGTGGGGGCACTAAGGGGGAGCACAACTGTGTGGGGGCACTAAGGGGGAGCACAACTGAGTGGGGGCACTAAGGGGGAGCACTACTGTGTGGGGGCACTAAGGGGGAGCACTACTGTGTGGGGGCACTAAGGGGGAGCACTACTGTGTGGGGGCAGTAATTGGGCAAAACTACTGTGAAGGGGTCACTGGATATTTGCATCATGGCTTCTTCTCCTTTGGATCTGCTATAGAACTGGAGGTCTGTGTCCAACCGTTCGAGGCTCTGCACCCAAATAGGGTGTTATATGGTGATATAAGTAGATGACACCTACATCAATGAGCAGCGAGACATGAAATTCATTGGCTCAGTCCCTTGTGTGGAATGTAAGAGTAGAAAGCTGCTTTTGACGTGACAGGTTACACATGTGATATGTCCACCACTGGTTTAACCCCTTAAGGATGCAGATAATGACACAGCAGATATTTTTCAGTTAGTTGGAACATTGTATAACATTTCATTACACAATGAATATGCTTTATTTGCTGAAAATAGAATACCCCTTTAAAGAGATTGTCCCATGAAAAATATTCTACATGTTTCAAACCAGCACCTGGATCTGAAGACTTTTGTAATAGCATGTCATTAAAATTTTAGCATAGCCACTGAGTTATTCACTGAAATCTATCTTTATAGCACCACCTGCTGTTTGTTCTTTTCACCATTTCTCTGTCCACAACAGTAACATTGCTGAGGTGGTCGCACATGCTCAGTTCCATCCTTTAGCTGCCACCAGCTGTATCTACTGTTAGAAGATGTGACAGTTACAGGAAGAGAGCTGCAGCAGAAAGAACACGCCCCCTGGGCTGTGATAGGGAGATATCTGCAGAGGAAAGGACACATCCCCATGAGAAAGGACAGCCCCACACCCCCGAGGTGCCAGCTTAAAATAAATCTATCAAAGCAGTTGGAGCAATGAATGTGGAGATCTCTGGATCCATGTGAGGTACAGGGCTGGTTCTAGCTTTGTTAGAAAGAGATTGTCATGTACTATATGATGTCTGATCTTCATTTTTACATCAATCATGGCATAACCCCTTGAAGCATTATTTGCTTATGTTAGCCGAGTACTTGGGTAGAACCGCTTATACATTAACTGTACAGGGAAACAAGTCTGCAGGAATGTATAGTGCAAATATCATTACTTCTTAAGTCAAGGCCAGACCTAGGGAAAATGAGCAAAACCTGTACATTAGAAAACACGGAAATAAATTGTAAAATATTCATTTCCTATAGATTTTTTTTAATTTAATTAAAAATTTTTGGGGAGAAAAAAAGGTCACCCATGTATGGTGGTCTATATAATGCACTGATGGGCCAGATACACCCTCTATAAGGTCTATATTTTATCAGTCCTGGGGTCAGGGGTGGACTGGGAACTTAAAGTGGCCCTGGAAAAAATACTAAAAGTGGGTCTGTAGGCAGAGCCATAAATACCATATTGTGGCACATTATACCGCCCCAACAGAGCCAAATACCACAGTCCATCACAAAATACCACCAGCAGCACAAAATACATCCCCAAAAACTTCCACTGGCCGGCCTTGAGGATGGCTCAGGTGGCCCCCTGGGCATTGGCCCACCAGAAAATTTCCCTGTAAGGTTTATGGCCAATCCGCCCCTACCTGGGGTAGTCAGATGATCGCCCTGGGTCCTTTCTCTGCCCCTCTGACTGATTTATTGGAGCAAAACTGCAGCCAACCAACCAGCAGCTGGTAAGACGGGATCCCAAAGTGAGACATAGATGTTGCAGCAGAACAGATTTATGGGAAACACATACCACAATTGCCATCCTTAAAGGGGTTAAGACTCTCACAGCACTGTCCACAGGATATCCAGGGAATGTGTGTGATCCCTGAAGGTCTTACCGCTGGGCCTCCATAGGTTAGAGAATCCACTATGACAATGGGGCAGTCGTTTAATGTGTTACCGCAGCTTCATGTACTTCTATGGGAAAGCCGCGCACAGCACTTGGTGCTTTCTCTGGTAGTGCACTACCCCAGAGGGACTACTGCAAAGGGTTAGGCCTCATTCACACGTCCGTGAAATTCTTCCGCATCCGATCCGCAATTTGCGGACCGTTTATGCGGATCCATTCATTTCAATGGGTCCTGGAAAAATGCGGACAGTACACCGTGTGCTGTCCGCATCCGTGTGTCCGTTCCGACTGTCCGCATAAAGAAATCCTCCTGTCCTACTTCTATCCTGATTTTGCGGTCCGTTGCCCAATGCAAGTCAATGGATCCGCAAAAATGAGGATGACATGCGGAAAGGCATCCGCATGTCATCCGTTTTTTGCGGATTCCGTTCCAGGAGGGGAGAAAAAAAAAAGATGTTATTCATTCTTCCGTTTTTTGCGGATCCGCAAAAAACGGATGACATATGGATACATCCTTTCCGTTTTTTACGGAAAAACGGAACGGATGTCCTGGAAAAATTGAGTTTTTTGCGGAACAACGGATCCGCAAAAAACTGACCGTTTTCCAGGATGTGCAAAAATATGGACGTGTGAATGGGGCCTTAATTGCTGTAACGTCATGTTATTGAGTTAAATGTAATTTGTTATGTTTGTGTACTTAATGGCACTGTATGGACAACTCAGGGTTAACACCTTAGCTCACTGTGTTAGGTTTCCAGGGTGATGGACCTGGGATCGCCCTTGGTTAGAGTAGTCTAGTTTGGGCTGAGTTACAGTGAAGAACTACATGTGCAAACTCTTCAGAGCTAGGCCCAAGCATAGACAATTTCCATCTCCACAAGCACTCCACAATTTGTTGGGTAATTTCTTCCAAGAACGGTGATTGTGGGGGCGTGGCTTAACACAGGGCGTTAAGTCGCTATCATACTGTGGCTCCCAATAATACTAATGCCCCATTAGTGCCGCCCAGAATTAAAAATGCCCTCATTAGCACCCCCAGTAATAGTAAAGCCTTGTTTAGTGCCCCCCAGTAAGAGTAATAGCCCCATTAGTGCCCCCCAGAAAGAAAAATGCCCCCATTAGTGCCCCCAGTTAGATTAATGCCTCCCCATTAGTGCCCCCAGTTAGAATAATGCCTCCCTATTAGTGCCCCCAGTTAGAATAATGCCCCCCATTAGTGCCCCCAGTTGTTCATCCTTCTCTGCTTCTGCGAAAAAAAAGCTCTCACCTCCACCATTTGCTCGCGCTGCAGTGAACACTCTCTGCTGACTGGAAGCTGAGCACAGGACCTGTCCTCAAGTCATCAGTGCGAGCAAACGGATGGAGGTGAGTGCTTTTTTTATTATTTAAATGGATTCTCCAAGTTATATATATTGATGACCTATCCTCAGGATAGGTCATCAGTATCAGATCGGCGGGAGTCCGACACCTGGCCGTATCAGCGCTTCCTCCTATTCATTGTTTACATGCTGGCCGTAACATGGGTAGTGGTGAGTAGGTGTATGTAAGTGTATGTAAGCGATTCTTCCCATAGAAATGAATGGGGCAGTTAGGTGTAATTAAACCTGCTCACCACTACCCCGTTACCGCCAGCATGTAAACAGTGAAGAGGAGGCAGCGCTGATACGGCGCCCGCGCCTCCTCTTCAAACAGCTGATCCTGAGGATAGGTCATCAATATATATAACTCGGAGAACCTCTTTAATTAAAACGAGGAGGGGGAATGAAGGCTGCACTAATGAGCGCCCCACAATGGAAGCGCTCATTAGTAGCAGTCCCCACAGGAAAATACAGACAATTAACATTGCTGGTAGAAAAAAATTACTGCCACCAGCAGGGCCACTAAAATACCGGCCTTGCCGGTGAGATACCAGCCGGGTGGCAACCCTATGCGGATGTGTAGAAAAAATGGTGTTTGTTCTGTAGAAATCTGGAGGTAGGGAATTTTGATATGGACTTGGCTCCAGTTTTAACTGCTGTTTGTTTTTTGATTGTAGAAGGAATGAGATCATCATCTATGTGTAGTATTTTCCTGTTTCCTCCTTGGTAAGTTATAAGTCTGTGAAAGTCTGGATAGGTCATCAGTATCTGATCGGTGGAGGTCCGACCCCCAGGATCCCCGACGGTCAGATTTTTGAGAAAGCAGCGGCGCTTGCAGTAGCACTGCAGCCTTCTCCCTGCTCAGCAAGCACAGCGCCTTACATTGTATAGTGGCTGCACTTGGTATTGCAGCTCACTTCTATGGGGCTGAGCTGTGCCTAGGTCATGTGACTGGTGATGAGCGAAGCAAGCTTCGGATGCTATTTCCGAAGTCGCTTTGTTCAAACCTTCGGATTAATACTGTACTGAGATCAGTCTCCATGCAGTTTTAGAATGTATGGGCACTGATGAGCCGAAGTTAGTTATTGATTTATTTTTAAAGGGGAAAATATAAATCTCTAAGAAAAAAAAACAAAAAAAACGTAGTGCTTCTTTACGCAATTTTAGGTTCTCCTATCATTCCTTATGTGTAGGTGCGGCTATAGAAGGAACTAAGCTATGCCTGGATAATTCCATGATTAAAAAATTTGGAAGATGGGATCCACATAGATTCATGTTGTGTATTGGACTGAGTTATTAGCTACAATTCTATTTTTCAGGCCGTAGATAGGTCTTTGTGTAATTTTATTTTTGGACCCAGAAGAGGGCATCCATTTTCAGAGATTTCAAGTGGAAGCAGGTGGTCCTGCTTTTAATAGGTGTCTGTCACCTCCAAATTCAAGTCAATCAAGTGTTGTCTGATATGAAAAGTTATGCCATATATGAAATTCTCATTTTTTTTTAAAGGTAAGGGGAAAAAAAACTATGATCTAGAGAAGGTTCTTCCAGCTGTGGTTGGTCTTTCAGACACAAGGACTTGGAGGGATTTATCTCAGGGCTTCACAGAAGTGATCTGGTTCACTTGTCTGTAGGACACAGATCTACATAGGGAAGGTGTCAGTGACTGGTGGGACATAGGGGTGCAGGAAGGGGTTAATTGTTCCCACTTGGTCTGGCGCTTCTTTCTACCCCTCGTTCTGTTCCTCCCTTTTTCTCCCTCTCCCATTTGGCTTCCAATTAGCTCTGTTGGGCTGCTGGCTGCCTGTTTACAGTGGAGGCCTCTGATGGCAGGGCTCACTCACTTCAATGGGTCCGCAATCACGGAGATGCGGAACGGAGGCTCAGATTGGAACACCACAGAAGCACTTCCGTGGTGTGTTTTGGCCGTGCCTCCGCACCGCAGAAAAGTAACACATGCACTACTCAAATGAATGGGTCTGCGATCCGCATGCGGCAGTCCCACTTTCAGTGCCATAGCACGGGCACTGAATGGACATGTTCGTGTGCATGAGCCCTTATTCTAGTATTGTCCTTAAAATTTAAGTTGTAGCTGGCGGTCGGTTAAAGTGGTGGAGATGACATATGGAGCTGAGGGTGGACATGCCCACTGGGAGACCGATGGGTGGCATTCCTATTCAGGGTTACTAATTGGCATATTTATCATTCATATGCTGCTTGTTTGAAAGATATTATTCTAATTAAAGTTGTATATGTAATGTGATAATAAACACAGTGATGTCACCGTACAGGGATAATAAACACAGTGATGTCACAGTACAGAGATAATAAACAGTGATGTCACAGTACAGAGATAATAAACACAGTGATGTCACACTACAGGATAATAAACACAGTGATGTCACCGTACAGAGATAATAAACACAATGATGTCACAGTACAGGGATAATACACACAGCGATGTCACAGTACAGAGATAATAAACACAGTGATGTCACAGTACAGGGATAATAAACACAGTGATGTCACCGTACAGGGATAATAAACACAGTGATGTCACAGTACAGGGATAATAAACACAGTGATGTCACAGTACAGAGATAATAAACACAGTGATGTCACAGTACAGGATAATAAACACAGCGATGTCACAGTACAGAGATAATAAACACAGTGATGTCACAGTACAGGGATAATAAACACAGTGATGTCACAGTCCAGGGATAATAAACACAGTGATGTCACAGTCCAGGGATAATAAACACAGTGATGTCACAGTACAGAGATAATAAACACAGTGATGTCACAGTACAGGATAATAAACACAGTGATGTCACAGTACAGGGGTAATAAACACAGTAATGTCACAGTACAGAGATAATAAACACAGTGATGTCACAGTACAGAGATAATAAACACAGTGATGTCACAGTACAGGGGTAATAAACACAGTAATGTCACAGTACAGGGATAATAAACAGTGATGTCACAGTACAGGGATAATAAACACAGTGATGTCACAGTACAGAGATAATAAACACAATGATGTCACAGTACAGGGATAATAAAAACAGTGATGTCACAGTACAGAGATAATAAACACAGTGATGTCACAGTACAGGGATAATAAACACAGTGATATCACAGTACAGGGGTAATAAACACAGTAATGTCACAGTACAGAGATAATAAACACAGTGATGTCACAGTACAGAGATAATAAACACAGTGATGTCACAGTACAGAGATAATAAACACAGTGATGTCACAGTACAGAGATAATAAACACAGTGATGTCACAGTACAGGGATAATAAACACAGTGATGTCACAGTACAGGGATAATAAACACAGTGATGTCACTGTACAGAGATAATAAACACAGTGATGTCACTGTACAGGGATAATAAACACAGTGATGTCACAGTACAGAGATAATAAACACAGTGATGTCACAGTACAGGGATAATAAACACAGTGATGTCACAGTACAGCGATAATAAACACAGTGATGTCACAGTACAGGGATAATAAATACAGTGATGTCACAGTACAGAGATGATAAACACAGTGATGTCACTGTACAGGGATAATAAACACAGTGATGTCACAGTACAGGGATAATAAACACAGTGATGTCACAGTACAGAGATAATAAACACAGCGATGTCACTGTACAGAGATAATAAACACAGTGATGTCACTGTACAGGGATAATAAACACAGTGATGTCACAGTACAGGGATAATAAACAGCGATGTCACTGTACAGAGATAATAAACACAGTGATGTCACAGTACAGGGATAATAAACACAGTGATGTCACAGTACAGAGATAATAAACACAGTGATGTCACAGTACAGAGATAATAAACACAGTGATGTCACAGTACAGGGATAATAAACACAGTGATGTCACAGTACAGAGATAATAAACACAGTGATGTCACAGTACAGAGATAATAAACACAGTGATGTCACAGTACAGGGATAATAAACACAGTGATGTCACAGTACAGGGATAATAAACACAGTGTTACCATAGAGAAAGGTATACAATCTGAAAACCCATAAATAAATATTCCGCCCGTAAAGCAGCAGGGGTTACTGGATCGGGTTGTGCATATGCTTAAGGCATACAAATGTAAACAGGTCCAGATGCGAACTGGTTGCAGCTCCATGCTCCGATTTATAACAGGTAAAAGGAATTTTAAAAAAATGGAGATTCCAGAGCACTCCTGAAGCTAATTTATTAAAAACAAGTGCTACGTGTTTTGTGAGTGAACCACTCTCTTCATCAGGCATATGTAAAATTGTGAAAAGTAAAACATCAAATCAGATCTACTAATGAGTCCTTATGAAGGAAGAATTGTGAACCGTCTGACTGATCAGTGAATTGGATGAAAAAGTTGCTCACATGGCCAACTGCCGAAGAAGAAGGTGGCGGTGTGAGTGAGCTCCTGCGTTTGTCTCCCTCACAAGCGACTCCAAAGCGCTTAATCAGGAGCTATCTGCACCTACTGGGCGACGAATCACTCCTGGGGCGGTATGATGACCAGAAAGAGGGCTGGGAGACCTGGACTGCGCCGGCTGACAGACTTCTTCTCCTCTCCTGAAGCGCGGTCTCCATCCCCGACACAGCGGCCTACTTCCGGTGCATCCACAGTAGCGGTGCATACGGCGCGAACAGGAGACTCGTCATCGTCTCCGCTTCCTCCACGCTCCCTCTCTCCTACCTCAGAGAGGCCTGCTGGCCCACAGTCTCTCTCCCCTGGGTCAGACACCAACAGTGCTTCCAAGCACACACAGGTACCTACAGGAAGCATTACCACCACAGTAATGGCGCATGCTGCAGCGCCTCTGTCTATGTCAGCGCCATACAGAGAAAATTGTAGCTCCCCATCACGGATGGCAGCAGCTCCCATACTGTCTACAGAAAGTCTGCAAAATGATATCTCTCCCCCTGCCATAGATACAGCAGTTTCTTTTACTTATGCTTCCTCAGCAGATAGCATGGCGGATTTTTCAGATCCTCTTAAAGATTTTCCCTCATCTGATCAGGCCATCTCAGTTACTCTATTTAAATCCATGATGTCCACGCTTCACAAATCACTTGCCTCCCAGTTGGGACGAATGACATCCTCTATCACCTCTTCTATTGACGTCATAGGCTCAAGAGTGGATCACATTGAAAACAAAATGGGAGAACTTACCAGCTCTCATAATGAGTTAATTGATGCACACTATTCACTTGTGGACGAAGTAAAAGCTCTAATGGCGAAGCTAATGGATTTGGAGGACAGAAATAGGAGAAACAACCTCAAATTTAGAGGGATACCTAACTCCCTCCAGAACAGCGATCTTATCCCGTTTCTTCAAGACCTCATAAAAGCAGCTCTTCCTGATACTAATCCGCATTTACTGCTCATCGATAGAGCACACTGGCTTCCTAAGCCTAAGCATATCTCTGAAACAGCTCCTATTGACGTCATTGCGAGAATCCACTATTACCATGTTAAAGAGGCATTGATGACATCAGTACGCAAACAGAAAGGCCTACCGAATCCTTTCCATAAGATACAAATTTATGCTGATTTGTCGCAGGCCACCCTGCAAGCTTGCAAAAACTTTGCACCTGTTACCTCTTCCTTGAGAGATTCCAAAATTCCCTACAGGTGGGGATTCCCGCTTAAACTCCTGATCTACAAGAATGGAAAACTGCACGTTCTGAAAACTCCTGAGGAAGGTATAGATCTTCTCAAGTCCTGGAATTTAGAAGACGGCTCTTCCATCGCTACTCCTCCATCTAGAGCAAGTCCTAGACATGTGTCACGCGACTGGTCTTCAGTGGGCGAATGAACAGCTTTTTCATCCGCCTTAAATCTCCTGTTCTTCTACTTCTGGAGGGAGACACTTATTGGCCCGAACTTTTCAGAAAATCCCCCAGATGATTGAAGGACTCTGGATTCCTCAGTCCTCCTCGTATATCCTTTTTTCTTATTATGATTCATCTTTTGTTCAGATGTTCGTTTGTTCTAATTGTTTTAGTTTTAAGGATCTGCAAGTTCCCTTACTGATGCTAATGGGTGTATCTATACGTTCCTCTCTGGAGGTCTCGCTTTCTTTATGGTATTATCATGGCGGTTAAAGTGATGTCTATTAATGTCAGAGGTTTAAACTCCCCTTATAAAAGGTCGTCATTATGGAAAGAGGCTGTCGCTAATCACTCAGATATCATTTGTGTTCAAGAAACACATTTTGTTAAAAATAACCACCCTGCTTTTTCACGTAGGGGTTTTTCCCAGATTATCCTGGCCAACTCGAACAAGAAAAAAGCGGGAGTGGCTATGGCTGTGAGCGACTCTTTACAATTCCAAATTGAAGATATGCTAATTGACGACCATGGCCATTACATTGTAGTGGTTGCTTCTATTGATTCCAAAGTGATGACTCTGGCCACTGTTTATGCTCCTAATACTTCTCAGGTGCGTTTCTTGAATAGGCTCATGAGGAGAATTAGGAAAATACAGAAAGGCCCCCTTCTTCTTTGTGGAGATTTTAATGTGATACCTGATAGAGATCTAGATTCCACTACCAAAGGAAAATCTCACTCCTCTACTCTGGGGAAATGGTTAACGTATAATAACTTGTATGATTCCTTTAGATGTTTTAATGCATGTTCCAGGGAATATACCTATTATTCACCTCGTCATAGGTCATTTTCACGCATAGATCTGCACTTAGTGGACAGACCCTTGTTGAATATGATAAAATTCTCTTCTATTGGAATCTCTTCGTGGTCAGACCACACTCCAGTATTTTGTAACCTGGAACTCGCTCCCCTTCCCTCCCCTATGAGATCAATACATATTTGTTACAATACATATTTGTTGCGCCATCCTCATTATAAGGAACAGATAGCTAACCAGATCTCTGAATATTTCCTTTTGAACAATATAGACAATATAGATCCATATGTGCTTTGGCAAGCTCACAAAGCTACTATAAGAGGGACCCTAATTAAACACAGTGCTCTTCACAAACGTTTGAGGGAAGCCAAACTAACTACGACGCTCTCTAACATAACTGTCACTGAGGCAGAGTTGCGTAAAACTCCCTCGATACAACTTCATAGGAAGCTCATGTCACTCAGACATGATGTACATGCTATACTACAGATGGACCATGATAGATATATAAATTCCATGCGAATATCTTCTTATCGATCTTATAATAAACCTAGTAGGCTCATGGCGAGAAGAGTTAATCCTATTCCCCATAAATCTAAGATTCCATATATTTTAGCTTCAGATGGTTGTTCAAAGTTGGAACATCCTTCAGCTATTGCAGATGCGTTTAGTGAATACTACGCAAGTCTCTATAATCTGAAGGATGACACAGCAACTTATCAACCCTCCAGTAGCGACATCGCCAATTTTCTCTCCTCCATTAACTTACCTAAACTATCTAATCAACAACTGGAAGGGTTGAATTCCCCCATCACAGAACAGGAGATTCTATCCACCATTAAAAGATTGAAACACGACAAAGCTCCGGGTCCTGATGGGTATTCTAACGAATACTATCAACTTTTTTCTACTCTCCTGTCACCCTACTTGCTGTCTGTTTTCTCTGTGGCTATGGCTGGGAAACCTTTTCCAGGAGAAATGCTGCAGGCTACCATAGTGACGATACCGAAACCGGGGAAACCAACTACCTCTCCTGCAAACTTTAGGCCCATTTCATTACTTAATTGCGACATTAAACTGTATGCTAAAATTATTTCCCAAAGACTGATTCAGGTATTGCCATCTGTCGTCCACAGCGATCAAGTAGGTTTTACTAAAGGAAGACAAGCCCCAGATGGAACTAGAAGGATTATAGGACTAATGGAAAAAGTGGGAAGATCCAAAATACCTTCGGTGCTTTTAACGCTTGACGCGGAAAAAGCATTTGATAGAATCCATTGGGGCTATGCATTTGCAGTATTAGACAAATTTGGCTTTCTGGGTCCGATACTGTCTGCCATTAAGGTTCTCTATACTAAACCCTCGGCCAAAGTATTAATTAATGGGTCACTATCTCAACTGTTTCACATAACAAACGGGACTCGGCAGGGGTGCCCCTTATCCCCTTTTCTGTTTTTACTAGTGATGGAACCTTTCGCTGAAAGAATACGGATGGCGGAGTTGGTGAGAGGTATCCCGGCTGGACATAGCATAAATTGGGACTGTTTGCTGATGATGTAATCTTGACACTTACTGAGCCATTGTCCTCCATTAGAGAGGCTTCTGTTATAGTGGAACAATTTGGTAGGGCATCTTATTATAAAATAAACGAGGCAAAATCACAAATGCTCCCAATTTTTATCTCTCCCTCCTTGAAATCTCTAATTAGCAATGAATTTCCTTTCCAATGGTCCACCTCCTCAATTACATACTTAGGGATTGAGCTTTATTTCCACTCCATAAAATGCAATCCTGTAACTATGTCCCCCTGCTGGCTACCTTACAATCTACCTTGTCCGAGTACTCTAAGGTTGAATTGACGTGGTTGGGTAGAATTGTGGTTTATAAGATGATGATCCTCCCCAAATTGCTTTATTATTTTAGAACTTTGCCCATTCCTATGTCAAAAGCGGTTATCCAGAAATTTCAAAGGCAATTATTCTCTTTTATATGGAAAGGAGGCAAACCTAGAATAGCAGCTTCCATTTTATATGCTAATAAAACTAGAGGAGGGATGGGTATCCCAAATCTTCAGGGCTATTATGAGGCCATGGGGTTTAAGCAATTAAAATACTGGTGGCAACAAGACACTTCTATCAGCTGGCCTAATGTGGAGACTGATTTAAACAATGGAAAATCGCTTAAATTGCTAATACTGTTACACTCTCTAGATGTTAAAACTCCCCTTCCTACTGCGGCTCCTCTTGTATCTTTAATCCAAGTATGGAAGAAGGCCCTTTCCATGTGCAAGAATGGGGTAGCAATGAAACAGGTCGTTCTTCCCATTGAAATCTTAGAATCTTTGATTCCCGACCTCTCGACATCTCTTTGGAGGGAGCGCGGAATTCGCTCATTGTCTGATTTCTATGAGGGAACGGAAATAAGACCCTTTTCCTCTTTTCACACTCTGTTTGCCATTCCATCATCTAAACATTATGATTATTTAAAGATCACTCATTTTCTGAGGCATACACCTATCCAACACGCATCAATTCCCATATCTGTATTTAATTTCTTAGACCACAATTCGGAGAGTGCCAATATCCCTACAAAATCGATGTATGAAGTTCTGATAGGTGATTCAAAACTGATTAAAAAATCTCATCTTTTGAAATGGGAAATAGATCTCACTATGTCATATTCACTAGAGAACTGGCAAAAAGCAATCCAAACCTCGGTGACAGCCACAGCATGTTCTAATATTCTGGAAGTATACCATAAACTTTTGACCAGATGGTATTATACTCCGGTCAAATTGTCCCAGATTTTCCCGAACGTAGATAATACCTGTTGGAGATGTAAGAGATTTCGTGGTGATTTACTCCATATTTTTTGGGCCTGCCCACTTCTTAAATTATACTGGGAAGAGGTTGAACAACTCATAACAAGAGTGTTCTCTGTACCAGTGCTTCTCAACTCTAGTTTAGCACTGCTCTCTTTGGGCATAGAAAAAATACACCACTCGCAGAGGAAGCTAATATGCCATATTTTAATGGCAGCTAACCTTCTTATTGCTCGTAATTGGAAGTCCCAACAGCCTCCTACGCTATTAGAATTGGAAGGTATGATTTCGACTCATTGTATTTATGAACGGGGCTTGGCCTTACGTCAAAACTCCTTAGCCTTGTTTCTCAATCGGTGGAACCTCTGGCTTGCTTGCTTTCCTTTGCCTGCTCTGAAAGATAATTAATATGATACTCCCTTCTATGTACTGCGGATCCTGTTTTTTCACTGTTCTGGTTCTGTACTTGAATGGTCATTCTTTGTGTAGTGTGTTTTGTTTTACATCTGTGTGATAGATGGGTTGGAGTTGGGGTTATGGGTGCCACATGAAGCCCAGTGTGCCGTGGACTCATTTCCTCTACTCTTTCTAACTCCTTCAAGTTTATCTGCAATTTATGTACACTTGATGCAGTTTATCTTGAAATATCTTGAAAAATTTCAATAAAAATTTATGTTTAAAAAAAAAAAAAAGTTGCTCACATGTAGTGGGGAGTTGTATGGTGGAAGTTCGGAATCTAAACCAACCATATTGTTTGGGAAGCGCCTGAAAAAAGCTGTGACGTCATGGACTCCCAGAAGAGTTGGCAAGTCTCCAGGGTGCTGCAGAAGCCTCCTAGAAACTCCTAGAAATCAACCCTTACTCATACTTGCCAACTCTTCTAATACGTCTAGGAGGTACCTGGAAAAAGGGGCAGAAGAAAGCAGCCCTCCAGTTATATTCTGCACTTAGATGCTTCATTAGACGCAGTCCGAAATATTGGTATATCACATATTTATATATATAATATAAAGCCCATATGTGCCTTACCACAGAAAAGGGTACTTGCAACCCGTTGTTGACTAATGTTATTTCATATGTAAATGCAATGTACCTAGCATCTCTCTGTATGGATCAGTTGGGGTTAACTATCCTGACTCAGCCCCTGCAAGAAATTAGGTGTGGACTTGTGTCCGCCCCTAGATTAAGTCTAGTGAGTAGTGTGTTTGGAGTGAGAGAAACATGTCCTCACTCTTCAGAAAACGAGGCCTGATTTCTCTGAGAACTTTACAGAGACTTCAAAGAAAGAGAGAAAAGAAGATAGAAGGTCCAGAATCTGCAAAGCCGAGCACTGGAGTCAGTCAGTAAGCTATTTGCTGTTTAAGGTTGATAGAGGCTTTATGGTCCTGGCCAGCCGTCTCTTAATCCTGTAGCCCTCAGCTGGGAATTACAGACACTACTGCAAGTTTAATATTACCAGCCTTAGATTCTACAGAGAGAGACTTTGGGAAGATGGAGAGTAAGGAGTACTACAATCCACACCGTGCCCTATATCCATACATTGCTATCTGGGAAGCTTTGCACTGAATACTGTTTGGAACTGTGTGTTGATACCGTTGGATGTACTACAATGCCCATTCCGCACTAAAAAGAGATGTTTATTTTCTACAACTGGCCTGGTTACTGACTCTAGCACCGTTCGCCGGCCATAGCACCTACACTTCCTGCCTTGCACCCATACAAAACATTAACACCAAAAATTTAACACAAAAGGCACCCCAACTACCATCAGGCAGGCGCCCCAATATTAGGCTGTGCCCCCAGGGAAGAAAGGGTGCACCCTCCTATGAATGCCCTGGCCCTAGGATGCATTGATGTGAGGATTGCCACTGTGAATAAATATTGAAGCCAGAGCCACTACCACTCCGTTCTTCTCCTCCAGGCCTTGCGGCAAAAATTTGCATCGGAGACAGTATACAAATCCTTGGAAGCCCTAAAGAGACTTTATTGTGCCACCAGAGTGTCTTTTTGTGGATTCTAAGATAACACAGTGATGCAGAGACTCATCTTGGGTGTTGTCACTACACTTGTTTGCTGTTAAGGCATAGAGTTGTGCTATTGGCTGCGCACTAGCAGAGAAAAGGTTAATGATTCAAATTGGATCCACCCTAAACAGGTCTGGCTCTGCCCATCCAAGCGCGGGCATTGACAACCCGTCTACCAAAGAGGAAACTACAGTCTAGTAAGGGTAAGGACGTAGCTCGCTGCGTTCCTCATTCACTTTGGTACAATGACACTGGCTGACCTGTTACATGTGCACTTGAAGACATCTGTGTTGGTCCCATGTTCATATGTGTCCGCATTGCTGAGAAATATGATGTTTTATTATATGCAAATGAGCCTCTAGGAGCAATGGGGGTGTTACCATTACACCTAGAGGCTATGCTCTCTCGCTGGAATTGCCGCATCATGTCCACTTTGATTGAGAGGACCAGGAGGTGAAAACATCATCACGTCTGGTCCTGTCAATCAAAGCGTAGAGGGCACGGCAGTTACAGAGAGAGCAGAGCCTCTAGGTGTAATGGTAACGCCCCCGTTGCTCCTAGAGGCTCATTTGCATATAATGAAACATCATTTTTTTCAGAAATGGGAGCACATATGAACATGGGACCAACACAGATGTCTTCAGCTGCCAAGTGCACATGTGACAGATCAGCCAGTGTCATAGGTGCAAAACTGCTGACAGATGCCCATTAAGTCTTATACAGACTTTACTGCTATGAGAGGGACATTGCTATTACGCCCTTCACACTTAGACACAGCTGGGAATTACAGCCACTACTGCAAGAGTAATATTGTCAGCCTTAGATTCTGATGAGAAGACGTGTGAGTGTGTGATGCTGCCTCATGCAGGGAGACACCATCCTCTTAAATTGCACACTACCAAAAAGAAAAATGTACTAAGAATTGACCTCTAAGGGACAACAGAACAGACATTTTCAGAAGGTTGAGGACCATTAAAAGGACAATGGGCTGACTCTGTTAGTAAAGGTAAAGCATGCTTATGGCATGGACTTTACTGCCTGTGGTTCAGGTTAATTGCTTTTGGCTCCCGCCCCATTTCTTAGATGGACTGGCCATCTGATCTAGGACTGCACCCTCCAGTTGGGCATTGCAGATTTATGAGGAACACATTCACTCCTGTGGTCAATTAAGATTGCATAATGTTTCTAGAGAAAGACCCCTATACACAGCCTCTGGGAAAAAGCCCACCTTGTGATATATCTCTGAACTGTGCCCTCTACTGATATTTGTGCTGTGAAACTCATCATCCTCAGTAAAGATGTTGTTATCCATGTGCTCTGAACTTGTCTTCCAGCCTTGCACTCTGCTAACCATCCGCCATTAAGGGCACCCAAGCCACCACAAGGCAGGAGCGCCCAAGCCCAGGGTTTGTCCGAGGGGAACAAAGGGTGTGCCTCTCCATGCACTGCAGCCGCGGTCAAGGGGAGTGACAGAGTAGGAATAACCACCGTGAGGACTACAACCCCCACTCATTGCCACTGCATTCACTGTCATTCTCAGGTCATTACCCAAAGCAACCGATCAGATCCCACCTTTCATTTTCCAAAGGAGGTATCAAAAATGACAGGTGGAATCTGATGGCTGCACAGCCAATAACAATGCAGACCAACAGCTTGGTCCTAATTGTACCCAGGGGTGCACCTAGCCTTTCTGCTGCCTGAAGCGAAAACTGAAACGGCGCCGCCTCAATGACAATTTCTTAACCTAACCCCTTCCCTTCAGACCATGGCCCTTCAGCTGCCTCAGGACCTGGTGCTGCCTGAGGCGATCACCTCACCTGGCCTCATTGGTGGCGCACCCCTGATCCTACCCTAATACTGCTCTATATCTTTTGAAGCTTATACAGGGAAAATAGTTAGCTAACTGCAGCATCTCTAGGCTGGCAAGGAGCCGGACCTGCACCGGGCAGATAATTGTTAATACAGTTCGAGTTTGAAAGGAGTTCTTCCTGATGAAATTACTTTAGAACTTTGGGGGTCATTTATCAAACTAGTGTAAAGTAGAACTGGCTTAGTTGCCCATACCAACCAATCAGATTCCTACTTTCATTTTCCAAAGGAGCTGTAAAAAAGAACTGGTGGAATCTAATTGGTTGTTATGGGCAACTAGGCCAGTTTTACTTTACACCAGTTTGATAAATGGCCCCATTTATTTTTCAATGTGACTTATAGTATAGTATTTTTTGCATCTTATTGCAATTTATTTAGGATCTGTCAACATGATTAAGTCAACATTTGCTATCTGTGCACTTCAGGTAGTTTGGCTACACTGACTACTTCATTTCATGCACTGCAGTTATGAGGAAAAGAAATTCACAAACTAGAGGAAATAGGATGCCTATTTGCTCCATTACTGGTTGTCACAAGAGTGGCATCACCATGGAAATGTAGTTGCTAATAGCAACTAATCAGATTCCATCTTTCATTTCTCAAAGGTTCTTTACAAAATGTAAGCAACCACCTGATTGGTTGACTTGACATGAATGCCTTGCTCTACTTTTGTCCGGTGTTTACAACTCTACTTATCCCCCCTCCAATCTGTATACAGGAGTCAGTCATAGTCTGGAATATGATTATAAAGACTGTATCCTGGTTTACCTATATTACTGGCAATTTTCCCGGAGTTAAGATGGCGACCTGATCCCCTTCCCATACGTCCTTCACTCTCTATGGTTATAACGGTCGGCATTACGTCACATGTCCGTCTCGCTGAATAAAGTTAGGATTACCCAGGATTCCAATCGGCTACAATTCAGAGTTTTTATAGGCGTTTATCTCAACGGGGCGTGGCTTACATTCCCGCTGCGCTACCCGGCGACTGCACAGGTGTAGGGTCCTGGCAGGGGGCGGGGCCAGCTCGTCTCCCTCCCCCTTCCATATACCTACAGTCTGTATTACCCCCGAGTGTCCTCACAACCGCTGCAAGACCAGGTACCGTACACACGACCAGGACACTAACGCACGACTGTATATACAGTTACCGTGCCCTAGACCTCAGGCAGACATCATGTAATACAGCACCATGCATTACATGGGGATATCACAATATATCAATAAAATTCTTGTATTTTGCTGTAATTTCATGGCTTAACGACCTTCAGTCTCATCTGTGCTTGAGAAAGCTGGGTGACAACCAATGTGGCTGCTATTACAGCGCTCATAAGTGTTGTCACCCAGCTTTCCTAGAGTCCTGAGTGCCTGGCGTGGCCGGTAATGAAATGGCCTGGCATCAGGAGATGCATTGCTGTATAACTTGCTGTTCAGGAGCCTGGGAAATCTGTGTGGCCGCCGCTATGGCAGCTGTGATGGTGCTCCTAATGGTTGTTGCTCTCTAAAGCTGTGATCCCAACCTGTGGCTGTCTAACGATTGCGGTACTACAACCCCCAGCATGCACTGTCCATGCAGAGCCTCTGTGACACACTTTTCTGACACATAGCAGAGAATGGAGCCATTTTCTTACATTGATTCTAATGTCTGTGTCCCTGCAGCTCCTCCTAACCTTAGAAAACCCGCGAGTTCTTCCGTTTTCATCTGGCGTCATGCAGACTACGGACTTGGGAAGCAAAGAGACGGGGAAGATCTGGCACAGGAAGCCGATGCCGGCCGCGAACGATGGGTAAGTGCCCCTTCTGAGCAGCGTCCGTGTTCTGCTCCCAGCAGTGACATCCCTATTTAGGGACACGTCCTTGCTGAGGTCAGTGGCTGCAGGGGACGTCTGTGACCCTGTCTAAGCAGGAGGCTACAGGTCGGGGGACTGGAAGCTTGGTGGGTGGACCCCTTTAAGGGAGTTGTCCAAGCTTTTACTGTTGATGACCTATCCTCCGTATAGGTCATCAATACGAGATGGCGGGGGTCCGACACCCCCACGATCAGCTGTATGAGGAGACGGCGCGCGTTCTATAATCGGAGTACCCCTTTAAAATTTAATTAAAGAGGACCTGTCCCCTCTCCTGACATGTCTGTTTTGGTAACTACTTGCATTCCTCGTGTAATAACAAAATCTATTTGTAAGACTCTATGTTGTGCCATTCCTTCTAGAAGTTTATGAAAGAATTGCTAGCAGTCTTCAATAATGGTCCATGTGGGCCTGCACAGTTTGACACCAGCAGCACTGATTGGGTAGTATCAGACTGTGCAGGAGCACGCCCCCAACTGGTAACACTCATCTGGACCTCTTGTTGCAAACTGCTTGTAATTCATTAATAACTTATAGCATGAATAATAGAGGAATGCCACAACACATAGTCATAACAATAGATGCTCCAGAACTGTCATTATCTGGGGAATGCAATATAGTCACTAAAACGAACATTTCAGTAGACGTGACAGCTCTTAGGGAGGGGTGTAAGTTTGGGAAGACCCCCACCCCACGTGGCTGGATCTGTGGAGAGAAGCATACTTATTTGCTCCCGGCCGCTTGGTTCCAGCTCCTTTGTTCCCAGTGTCTCAACATCTAGTTTGATAGGCCAGGGCGGTGACCTGCTCCTCTTGTGTCACATTCATGGTTCATGTCATGCAAGGGGGGGCATGTCCCCTCTGCTGCAGCAGTGTTAAACTGGACGCTGATAATCTGGGAGCTGGGCACAGTAGCGAGGAACCAGAACCCATAAGTGGGGAGCGGATAAGTATGTTTCCCACTGCAGGCCCGACCACATGGCTGGAGTCTGCCTTAAAGAGGACCTTTCACCACTCCTGACATTACTGTTTTAATAGCTCCATGCATTCCCCATGTAATAACAATTCTGGAACATCTATTCTTATGTCTGTATGTTGTGCCATTCCTTTATTATTTGCGCTAGAAGTTATGAATGAATTACTATTTGTCTTCAGTAAAGGAACAGAGGGGAGGTAACCAGTTGGGGGCGTGTCCCTGCACAGACTGAACATGGCAGCACTGATTGGCTAGAGTCAGACTGTGCAGGTACACCCCCAACTGGTCACCTCCCCTCTGTTCCTTTACTGAAGACAAATAGCAATTCATTCATAACTTCTAGTGCAAATAATAAAGGAATGACACAACATAGAGACATAAGAATAGATGTTCCAGAATTGTTAGTACGTGGGGAATGCATGAAGCTATTAAAACAGGCATGTCAGGAGTGGAGAAAGGTCCTCTTTAAGTCTTGGTTTTAGTTGCTCACAGCAATCCATGCACATGCTATAGAGATTTCTGCAACAAATCTGTGGGGTGTGAATATTCTCTTGCTGTGTATATGTGGACGTATGAATTATACCTTTTTCTTTCTTTGCAGGATTATAGTGAACGTCCTCCATGGAGCTGGGGGCTCCCAGGCCAAGACTATGCGGTTTTTACAGGTTGCGTTTGACAGCGCTGGAGATTGCTTCCTTGCTGGAGATCATTTAGGAAGTATCTATCTTTTCAACCTCAATAGAAACAGGTGAGCGTCGCCTTTTGAGACAGCAAATACACAGCTCTCCACCCCCTGCAGCCCTGTGGACGTTACGGACGCAGCTCCCTCCCATTAAGACCTCATAGTATAGGTCATCAGTATTAAAGTTCTGGGAAATCCCTTTAAAGAGGACCTCTCCCCTCTCCTGACAGGCCTGTTTTAATATCTTCATGCATTCCCCATGTAATAACAATCCTGGAGCATCTATTCTTATGTCTCTATGTTGTGCCATTCCTTTATTATTTCTACTAGAAGTTATGAATGAATTGCTAGCAGTCTACAGTAAGGGTACAGAGGGGAGGTAACCAGTTGGGGTTGTGTCCCTGCACAGTCAGAACATGGCAGCACTGATTGGATAGAGTGAGTCTGTGCAGGTACACACCCCCAACCTGTTACCTCCCCTCTGTACCCTTACTGCAGACTGCTAGCAATTCATTCATAACTTCTAATAGAAATAATAAAGGAATGGCACAACATAGAGACATAAGAATAGACACTCCAGGAATGTTATTACAGGAGGAATACATGAAGCTATTAAAACAGGCATGTCAGGAGCGGTGAAAGGTCCTCTTTAAGTATTGAACGTGATAATATTTTTATATAATAATGATAATGATTTTTCCCTTTTTCTCTCAGGTTCGATCTCGTGCAGAGAACGCAGCAGGCCTGCACCGCTCTGGCGTTTAATCTGCATAGGCAGTCTGAATTCCTCGTGGCTTTGGCCGATTATTCTGTGAAGTGTTTTGACACAGGTAATATGTGAACCTTGCAGTGTGTCGTTGTCAGGCCTCTTCTCAGATGGGGACTTCATGGGTCCACGCCACTATTTTCTTTTATTCTATATGAGAGAAGCAACGCAGTTTCCGATTCATGTGGCACTGACTATAGGAGGTCGCAATAACGCCCGTACACACAATATTACTCTCTGAATGACGTCTCCTGTGTATTTTGACAACCTGCCTCTGCTATGGAGAGAATCCTCCCGCGTGTCCATCTTATTAACTGGCTGCAGAGGAGATGATCATGGTGGAGAGGAAGAAAACAAGCTGTGGACTGGAGGGTGGACACATGGAAGCCAGTGTGCGGGTAGCCGCTCAGTATTAATCTCTCCATAGCGGAGAAAGGCTGCGAGAACCTGGCAGAAGTTATTTCTTCCCAGACAACCCTTTCATGGCAGCACTGAATATAGCAGCATTATTCTCTGTGTGATTCTCTGCATCTCCAGAACATACGTATAGAGCTTTTCTAACTTTTTTTCTGAGGACAAATTCATAGGTTTCTTACGATTATTAAATGTATAACAAATAAAGGGGAGATTAATCAAACTGGTGTAAAGTAGAAGTTGCCTAGCTGCCCATAGCAACCAATCAGATTCCACCTTTCATTTTTCATTGCTCCTTTGGAAAATGAAAGGTGGAATCTGATTGGTTGCTATGGGCAGCTAGGCAACTTCTACTTTACACCAGTTTGACAAACAATCTTATAGGTTTTTTCAAGTTAGAAATGCATAGTGCGCTGCATATTTACTTACAATTTATGACATTATATAAATTTCTTTATTCCAATAAATATGGTTTAAGTTCCATCTCAGGAATGGAAAATTGGTAAGAAATTGTCACCGTTTTACCACAGGAAATTTATTATTACTAAATGATTGGCGGAAGGAAGGAATTCCTTCTGAATGAATTGGAGTCAGAGTCAGAACTTAAGCTTACTGAGTCCTCAGCCCTGCCCCAAAATGGCCTTGCTAAAAAATACAATGAACCCCAACAACAAAAAGCCCTCATATGGCAACATTGTCAGAAAAATAAAAAAGTTATGGCCAGAAAAAAAAGCCGCAGTGTGTCTTATTTTGTACTTCTCTGTGGCTGAAAATACTCAAAAATACTAGAGGAGTATTTTTACTGTTCCAGAAAAAAATGTTGTGTGACCTCCACTGATTAATGTATTTAAGGGTTTCTCTCATCATATGAGGTCATAGAGGTGTTCCCCTGCAAGCCACATCTCTCCCTCCGGCAGACTCATCCCATCAATATCTGTTTTAGTAACTGCTTGCATTCCCCATGTAATAACAGATCAGGAGCATCTATTCTTATGACCATATTGTGCCGCTCCTCTGTTATTCCTTCTAGAGGTTATGATTGAATTGCTAACAGTTTGCAGTAAAGGTCCATCTTGATGATACCAGTTGGGGGTGTGTCCCTGCACAGTCTTAACACTGTCCAATCAGTGCTGCCAATGTCAGACTGTGTAGGGTCACACCCCCAACTGGTAACACGCAGATGAACCTTTATTTGCAGGCTTCTAGAAGGAATAATAGAGGAACGGCACGACAGAGTCCTAAGAACAGATGCTTTGGAATTATTATTACATGGGGGATGCAAGTAGTTACTAAGGCAGACATGTCAGGAGAGGGGACGGGTCCTCTTTATCCATTGAGTTCACCTCTTCATGTTTCAATGCATAAGAAGCCAAGTTTTCCATTCAGGTATCTGGGAAAGCTGGGTGACGAGCTCTGTCAGTGAGCATATGTCATATGCTAATTATGGTGCTTGTCGTAGTCGGGGGACCTTGTGTCCACGTGGTACTTCTTGGCTGCTCAGGTCTGCATTGGTCGTGAATAGCATTCCGGAGCATGAGTTTGGGTGCCACACCAATAGGAGAATCCTATGAGCACCTTAGGGTGCTGTCGGGGAAAGGTCTCTCCGCTTAGGATGCACGGGTCGGACATTGCACTCATCACTTGTTTTTGGCTTTAGACAACAAGGAGCTGGTGAGCTGGATGCGTGGACACGATTCTACCGTCACATCCATCTCCGTACATGGCTCAGGCAGATACGCCGTCACCACATCCAGCGAGACCGCCCAGCTCTGGGACTTGGACACCTTCCAGAGAAAGCGGAAGCTGAACGTTCGCCAGTCAGTAGGGATCCAAAAGGTGAGCACATGACGCTTCTGTGCAGTATATATTACTAAGGGCTCATTCAGTCACCATATGCTCTCTGAAAAAATGCTAATCCGTTTTTTTTTTTCTCGATGAGTTCACCATGTCCGAAAAAAAAAAAAAGATTGCATTCCACAGTTTTGCTGACCCATAGACTTCAGTGGGAGCACATCCTGATTTTCACTGACACGTATTTGTTTTGCGGAGCCGTAGAATGGAAGAAAAGGGCCCTATAGAAGTGAATGGGTCCGCATCTAACCCGCAAAAAAAACGGATCCGCGTATGGCCATCTGAATGAGCCCTACATGTGGAAGGAATCTGACCAGTAGAGGTGTGAGCGCCCCCTGCTGGATTCTTTAGTGCTTTTTTTTTTCTGTATGCTATTTCATTGTAACAATTTATGATTTCTTCTATTTTACAATTTATTTACATTTTTTTTTTTTTTTTTTTTTTTACAGGTGTTTTTCCTACCGTTAAGTAATACAATCCTGAGTTGCTTTAAAGATAATTCCATCTTTGCTTGGGAAAGTGATACCCTCACCTGCAAGTACCAGCTGCCGGCGCCAGAGGGTGGATCGGTTTTCCAGTATAAAGCTTTTGCCATTACAAGGTATATTTCCTAGACAGGAAGGGAACGTTAGTGGAATTTTTTAGGTATTTTTGGAAACCACTATATAGAGCTTTTACATTTCCAGGGTTATAGTACATTCACTGGTTTCTCTGAGAACAGGTCGTCATGATGATCTTATCTCTGTGTTTTTGCTGCAGGGACGGGAGAATGTTGGCCGCCGGAGGAAAATCCAACAACCTGCATCTGTGGTGTCTGAGCTCCAAGCAGCTGTTCAGAATCATCCAGATGCCCAGTACGGTGCGCAGCGTGCGCCAGTTGGAGTTTCTCCCTGATAGCTTTGATGGTGGCTCCAGTCAGGTGAGTGACCGCATCTCGTCCTGTGGTATGTGGCAGTGAAGCTCAGTTTCAAAGCTTTTGGAGAAAGCTCTCTTCTGCCCTCTGCTGGTTTTGACCTGCAATGTCATGCCGTTTTTTTGGTCTTTATATGTACTAATTCCACAATAATCTCATCCAAAATTCACGTTTCCGTCAGGCTTTTCAGTGCCACATTCCCAGTCTAGCTCCCCTCTAACAACCTGACAGATCGCCGGAGTTAGGGGGCTTCACAGATAGTGATGTGGAACCCAGACATACAAGTGAAGGGACAGCAGAGGTTATTCTTGGTGATTCTCCATGTGCTGAGTGCCCAGTTAGTCTCAGCTTTTCTTGGGATAATTGGCATCTCCGAAATTAAGTCTGGAATGACTGGCAGAAGATTAAAGGGGTTGTCCCACGAAAAATATTCTACAGTTTTCAAACCAGCCCCTGGATCTGAATACTTATGTAATTGCATATCATTAAAAATTTTGCATAGCCACTGAGTTATTCAGTAAATTGTATCTGTATATAGCGCTAACTGCTGTTTGCTTTTTTCTTATTTTTTTCGTCCAGCTCACTGAGATGGCCGCACACGCTCAGTTTCATCCTTCAACCTCCTACTGAGCTGTGATAGGGAGAGCATGGACACGCCCCCTTAGCTGCAGCAGAAAGGTCACTCCCCTTGAGCTGTCAGCTTGATATAAATCTAGCAGAGCAATGAATGGGGAGATGTTTGGATCCATGTGAGGTACAGGGCTGGTTCTAGCTTTGTTAGAAAGAGATTGTCATGTATTATATGTTGTGTTATTTTCATTTTTTAGATTAGTCATGGCATAACCCCTTTAAGGGAGATTTATTATTACTGCTGTATTAAAGGGATTGGCCCATTTTTTTTAAATCGCAGGATAGAGGATAAATATGTGATCGCTTGGTGTTGACCACTGGGAACCCTACCTTTCAGTAGAACAAGGGTCCCCAAGTCTTTGTGAATGCGGTGGTAGTGCACAATACCACCACTTCTTTCACTTGTATGGAATTGGCAAGTACAACGTGCCGCTATCTCTGGCAGTCTCATAGAAGTGGATAGAGCTGTGATGGTGCGTGTGCATTGCCGCTCCATTCACACAGAGGACTCAGCAACTCCTATACAGTGGGAGTCCCACAGTGATCATACATTTATCATGTAAGGCTGTACCAGGCAGGCAGAAGATGTTTTAAATGTCACTCTGGGGGTCTCGATGTCAGAGGATGTGCCTAATTTATGAGAAGGCGCAGGCCTCTTCATAAATTAGGCGCATCCTCCGACAATCGGTGCACCTAAACAGAAATCTACAGCAGCCATAAGCTGCCGTAAATTGCTGGCTTAATTTGCACCAGAAAACTGGTTGTGGAGGAGGGAGGTTTTAAAAAAACGCCACTTACAACTTTTTTCTAAAAAGTCGCAAACACACAGGTTGCTACTTTTTACCTTAAAGGGGTTATCCCATGACTAATATAAAAGATGAAAATCACAGATCATATAATACATGACAATCTCTTCCTAACAAAGCTGGAACCAGCCCTGTACCTCACATGGATCCAGAGATCTCCCCATTCATTGCTCTGCTAGATTTATATCAAGCTGACAGCTCAAGGGGAGTGTCTATTCTGCTGCAGCTCAGGAGGCGTATCTCAGCTCTCCCTATCACAGCTCAGGAGGCAGCTGAAAGATGCAACTGAGCATGTGCGGCCATCTCAGTGAGCAGGTCAAAGAAATGGGAAAAAGAACAAACAGCAGGTGGCGCTGTACAGATACATTTTATTGAATTACTCAGTGGCTATACCAAATTTTTAATTACATTCAATTAAAAAAGTATTCAGATCCAGGGGCTGGTTTGAAAACGGTAAAATATTTTTTGTGGGACAACCCCTTTAATTTTTCAGGCACAAGGGAGATGATAAATCTCTTCCTCTGTGTGATAAATTTGGTGCATCTTCCTAGACATGTTAGAAACATTTCCTCATCCCACCTCTTGACTTACTTTAGACCAAACTGTTGGTGCAATTTAGGTGCAAATTAAGACTCCTCTAAGCCGTGCCTCCTTTTCTATGCACTACTCAAAAAGTGTCTAAAACACATAATAAATCTGATGAATGGCAAGTGCTCTTGTGTTTTGGAGCAAATTGAGGCAAAAGTCTAGCAGATTTAATTTCATTTACCGTATTTTTCGCTTTATAAGACGCACCCCAGATTTTAGAGTAGGAAAGTAAGAAAAAAATATTTTTCATCACACCTCATATTAGACCCCCCATAAATTTCAGGACATCACATCAGACCCCATATCAGCCCTCCATGTCAGAACCCCATCAGCCCTCCATGTCAGACCCCCATCATACCTCAGATCAGCCCACTGTGCCCCCATCAGACCTCAGATCAGCCAATCAGCCCCCATATCAGCCCACTGTGCCCCCATCAGACCTCAGATCAGCCCACTGCGCCCCCATCAGACCTCAGCCCATCAGCCCACTGTGCCCCCATCAGACCTCAGACCAGCCCACTGTGCCCCCATCAGACCTCAGATCAGCCCACTGTGCCCCCATCAGACCTCAGATCAGCCCACTCTGCCCCATCAGACCTCAGATCAGCCCACCCAGCCCCATAAGCATAAAATAAAAAACTCTCTTACCTGTCATGCGCCGCCGCTACCCTCCTGGTCCGGCGCTCCTCTGGCTTCTAAGGCCGGCGCTGCACTGTCACCTGACTGCTGCAGCGTCAGGTCAAAGTGCGCGCTGTACGCGGTCAGGACAGTGCAGCGCCAGCCCGGAGAAGACAGAGGAGCGCCAGACCCGGAGGGGAGCCGCGGCGCAGGACAGGTAAGAGAGTTTTTTATTTTATCTATATTGGGCTGGGTGGGCTGATCTGAGGTCTGATAGGGGTCCGGCACCTGATACATACAAGTGAGCGCTTCCATAATGGAAGTGCTCACTTGTATTCGCTTTATAAGACGCATGGCAATTTTCCCCCTACTTTTGGGGGGAAAAAAGTGCGTCTTATAAAGCGAAAAATACGGTAGTTTAGCAGATCTCCCCTTCTGTATTTGTCTCCCGCTGCTATGAGACTGTTACTGACAGTATCCCATATTCATTGTTTCAGGTCTTAGGGGTTCTAAGTCAAGATGGAATAATGAGATTCATCAACATTCAGACGTGCAAGCTTGTGTTTGACATTGGAAGCCATGACGAAGGCATAGTGACATCATCTGTAAGTCCAAACGGACGATACATCGCCAGCATCTTGGAAAATGGCAGCATAAACCTGTACAACGTGCAAGCCTTGACCAAAGAACTCAATAAGGTAGGACCCCGATCATTCCCGGGAGAGCCTCTGTCCATTCATCCTCTCTGTGTTTGCTGTCGGAGCCGCAGTTACTAATCTCCGTGCTTAATTTCAGCCACCACCACCGCTAGTAAAAGTCGTGGACTTAACGAAGGACAAAGACTCTACAGCTAATAAGTCCGGAACCACGAGCGAGAAAGTGAACACTTCAGCTGGACGACCATGCCGGCCTTGGAAGTCCAAACAAGAAGTAGTGAAGACTAAGTATCTGCAGCCAGAGGAATGTGACCTGTCTGAGAACAAAGAGGTGTCCACTGTACTGTCACCATTGTTCAAATCTCTGCTTGCTGTCGTTGGATGGAGCAGCCTTGTTCACATCCAGAGCTGTGATACGTGTCCTGACCTATTCACGTGTGGTGGAATGGTGTTCCAGAAAGAGTCATAATATAGACAGACTTAATGCAATCTTGTTAAAGGGCATCTGGCAGCAGTTTTGTACCTATGACACTGGCTGACCTGTTACATGTGCACTTGGCAGCTGTGTTGGTCCCATGTTCATATGTGCCCGAATCGCTGAGAAAAATTGTGTTTTAATATATGCAAATGAGCCTCAAGGAGCAACGGGGGCGTTGTCATTACACCTAGAGGCTCTGCTCTATCTGCAACTGCTGCGACCTCTGCAGTTTGATTGACAGATCCAGGCAGTGTAAATGTGATCACACCTGACCCTGTCAAAGTGCAGAGGGCGCAGCAGTTGCAGAGAGAGCAGAGCCTCTAGGTGTAATGGTAACGCCCCCGTTGCTCCTAGAGGCTCATTTGCATATAATAAAATTTCATATTTCTCAGCAATGCGGACACATATGAACATGAGACCAACACAGATGTCTTCAGCTGCCAAGTGCACATGTAACAGGTCAGCCAGTGTCATAGGGACAGATCTGCCCTTTAAAGCTGCGGCAAAGAATGCATTTCCATGCAGTGTGCCGTAATGCAGCTCTTACTATTCTACCCCATGTGAATACATAAGGGTTTGTCAAGAAAACCCTGAGACGTCCTTGTGTTATCAGTGGGATATGGACACAGTTTATGTTAGAAGTTGTCCAGGATTGGAAAATCAAGTCTGCTTTCTTCCGAAAACAGCCCCACACATGTCCACAGGATGTGTCTGACGGTTTAGCTGTATTAAAGCGAATGGAGCAGAGCTGAAATACCACACACTGTGGGCAGATGTGCTGTGGCTTGTGGAAGAAAATAGCCCTGTTTTTGTAATCGTGGACAACCCATTTTAAATAGAAGTTTTTTATTTGATCTTATTAGCATTGCCGGCTCCACCAGCCGCCTTCATTGCAGATTCCATTATATTTAAAGGGTTATCCCATAAATAATGTAAAAAATGAAAATCAGACATCATATAGGACATGACAATCTCATTCTAACAAAGCTAGAACCAGCCCTGTACCTCACATGGATCCAGAGATATCACCATTCATTGCTCTACTAGATTTATATGAAGCTGACAGCTCAAGAGGAGTGTCTTGTCTGCTGCAGCTCAGGGGGTGTGTCCATGCTCTCCCTATCACAGCTCAGTGGGTGTGTCTCAGCTCTCCCTATCACAGCTCAGGGGGTGTGTCCATGCTCTGCCTATCACAGCTCAGGAGGTGTGTCCATGCTCTCCCTATCACAGCTCAGGAAGCAGTTGAAGGATGAAACTGAGCATGTGCGACCCTCTCAGTGAGCAGGACAAAGAAATAAGAAAAAAAAACTGCAGGTAGCGCTGTACAGATACATTTTATTGAATATCTCAGTAGCCATAAAACATTTTTAATTACATGCAATTACAAAAGTATTCGGATCCAGGGGCTGGTTTGAAAACTGTAGAATATTCTGCGTTGGACAACCACTGTAATGGACACTTTGTCGGAATGGGCCCCATTATAAGAGGGATCAGTTAGGTTCCTTTGTGTCCATGGTGCACTGCTATAAGTGGAACATTGTTGTGAACAGATCCTAACCTGGATACACAGAGCCTATGGTTTAGACTAGAAGTGGGTCATCTCTGCAATGCATTAAACGCTCTGTGCTTTTTTTTTTTTCTAAAATACAGAATGAGTTGCAAAGTGGACTGAGCAAGCCAAGGCTTCGAGCTATCCTGAAGGGTTTTGGAGAGTATCCAGCAAAATACAGGTAAGCAGCAATGTATTGGAGCCCCTGTACACTCTTGTATTCATTAGGATAGCTTCACACTAACATTCAGAGGTGCGGCAGGCTGCGTGCAGCGGTTTTAGTCTGTCGGATCTCTGAATGCTGGTGTGACATTAGCCTTATTTCATGAGTAGGGATGAGCGAACGTGTGTTTTTATGTTCGGCGTACGAGGTTCAGGTTATAACGAGCAGTGTATAATGTGATAGAAAAATGAATCCAGCCATCAAAGGAAGCAATATGGAGAATCACAATACATTAGTAAGTGCCTTGTATTAACTTTTTGTACATGATAAATGCCACTTACTGACGTGAGACAACCCCTTTAATATGTTCTCATGCTGCCCAAGTCTTTACCATTTCCTCTAACTATAGATTCCAGTGATGGGTTTGTCTGTATGGGATGTATTTCAGTGCTTTGTCATTAAGGGCTGTGCTTTTATTGTTCGTGCAGAATGTTCATCTGGCGTTCCCTGCTCCAGCTGCCTGAGAACCATGCCGCCTTGAGCAGCCTTACCGACAAGGGCACACATCCCCAGTACATCCTGCTTCACCAGGAATACCCCCTCAAGAGCAGAAAGCTATTGAGGGTATTACAGAGGTAATGACTGTAAGGTGGCGGGCTGAATTTTATCCACCAGATACTACTTTCACCTTGACAAACACCCTTCCTTGTTTTTTACAGCCGCCATTTAGACGTTTTCTTCTTTATTGCTGTGGGTGAGCAATCATCTGTGCACTCTTTGCAGCGGCTCTTGGGGCGGCTCTGACCGTCCCAGTTATAGGGAGAAATATGCAATGTAGAAATTAATATATGACATTTCCCCCCTCATCTATGAGAGCTGGACAGGTTTTCCAAATCTGAATATAAAATGGAAGGTCTCCATCATGGGAGATTGAAACACATTACATTCTCTCCATTCTCTCTGTTCACTTTGGGGGGTGGGGGGCCCAGTTTTGAACATGGGAGCAGGTCTCAGACATGAAATCTCCGGACCATTTCTGACATTGATGGCACATCCTAGCGATATGCCATCAATGTCCTACTTTTTTTAGCCCTCTTTCACAGAAGCAATGTGGATTGTGGCAGTATCTGTTCTGGAAAAAAACTGATGGTTTTGCGCACAAGTTCGATCAGTTTTTTTTTTTTTTCCTGTGATTTTATTCAACGCTTCCGTTCTTTCTGTCAGGATTGTATTCCAAAAAAGGAACATGCTGCTGTTTTTCACAGACCCATTGAAATTAATGCGTCAGGATTCAGTTTGCTACACGCATTACATCCAGACAGAAAACTAAAGGTTATGTACACCTTCTGAGGCAATTTTTTTTTTTTTTTTGATGATTGCATGCTACTCATTTTTGGCTCAAAATCATTTTTTCAATTAGCCTTCATTACAAAATATTGAGCCGTTCTGTCACAAATCAACTGTTTGTCTAGCTGTGTGACTGGTACTTTCACTTTGTGTTGTCATCTAATAAACCTGATCTCTAAACTACTAAGAGGTCATAAACACTTATTTAAAGTAGAACTCCCGCAAAAATTTTATTCTCTGACCTGTTAGTAAGGTGCATGATATAATCTGTAGTGAATGTCGTTTTCTTATCAGAGGCTGAAATTGAGAGTTTCCACTCTCTTCTTATTGTAGCTGGGTCATGTGACCAACTCCCTGACCTCCAACTGACCCAGGTCAGGAAGCCAGTAACTGCTTTATCCATTCCTATGAGACAGAAAGTGAGGCTCCCATAGGAATGCATAGAGAATTAGACTTCCTGTCCATACAGGTGCTGTGTGAGTTGGTGGGTCTGATTGCTGGTCACATGACACAGATAAGAAACTTCAGGATGATATAACTCAAAAATTCAGCTACTGGTAAGAAAATGACATTCACTACAGATTATATCATGTACATTTCTAGCAGGACATGGAATAAAAAATTTTGCGGGAGTTCTTTTTTAAGCCACATTCTTATCAGTAAGATAAGAGCTGATCTATAATGAGTGTTTATAATGTCAGAGAGCAGAGATAAGAGTCCCTCAGCTCCTGGTCTGACGGAAAAGACAGAAAATGCAAAGGGTGCTACTAGAGCATCTCAGCTTTGTACAGAAAAAAGGACTCTATAGTCTTAATAAAGATCAATTAAAAAATTATTTTTAGCTCAACATGAGTACAATGCAATAATAAAAAAAAAATTGCCCCCAAAGGTGTACATAGCCTTTAAGCTTTGTTATTTGGAAAACCCCTTTGTCTCTCCTTTTGTCCCTAAATTACAAATGGCTGATGTAAATTGAGCAGACTTATACCATATGCAATGTAGTTGTGAGTTCTCCTTGTAAATGTGTTTCTGTTCCCTCACTAGGACGCTCTCTACCTTGGCCCACTGGTCCGCAATATTTGGAGAAACAAAGTACTTACCCCTCTTGGCCTTTCCATTTGTAAAACTTTTTCAGAACAACCAGCTCGTCTGCTTTGAAGTTGTGGCCACAGTGATAAGTAAGAGCATTAGTATTATGTACAGGGGAAAATCAGCGGTTTACTGCACCGATGACCCTATTGTAGTGTGATTCCATGACCATTAAAAAATAAAAAATGCTCGTACAGTCCCTTTAGGGATGAGCCAACCCCTTTATTTCTGTTGTAAAGCTAAATTCCCATTGGCAGTCATAAACTTCATAGATATGGCGATTTAAAGGGGTTGTCCCATCTCAGACATTGGTGGCATATGGTTAGGATATGCCACCAATGTCAGATAGGTAGGGGTCCCACCTCTGAAACCTGCACCTATCTCTAGAACAGGGCCCCCAAAGTGAACAAAAGCACGCCATCCATTCACTCCTGGATCGGCTATTTCCAGAAGTCCCTTAGACATGAATGGACAGGTGGACGTGCATGTGCGCTGCGCTCTCCTTTCAGTTCTATGGGACTTCCACAGAATAGCCAAACGCACTTGCTTGGATATTTTCGAAACTCCCATAGAAGTGAATGGAGAGCGCCCCACACATGTGCAGTGCACTCTCTTTCACTTTGGGGGCCCCGTTCTAGACCTAGGTGCGGGTCTCAGGGTTGGGACCCGCACCTGTCTGACATTGATGGCATAATCCTAGTGATATGCCACCAATGTCTCATGACACCACCCATTTAAAAAGTACACAATAAGCTGATTATAGTTGTCTTTAGGGATGAACGAATCCACTTTGGATGAAACATCCGAAGTCAATTCGCTGAAGACTTTGTTGTAATACTGTACGGATTTCCCACTCTGGACAATATTGAAGGTATTGGCTCCCATGAGCCGAAGTTATTACTTTGCGAAGTCTCGCGAGACTTCGTGTAATAACTTCGAGAATTGATTACTGTAAAAAAACTTGTAACCGAACTCTGGTTCTGTTCCGAGTGGTACCTTGGAACCGAACTCAAGTTCAAAGATATTACACGAAGTCTCGCGAGACTTCACAAAGTAATAACTTCGGCTCATCGGAGCCAATACATTCAATACTGTACGGAGCGGGAAATCCGTACAGTATTACAACAAAGTTTTTAGCGAATAGACTTCGGATGTACCATCCAAAGTTGATTTGCCCGTCTCTAGTTGTCTCACTACTGGGATCCCAGCGATCACCTGCACTGTGCAGGACCGCCCAGCAGGAGGTGTTCAGTTTCCCTGCAGCACCACCACAGGTGCGATGAAGTATTACACCACAGTTTCCATTGATCTCATTGGGTTGTCTGTGTTTTCCATGAACATGCAGGATCCTCCTAAGAGAAAAAGACACTTTCTTGTAGCCCCCCTCCCACCACATTGGCTAATAAATGAGCGCTTTGAATAGGGAACCCCTACAATCAACTCAGATTTTCCTAATAGGCTATATGATAATGCAGGTTCCAAACGTAAAGTCTGGTGACCAGTCCCTGTAATCCTCTTGAAAATTATACATAATTCTGTCGGTTCGTTGTTAGGACATTTCTTTTTTTTTTTTTTTCTTGGTAGCCAATTGGTGTCAGCATTGGTTTGAGTACTTCCCGAATCCTCCAATCAATATTCTTGGCATGGTTGAGAACGTGTTAGCGCATCATGACAAGGAGCTTCTCCAGCACTTTGTGAAGTATGACGTCACGTCTCAGGTAACAGTCTGCATCTGATATGTCCACATTATTGTATGTATGGCTAATGATATATTCTGTTTCTTTGGGGCGTGACCCTGGAAATATCACAAAACTAAAGAGGTTTGAGTGGACACCCCTGGCATTTTACACGTGTATGTATATGGGTACATACGCTTATAAGGTCACACAAGAGCTTTGGGGGCATTTAAATATTACAGTATTTTTATTATTGATTTTCCTGTAACTGGGGCTGACATGTAAACCCCAGTTACAGAGTGAATTCACCCACCAGAGATGCTGTACAAGGTTGTTCCCTGCCGCACTGACCCAGCAGCTCATGCAGATACCTGGCACCCAGCAATATCCTGATTGTTAGGGACCGGAACAGGAAGAGGCATTGCCAGAGTGCTCATCAAGTACAGCAACTTGTCTCTTCCTTCTGTGTGGGAGACTGGGCTGTCACTGACTGCTGTATTCCCAGTCCTGCAGCTGCACAATCTCTGCGCATTTGCCAACACTGCACAGGCATTTAAGAGTGAGTGATTATTACTGTAATACTGCTCCTATGTACAAGAATATAACCACTATAATACTGCCTCCTATGTACAAGAATATAACTACTATAATACTGCCTCCTATGTACAAGAATATAACTACTATAATACTGCCTCCTATGTACAAGAATATAGCTACTATAATACTGCCTCCTATGTACAAGAATATAACTACTATAATACTGCCTCCTATGTACAAGAATATAACTACTATAATACTGCCTCCTATGTACAAGAATATAACTACTATAATACTGCCTCCTATGTACAAGAATATAACTACTATAATACTGCTCATATGTACAAGAATATAACTACTATAATACTGCTCCTATGTACAAGAATATAACTACTATAATACTGCCTCCTATGTACAAGAATATAACTACTATAATACTGCCTCCTATGTAGAAGAATATAGCTACTATAATACTGCCTCCTATGTACAAGAATATAACTACTATAATACTGCTCCTATGTAGAAGAATATAGCTACTATAATACTCCTCCTATGTAGAAGAATATAGCTACTATAATACTGCTCCTATGTACAAGAATATAACTACTATAATACTGCCTCCTATGTAGAAGAATATAGCTACTATAATACTGCCTCCTATGTACAATAATATAACTACTATAATACTGCTCCTATGTACAAGAATATAACTACTATAATACTGCCTCCTATGTACAAGAATATAACTACTATAATACTGCCTCCTATGTACAAGAATATAACTACTATAATACTGCCTCTTATGTACAAGAATATAACTACTATAATACTGCTCCTATGTACAAGAATATAACTACTATAATACTGCTCCTATGTACAAGAATATAACTACTATAATACTGCTCCTATGTACAAGAATATAACTACTATAATACTGCCTCCTATGTACAAGAATATAACTACTATAATACTGCCTCCTATGTACAAGAATATAACTACTATAATACTGCTCCTATGTACAAGAATATAACTACTATAATACTACCTCCTATGTACAAGAATATAACTACTATAATACTGCTCCTCTGTACAAGAATATAACTACTATAATACTGCCTCCTATGTACAAGAATATAACTACTATAATACTGCTCCTATGTACAAGAATATAACTACTATAATACTGCTCCTATGTACAAGAATATAACTACTATAATACTGCCTCTTATATACAATAATATAACTACTATAATACTGCTCCTATGTACAAGAATATAACTACTATAATACTGTCTTCTATGTACAAGAATACAACTACTATAATACTGCTCCTATGTACAATAATATAACTACTATAATACTGCATCCTATGTACAAGAATATAACTACTATAATACTGCTCCTATGTACAAGAATATAACTACTATAATACTGCTCCTATGTACAAGAATATAACTACTATAATACTGCTCCTATATACAATAATATAACTACTATAATACTGCCACCTACGGGGAAGAAAATCCAGTCATCGTTCTATGTTTCCCAGTAATGGTCTGATCTCACTTATTTGTAGGTTTACGCATGGCCTCTGCTGGAAACTCTCTTTTCTGAGGTTTTAACAAGAGAAGAATGGCTGAAGCTGTTTGATAATGTATTCTCCAATCATCCGGCCTTCCTGCTGATGGCGGTGGTCTCCTATATCCTGTGCTCACGCTCTCCATTACTGCACTGCAGCCAGAAGGAAGACTTTGAGGTAACATACTGTATATCTGGGTCACTGCTAGAACCGTTCTGTACATTCTCGGTAATAATGACAGAGCTGTGACGCTTGAGAGAAGCCGCTCCCGTATGATGGATCCCTCTTGGCACACAAGTTTTGACTATTCCGCCATGCACTGACAAATTTTGTAAAACGTTTCACCATCAGCTGTCTAATTAAAGAATCTTGAAAATAGTTCTCTGAGCTCTTCTGATTCGTGTGAAAAAGCAAGATTATCATCCCGTTCTGTGCCAGATTAGGATGATTTCTGGATTATTGGGCACTAGATTATAGGGGTATTCCAGGAGTACAATATTGACCTATCCTCATAGTAGATCAGTGGGGCACCTCAAGTGAATGGACCTGGGCTGCAGTACCAAGCATAGCCTCTTTACAGTGTATGGCGCTGTGCTTGATATGCTGGGAGGAAATCTCAGCTCTCACTGGAGCGCCGCAGCCTCTTCAAAGAGCCGATCACAGGGATCCTGGAGGTCTGACCCCCACTCATCTGGTATTGATTTCTTATCCTCAGAATTTTGTCCTCCTGGCAAACCACTGTAACCACCTAACTCGGGCAGAGTGAAAAGTAGCTACCTGGAGGGGGGAGGGCTGCTTTAGATGCTGCTATCTCCTGAAAGGTAGCAGCTAGAAACATGCAACTGGTCTTGTTTGAAAGCTGACAGTCCAGGCTTTCATACAAGACCAAAATGTTAAAGTTGGGAATAATCGCTGGTAAAACCTGTTTTTACTTTCACTTTCAGCTGCATTCACAGCATCCCGATTTCTATCAGTGATATCTTTCTCTGTCCTGAACATATTGCTGTCATTTTGGTATTGCCTGAAATCCTGGAATGTCTGCTTTCAAACAAGAAGAGTTGCATGTTTCTAGCTGCTACCATTCAGGAGGTAGCAGCATCTAAAGCAGCCCTCCCCCCTCCAGGTAGCTACTTTTCACCCTGCCCGAGTTAGGTGGTTTCAGTGTTTTACTTGCACACCTAGCTTGTAGTGACGTTGCAGCTGATCACTAAGTTATAATTACACTGCTCCGCTGCTAAAATCTATATAACATGCAGTTATCTCATTGAAGGCGGTGCAGCTGTCGCTCAAGCGCCTCAACCCTTTCATTGGAACCCTGCCAGTCTGACATTGATGACCAGTCCTGAGGATATCATTACCTCGTAATTATTGTGGTTTCCCTCTATTATCCTATAGTATTTTTTCCATCACCGGAATAACCTGGATATCAGCGCGATGATTAAAGAGGCCTACCACGTCATGGACGCTACACCAGCGGAGATTCACCCGCAGCACCTTCTTAATGAATTTGTGCCCCTTACTAAGGGTCAGTATCCGGTGTTCAACAAGTACCCCAAATTCATCGTGGACTATCAGAGCCAAGAGAGGGAGAGAATCCGGCAGGAGGAGCTGGAGTACTTAAGAGAGAGGTACGTCACTTTACGTTGTGGGACTGTTCTGTGCATTATACAGTATACATACCTATAACCTGCACAGACTGGAGCCCTGAGAAATTCGGATGTTCTCCAGCGTCGATGTCTCCGTTGTGATGGTGCACATCCCATGGTTTATCAGTCTGCTACAAAAGTAATGTATTTGGTGATTTGGATCCTCACAAGGTCTCTGTGACAACACTGCACTCACTGCTCATCTGAACCCGTCAGTAGTGCAGCCTCAGGCTTTGGGCCTATAATGTCAATCTATATTATCTATATTTCATTGACATTTAAAGAAGAACTCCCGCAAAAAAATTTATTCCATGTCCTGCTAGAAATGTACATGATGTAATCTGTAGTGAATGTCATTTTCTTACCAGTAGCTGAATTTTTGAGTTATATCATCCTGAAGTTTCTTATCTGTGTCATGTGACCAGTAATTAGACCCCCCACCTCACACAGCATCTTATGTGTGGATAGGAAGTCTAATTCTCTATGTATTCCTATGGGAGCCTCACTTTCAGTCTCATAGGAATGAATAGAGCAGTTACTGGCTTGCTGTCCTGGGTCAGTTGGAGGTCAGGGAGTTGGTCACATGACCCAGCTACAATAAGAAGAGAGTGGAAACTCTCAATTTCAGCCTCTGATAAGAAAATGACATTCACTACAGATTATATCATGCGCCTAACAGGTCAGAGGATAAAAATTTTTGTGGGAGTTCTTCTTTAATGACACATTGTCTACCTTGTGTGTTATATACAGGCAAATATCTCATGAGATGGAGGCTGAGGCTTTAAGACGTAGAGCGGAGGATGAAGCCTGGTACCAGCAACAAGAGCTTCTCCGAGGGGCAGAGCAGCAGAGGCGGCAGCTTCTTATTGAGGAGGAGCAAAGGCTCCTGCAGCAGCGGCAAAGGTAAAACATCTGGATGTCACAAACAGCAGCAGATGTGCAGCGTCAGCAGTCTGTTTATTCTATGGTTATTAGTGAGCTGATACAGTGATTATTAGAAATTGTTACAAATATAATCTATCCCCTATTAAATATTGATCTTAAAGGGGTATACCCATCTCATCATTTATGGAACATCCACAGGATGTGCCCATAATTCTCATAGGTGCAGAAACGGGGCTCCGTCTTGCGACCTCTGTGAATAGAGAGATGGCCACACGTGCCACGTTTGCATTTTGGACACTTAGGTCATTTCCTGTGGAGATGGGAATACGTCTTTAATAGAGATGAGCGAACGTGCTCGAAACGAGCACTGTACCGCTCGGCTCCCCTGCGCTAGCATGGGCGCTGGCAGCCACTTCCGTCCTCCTGAGGAGGACGGAAGCAGCTGCCGGAGCCCATGCGAGCGCAGGGGAGCCGAGTGGTACAGTGCTCGTTACGAGCACGTTCGCTCATCTCTAGTCTTTAACCCCTAACAGTCGCATTACAATTGGGGAAAAAATAAAACCCTCCCAAAAATGTCACTTTTTGTATTGTCAATTTATAATGTGTGTCTGCAGTAAATCTTGTTGGTGCACAACTCAGGGGTCACAGTTGCATTTTCCTAGTATATATACTGTATATATAGTGTAGTAAATAACTTTTTATTTTATTTTTAGGGAGAAAGATAAAAAAACAGCAATTTTTATATTATTTTGTAAAATGTATTCACGGCGTTCACTGTGTGATAAAAACAACATAACGTTATTATGTGGTCAGTACACTGATGATAATGTTACATTTCTATATATTTTTATTATTTTCCCCTTCCTCCTGCAGGCTGTCAGCTCTGCAGCTGCACCCTGATTCTCCTCCAGACTGAATTGGGGGGGGGGGGTGCTTTAGCTGCTCATATCCCTGGATTGGTAGCAGCTAGATATATGGGCATTGTATTGTTTGAAAGCTGACATTCCAGCTTTCAGACAATACCAGAATGACAGCAATATCTTCAGTGAATGGGAAGATATCACTGTTAGAAATCCTGATGCAGTTAATACAGGTGGAAGTGAAATTATAAGCAGGTTTTACCCGCAATTATTCCTGACTCGATTTCTAACAGTGATATCTCCTGTTTAGCTTGGGCTAATGCTGTCATTTTGGTTTATGGACTGTCAGCTTTCAGACAAGACCAGTCCCATGCTTCTAGCTACAACCATTCAGGGGGTAGCAGCCAAAGCAGCACTTCCCCCTTACACTTCTGCCTGAGCTAAGTACTTTTCCCACAGCAGAACACTTAGGTGGTTAAAGGGCAGTGGACATTTTGATAGTCAGATCCTGCAGTGAAGACTTCATTTTAGTTCAGCTTTAGAAATTGTATTGTCATATAGGATTCCTGTGAGTGTCTTATGAGGTGAGTGGTGAGACCCCTAGTTTATTGGGAACCCTTTATTATTCCCCAGTAATACAAATATACTAATGATACAGCACAGTATGGTTACATTTTCATAATTTTTATATAAATTCCATACAAATATCAGACAGGCTTCCGTTTCCCGGCTCTTACGTAGGCATACACAGGTCAGGTGACATCTTGTGCCATGTATTCTCTCCTAGGCTGGCAGCTGTAAAGAGAGAGCTGAAACTGAAGGAGCTTCAACTTCTAGAGGCTGCGAGGAAACGTTTTATGAAATATCAACAGGATCAAAGAAGGATGGAACTAAGACGTCTGGACGATGAGATAGAAAGGAAGATGTGTCTACGGGAAAGGGAAACCGCCGCCGTGGTTCAGGACGTGGAGATCCGGCAGATGGAGCTGGAAGCTCAGAGACGGTTCTATGAACAGGTGCGGTGTAGGACGTGTAGCTGTATGGTGTAATGGAGTCGTGGACTGCGCCTGAGCTTTGTGACGACTTTTGCCTTCTAGTAAAACTGTTTTTTTTTTCTATATATATAGCAATTGGCCAAAGAGCTTGAGGCCGAAACACAGGATGTGAAGGGAGATCTGGATGTCAGCAGGAGAAAAGCCGACCTGGAGGAACAGATGTTCTGGAGGCTGATGGAAACAGAGGAGGATCTCAAAGACAAAAAGGTCGGCAAATAAAACATCAGCCTGGAGCTGACCATACACTTTGGATCAAAGGCACTTACTAATGTATTGTGATTCTCCATTTTGCCTCCTTTGCTGGCTGGATTCATTTTTCCATCACATTATACACTGCTTGTTTCCATGGTTACGACCACCCTGCAATCCAGCAGTGGTCGTGCTTGTACACTATAGGAAAAAGTGCTGACCCCTCTGATGACAGCTCCTGTCATGGCCACCTCGTATCTGTGCTGCAACAGTGGTCATAACCCCTGGAAACAAGTAGTTAAAGGGGTTTTCCGAGTTATATATATTGATTACCTCTCCTCAGGATAGGTCATCAATATCAGATCGGCGGGGGTCCGGTACCCCCGCCGATCAGCTGTTTGAAGAGGAGGCGCGTGCCGTACCAACGCTGCCTCCTCTTCACTGTTTACATGCTGGCTGACACGGGGGTAGTGGTGAGCAGGTGTAATTACACCTCACCACCCCATTCATTTCTACGGGAAGAATCGCTCCCATACAAGTCTATAGAAGCGATTCTTCCCATAGAAATGAATGGGGCGGTGAGGAGTAATTACACCTACTCACCACTACCCCCATGTCGGCCAGCATGTAAACAGTGAAGAGGAGGCAGCGCTGATACGGCACGTGCCTCCTCTTCAAACAGCTGATCGGCAGGGGGTGCCGGGTGTCGGACCCCCGCCGATGTGATATTGATGACCTATCCTGAGCATAGGTTATCAATATATATAACTCGGAGAACCCCTTTAATGTGATGGAAAGATGAAGCCA
This sequence comes from Rhinella marina, assembly GCA_900303285.1. Taxonomy (NCBI): domain Eukaryota; kingdom Metazoa; phylum Chordata; class Amphibia; order Anura; family Bufonidae; genus Rhinella; species Rhinella marina. The sequence goes on along the minus strand of ONZH01029477.1, from coordinate 107,427 downwards.
GCAAAGGAAGCAATATGGACAATCACAATACATTAGTAAGTGCCTTGTATTAACTTTCTCTACATGATAAATGCCATTTGCTGAGATGACAACCGCTTTAATGTCACATACACCTGCTGACTATCTTCTATGCGGGCCATCCGACTTTCCCTGGACTGCAGACTTCAGGAAGATGGGCATTTGTAATCCAGTATGCCCAATCTTTTTTTCTTGTGGCTTGAGATAAGCCACCACCAGAGGAGTCTTGCAGGAGCAAGGTGTGCTGTCTGCATGTTTTGGAGTCCCATTGAAATGAAAGGGTCCCCATCTGACCAAAAATTACAGTAGTGTGCATGAGGCCTAAAGGGAATGCATCCCTTAGTTTTACTAATTAAAACCAGGTGGTACATACTTTTCTATTTTCTGTATGCAATTGGGGCGGGGGGGGGGGGGGGGGGTTTATCTTGGCTCAGCTGCTGCTCTGGTTTGTGGACAACAGTTCACAAACATGGACCATATAAAACTGGTATCTGGACATCATTCATTGACTTTTATGGGAGAGCGTTGTGGGCATGCTTTGTGACCTGTGCAGAGGTCATTGTGCAAGGACGGATGGGAGAGGAGCTGGGACCATCACCTATTTATGAATGGTGGTTTCTGTGTTATCTATATAGAGGTGTTATTTGTCATTGTAATCCTGCCTGTGATGATGAGGCGATTGCTGAGAAGTGATCTCAACACAGCAGGAATTGTCAGCCTTTTGTGAGGCTCAGAGGCCTGAGTGAAAACTGCAAGAATTCAGGATTATTTAATATTACTAGTGAAATGGAAAATAAAAAAAAAATTGTTAAAAGGTATTTTAAAATAAAAACTGTGCTCCACATTCACTGTGGGTAGAGGTTGGGTTTATCTGACCAACTCTTCACGATATTACGATGTGTTATCAGTGACCTGCAGGAGTAATACGGGGTTACCGAGATGTCCAAATGCTGCAGGCCCAAAGAGTAAATTGACAGTTTGAGCTCTGCTGCATCTGCATGCATATACTTTTAATAGTAATCGCATATCTTCTTTTCCACAGCTGCTGGAGGAGAGTTTGGCAAAGGCTGACCGATTATGTTCGGAGACGGAGTGGAAGCTCCAGGCTCTGCACAAACAAAAACAGGATGACGTGCAGCGTGGGAAACATTATGAAGACGTGGCGAAATTAGCGGAGAGCATCAAAGAGCAGGAAAAGCAGCTTTGTGGGGTCATCAAAGAAATGGAAGCAAGAAAGGCAAGAGAACAATACCCATACATATTTGTAGTAAATCACAGATCATTGTCATCACCGATACTGTATAACACTCCTATTTAGTTAGGCCACTTTCACACTTGCAGTAGCCTGTTCCCCTGCCGGATGCGTGCTACCGCAAGTCCACCTTGCTGGCGGAAGTCCGCTCCAGCCCCATTCACTATAATTGGGCACGGCAAACATGCCGAGAGGCGGCCGGAATAAAACTATAGTGAATGGGGCTGGAGCGGACTTCCGCCAGCACGGTGGACTTGCGATAGCACAGACAGGCTGTTCCTTCACCGGAAAAGGCAAGTATGAAAGTAGCCTTACCTGTTCACTCTTCTGGAGCTAAAAAGCCAACCATTCATACACAGATTAGTCTTGTCCCAGACATCGCTGCTTTCTCAGCCTGTGGGAGGCTCAGTCTGCTCGTCTACCTGTTCATAAGCTGTAATGTAACATGAAGGCCCCTTTCACACGGACGAGATTTCCGCGCGGGTGCAATGCGTGATGTGAACGCATTGCACCCGCACTGAATCCTGACCCATTCGATTCAATGGGGCTTTTCACATGGGCGAATTTTTTTTTCACGCATCAGTTCGCCCTTGCGTGGAAATCGCAGCATGTTCTATATTCTGCATTTTTCACGCAGCCCTGGCCCCATTGAAGTGAATGGGGCCGCGTGAATAACGCATTGTATCCTGAAGCAAGTGATTCACTGATGGTTGCTAAGAGATGTTGTTTGTAAACATTCAGTTTTTTTATCACGCGTGTGAAAAACACATAAAAACGCTTCGCACCCACGCGGAAAAAACTGAACGAACGTACGCAATTGCAGTCAAAACTGACTGCGATTGCGTGCGGATTTTCCGGAACGCGCCCTGAACGCACCCGGACTGAATCCGTGACGCTCGTGTGAAGGAGGCTGAACAGGGTTTTGTCACTCCCATGGTGTCACAAGGATCCATCTGTGATACAGGATTTGTGATGGAATATAATATAAATTATCTCTCCAATGAGTGAGTGAAGTGCCCCCTTTAATAAACAGGATCGCAGGGACCGTCACAGGCAGTTCACCTATGCTGTATCAGAACTGGCTGAGACCACATGAGTGACAATGGACCTGTTCCGGAGAACGTTTGCCGTCCTCTTCAAGGTTGAAGCCTGAGCTGACCATAACAATTGTGCAGTGGTAGTCTGCACTGGGAAAAAAGCCACCGGTTAGAGTAATTTCTATACAAGATCCAACATGAATCATGCAGGTTATAGAAGGTCTGCACATGCAAATCTGCATTAGTGATATAGTGCCTTAGTGGTATATTGAGTAAGTGGATCTTGCTACATTGCTATTATTATTTTTTTGCACTAACAATGGCAGGTAGGTTGATATTTAGGAGGAGATTTATCCCCTGTGCTGCCAGAGGATGCACCTAATATATGTTGAGGTGCAGGACTTGTCGTATATTAGGCAGTCCTTGCGCCTAGACATAAATCTACGGAAGCTCGGAGCTGCCGTCAATTTCCGGCTTCATTTGCTCCAGAAAAATGGCATGAAAATAAATTTGCTGTGGCTGCTAGTCACGCCCTCTTTCCGGAAAAGTGGAGAGAGCGGTGTAAAAACTGCCACTTACAACTATTTTTTTTTTAAAAGTCATGTTTAAAAAGCCACAACTGCACAATGCACGACTTTTCCGCAAACTAAATGATAAATCTCCCCCTTAGGCCCCTTTCACACAAGTGTGACGGATTAGGTCCGGGTGCGTTCAGTGAAACTCGCACAGTTTTGCAAGCAAGTTCAGTCAGTTTAGTTTTGACTGCAATTGCGTTCAGTTGTTCATTTTTTTCCTCGCGGGTGCAATGCGTTTTTCATGCATAGTAACATAGTTTATAAGGCCGAAAAAAGCCCTCTGTCCATCCAGTTCTCCCTGTTATCCTGCAAGTTGATCCAGAGCAAGGAAAAAAAAAACAGGTAGAAGCCAATTTTCCTCACTTTAGGGAAAAAAATTCCTTCCCCACTCCAATCAGACATCAGAATAACTCCCTGGATCAACGCCCCCTCTCTAGTAACTATAACCTGTAATATTATTACCTCCAGAAATACATCCAGGCCCCTCCTGATCTCTTATAGTGAACTTACCATCACCACCTCCTCAGGCAGAGAGTTCCATAGTCTCACTGCTCTTACCGTAAAGAATCCTCTTCTATGTTTGTGTACAAACCTTCTTTCCTCCAGGAGGATGTCCCCAGTCACAGTCACAGTCCTGGGGATAAATAGAGATCTCTGTACTGACCCCTGATATATTTATACATAGTTATTAGATCTCCCCTCAGTCGTCTTTTTTCTAAAGTAAATAACCCTAATTTTGATAATCTTTCTGGGTCCTGTAGTCCACCCATTCCAGTTATTACTTTAGTTGCCCTCCTCTGAACCCTCTTCAGCTCTGCTATGTCTGCCTTGTTCACAGGAGCCCAGAACTGTACACAGTACTCCATGTGTGGTCTGACTAGTGATGTGTAAAGTGGCAGGACTATGTTCTCATCACGGGCATCTATGCCCCTTTTGATGCAACCCATTATCTTATTGGCCTTGGCAGCAGCTGTCTGACACTGGTTTCTGCAGCTTAGTTTGCTGTTCACTAAGATTCCTAGGTCCTTTTCCATGTCAGAGTTACCCAGTGCTTTACCATTTAGTATGTACTGGTGACTTGCATTATTCCTTCCCATATGCATAACCTTACATTTCTCAGTGTTAAACCTCATCTGTCACTTCTCTGCCCAAGCCTGCAGTCTATCCAGATCCATCTGTAGCAGTGCACTGTCCTCTTCTGTGTTAATTACTTTACACAGTTTAGTGTCATCTGCACGCACGTGATAAAAAAAACTGAATGTTTACAAACAACATCTCTTAGCAACCATCAGTGAAAAAACGCATTGCACTCTGATTATATCAGGATGCAATGCGTTTTTCACTGAAGCCCTATTCACTTTTATGGAGCCAGGGCTGCGTGAAAAACACAGAATATAGAACATGCTGCATTTTTTTACGCAGAACTGATCCGTGAAAAAAAAACGCTCATGCACACAGATCCATTGAAATGAATGGGTTAGGATTCAGTGCGGGTGCTATGCGTTCACATATTGCGGCCGCGTGGTTGGTTAATTAGATGTGTACAGCATATAATACAGAAAAGAAATTCTTTAGGGGGGAAAAGTCTTCCGTCTTCAGGTATCTTAGCTCATTTCTACATTAATCTCCTCAGTGGGCAGAAGTTTCGAGCAGGCAGTCACAGCTGGAGACTGAGCAGCTCCTAAAGTCTACAGCGGATGCAGAGAGGAGGAAGTTTTTACATACAGGAATGGTGCAGGAGGTGCAGCCGCAGGACGTCCTGCAGGAGACCGAGAGCGATTATTCTGGTCTGTATACAACTTATTGCATTTCCATCTGCCCTGGAAGCTTCACAAATTTTTTTCTAAATGTAAAACCTATTCCCACGCCCCCAACTTGATAATTCAGACTTTTTGTTCTTAACCCTGGGCATCCCCTTTAAAGGTCCATTCAGACGTCCATAGTTCAGGGTCCGCACCCGTTCATTTCAATGAGGCCACAAAAGATACGGACAGCACACGGTGTGTCTGTCCGCATCCTCAGTTCCGTGTGTCCAATTCTTGTCTGCAATCGTGGACAAGAATAGGCGTTTCTATCACTGGGCCGGCCATGTGCGGTCCAGAAAACGCGGAATGCACACAGCCGGTATCTGTGTTTTGCGAATCCACAAGTGGACTGCAAAACACTTGCGGACATCTGAATGGACCCTAAATCTGATATTTTTGCCATGAACCTGGGTTGTGTCCGATATTGCAGCTCAGTCCTTGCTTGAACGGTGCTCGACTGCAATCCCATAATCAGCACATCAAGAAAATTCTGAATGCACAACATCTTCCCTACAAGTGGTTCCAGGAAGCTGAGATCCAGGGTGCTGTTTGTAGAATCCTTGCCCTGTTGAGCTCCTTGTGCCTACCTATGAACAAGGTTATTTATGCATGCTCTCCTTAATTATACCTTTATATCATGGTTTGGCATGGAAGCTGTGTCCTTAGGGGATGACAGGATCATTTTTTATAAATAATTTTTTGAGTCAACACCCCATTTAATTAGCCAAATGAGAGAACAGCTCTCTTGTTCTGGAGGACCCTCCATATTCATACATTACAGAGACAGCCCATTGATTTCTATGGAAGCCATGTAATGCTTCATCTCTCCTGTGGGTGGTGCTGCAGGGAAACTGAACACTTGCTGCCAGGTTCTCTCACAGATTACAGCTGATCGCTGGGGGTCTGAGCAGTCTCGCATCCTGTGATCTCAGCTAATTTTTGTGAGAAACCCAAGGGTAAATGCACACGTTCAGGATTTATGTGCGGACAATCCACACTGAAATCCGTGCAGTCAATCCACATCAATTGGTGCGGATTTTACTCTCCCCATTGAAGTGAATGGAGAAAATCCGGACAGGAAAAATAAAATAAATTGACATGCTGCAGTTTTTAAAATCCGCACCATAGGTCAAAATCCGTGCGGAAAAAAAATCTGCATCATGTGCATGAGAATTTCAAATTCTCATAGAATACAATATACATGACATATGGTGCGGATTTTCCGCACGCAATCCTGATCGTATGCATTTACCCCTTTTACCCCCGGAGGTTTTTTCGGTTCTGCATTTTCTTTTTGCGCTCCCTGCCTTCAAACACCCATAACTGTTTTATTTTTCTGTTCACATAGCTGTATGAGGGCTTGTTTTTTGCGGGACAAGTTGTACTTTCCAACGCCACCATTTAATATTGCATATAGTGGGAAGCGGGAAAAAAATTCCAAATGGGGTGAAATTGCAAGAAAACCGCTATTCCGCTACAGTTCTACGGGTTTCTTATTTACAGCATTCGATGTACATTAAAACTGACCGGTTACTTTCATTCTACTGGTCAGTACGAATCCGGCAATACCTAATATGTATAGTTTTTCCTGCGTTTAGATGGTGATAAAATAATTAGAAAGTCGCCCTTTTTTTTTTTTCCTTGTCATATCTTGACCCCTATAACTTTTTGGTATTTATGTGTGCAGAGCTGTATGGGGGTTCATTTTTTGCGGGGCGGTCTGAAGTTTTTATTAATACCATTCTGGGGTGTGTATGACTTTTTGATCACTTTTTATTTTTTTTTTAGAAAAAAAAGCGACAAAAAACGGCGAATCGCCATTTGGACGCTTTTTTCCGCCACACAATTCGCCGTATTGGAATTTTTTTTTTATATTTTAAAAGTACGGGCGTTTTCGGTCACGGTGATACCCATGATGTCTATATTTATTGTTATTTAGGTATTTATTTTTTACTTATACGGAAAGGGGGGTGATTTGAACTTTTATATCTTTTTTATTTTTTATATATTTTTTAACATTTTTTTTAAATTTTTTTTTTTATTATTTTAAATCTCAAATATGAGCTGATATATTGTGTTTTGTTTTTTGTCTTTATGAGCAATCATGGATTTACTAGATGCAGTTAAATCCATGAATTGCTCATTTCTTATCCTGGCCTGCCATCTAGTGGCCAGAATAAGAATTGCAGTTTGAAAACTGTAATCCTCACCAGCGAGGATTACAGTTTTCATATGGTGTACAGACACCCCGATTGGCCAATCGGGGCGTCTGTACACCACCCGGAAGCGTAGGCTTCCGGGTTCAGATGCATCCTGATGCCGTGATCACGTGTGATCACGGCATCAGAAGGCCCAGGAAGTCGCCGCCGACGGAGGTAAGAAGCGGCAAGTCTCTGCTGTTAGAAACAGCAGAGACTTGCCGGCCATGACGCCCGCCGCACCCGGCGGTGGGACAATGGATATACAAATAGGGAAATCTTCTAAACGGTACATTTTATATAAATACATTCTATTAGTAATAATATTGGTATGGCTATATCTAACTATACAAACTACATTTGTGAGATGGGAATACCCCTTTAAGGGATCTTCAGTAAAGGCCCAAGCTGCAGATTGGCGGATACAGTACACCCCATATGGCGGGATTTCTCAAACTTCTTGCTTTGTTTTACAGACCGGCTTCGTGACCTGAATCTTTGTTCTCCAGATCAGATTTCTACACAGGGTGATAAAGAAGTTCAGAGCAAACCACAAAATGTGTGTTTAAATGACGTCTCTTCCTCAAGCTCATCTGCGCATTGTAAGTCCCACAAATAACACTGGAGATCCAGAGAACTTATTACACAGTATCCCGGGATACTGTGGTTTGGGACCCAAACCTGTCTCCAGAATGGGACCTCCAAAGTGAGCGGAGAGCAGCCACACGTGCGTCCGCCTTCCATTAATTTATGTGAGACTGCCCACAATAGCAGATGGCCGGATCGGCTATCTCCGGCTGTCCCATAGAAGTGGTGCCTGCGAGCGCACCGCTCTCCATACGTTTCTATGGGACTTCCAAAAATTAGCTGAGTGTGTTCATTCATCTGTTTTTGGAACTCCCATAAAAATGAATGGAGAGCGTGCTGCGCATGTGCAATGTGCTGTCCTTCACTTTTGGGGCCCCGTTCTGGAGATAAGTGTGGGTTTCAGAGGTGGGACCCGCACCTATCTGACTTGATGGTATATCCTAGTCATATGCCATTAAAGTCTTGAGATGACACAACCCCTTTAAGAATTATTACTGTTGGAAGTATTACTCTTGCCACTCAAAACTACTGTATTGTTCGCTTTATAAGACGCACCCCAGATTTTAGAGTAGGAAAATAGTAAAAAAATATTTTTATATCAGACCACCCCATAAATTTCAGGATATCACATCAGACCTCAGATCAGCCCTTTCAGACCCCTATCAGACCTCAGATCAGCCAATTAGCCCACTGTGCCTCCATCAGACCTCAGATCAGCCCACTGTGCCCCCATCAGACCTCAGATCAGCCCACTGTGCCCCCATCAGACCTCAGATCAGCCCACTGTGCCCCCATCAGACCTCAGATCAGCCCACTGTGCCCCCATCAGACCTCAGATCAGACAATTGTGCCCCCATCAGACCTCAGATCAGCCCACTGTGCCCCCATCAGACCTCAGATCAGACAATTGTGCCCCCATTAGACCTCAGATCAGCCCACTGTGCCCCCATCAGACCTCAGATCAGCCCATTGTGCCCCCATTAGACCTCAGATCAGCCCATTGTGCCCCCATCAGACCTCAGATCAGCCCATTGTGCCCCCATCAGACCTCAGATAAGCCCTTTGTGCCCCCATCAGACCTCAGATCAACCCATTGTGCCCTCATCAGACCTCAGATCAGCCCATTGTGCCCCCATCAGACCTCAGATCAGCCCATTGTGCCCCCATCAGACCTCAGATCAGCCCATTGTGCCCCCATCAGACCTCAGATAAGCCCTTTGTGCCCCCATCAGACCTTAGATCAGCCCTTTGTGCCCCCATCAGACCTCAGATCAGCCCATTGTGCCCCCATCAGACCTCAGATCAGCCCATTGTGCCCCCATCAGACCTCAGATAAGCCCTTTGTGCCCCCATCAGACCTCAGATCAGCCCATTGTGCCCTCATCAGACCTCAGATCAGCCCATTGTGCCCCCATCAGACCTCAGATCAGCCCATTGTGCCCCCATCAGACCTCAGATCAGCCCATTGTGCCCCCATCAGACCTCAGATCAGCCCATTGTGCCCCCATCAGACCTCAGATCAGCCCATTGTGCCCCCATCAGACCTCAGATCAGCCCATTGTGCCCCCATCAGACCTCAGATAAGCCCTTTGTGCCCCCATCAGACCTTAGATCAGCCCTTTGTGCCCCCATCAGACCTCAGATCAGCCCATTGTGCCCCCATCAGACCTCAGATCAGCCCATTGTGCCCCCATCAGACCTCAGATCAGCCCATTGTGCCCCCATCAGACCTTAGATCAGCCCACTGTGCCCCCATCAGACCTCAGATCAGCCCATTGTGCCCCCATCAGAATAAAAATAAAAGACTCTCTTACCTCTCCTGCACCACAGCTCCGCTCCCGGTCCGGCGCTCCTCAGTCTTCTTCTCCCGGCGCTCTCTCCCCTCCTCTGCGCGCAGCGTCAGGTCAGAGTGCGCGCACTACGTCCTGACGCTGTACGTGGTCAGGACAGTGCAGCGCCGCCAGGAAAAGACAATGGAGCACTGGACCCAGAGCGGAGCTGCAGCGCAGGAGGGTGAGTATGTTTCCCCGCTCCCGGCACCTAATACATACTAGTGAGCGCTTCCATAATGGAAGCTCTCACTAGTATTCGCTTTATAAGATGCACGGCCATTTTCCCCCTACTTTTGGGGGGGGTGTGTCTTATAAAGCGAAAAATACGGTACATCTGACACACTCATCTCTGCTACATATGTACAGGTGGCACATAAGAGGGCTAAGCTGCCATGTTACGTTCTGTACATTTATGTGTATGTTTTTTGTCTGCTCATAGTTTCTCTGGATCGAGGAAGAGAAAGCTTGGATCATAAGGAACGTGCTCTTATGTCAGAAGTACGAGAGCTCAGACACAAACTGGCTTCACAGGCGCAGAGAAAATACCGCACATCGCACTATCCGGGCACACAGTGGACTTGACGGCTGCTTCGGGGGAGGTTCTTTTATTTATCAGAATTGTATTTATTCTCAGTCCTGTTTTTCTTACCTCGTTTTGTACAGTGTATGGGATCATTAAACACCTTTTATTACTGAAGTGACTCCTTTATTATAAAGAGCGGCAGAAACCACGGAGTGAGAACATTGCAGAAACGCCAGGTGCAATATGCAATAATGTCTAAGATCCACTAGAGGGCGCTGACTGCCTGGCTGATATAAAACAAAGAATATAGACAGGGACATGAATGTGTCATCAGAAAAATACATAATTGTATGAGGTTTTTATTATAAATATATTTTAAACATTTGTTTTATTTTATATGCTTATCAACTAGTGATGAGCGAACTTCTGTTTTCTAGTTGTACAAGCTTTGGGTTATCTAAGAATTCCTGTTATGGATTCTGCTCCCACGGACAAGTTTGCACAACACTATTATACTTAGGCTTGTTTCGCTCTTGCGTTGTGGCATTGCAGTTCTGAGATCTGGCACAGGATCTCAAATCCATTCATTGCCAATACGGATACAACCGATCAGGATGCATTCAGTTTTGTTGCGTTTTTTTGTTACCGCTGCAAGCTGCAGTTTTGTGTCTGGTCTGCAAAAATGAATAACGCAAATCCGGCATGAAAATCAATGTAAGTCAATGTTGCTCGATCCGTGTTTTTTTTTTTTTTTTGAAAAAAACTGATCCAGCGCCCATTGGCTTACAGTGATTTTCATACCGGTTCTGGTTTCTTCAGTTTTGATTTAATACAGCCGGATCCAGCTGAAACTGATACATCCGGATGTATTAAATGGCAAGGATCCGTTTAATTCTGGTTATGAGATCCTCTGCCAGATTTCAAAACTGGAATTCTACAATGCAAGTGTGAAACAGACCTTACAAAGTCATAGCACAAACTTCAAGGAAAGTCAATGGTGTTATGTATGACGGGGGGGGGATTCCCCTGTACCCCAGTGCTTAGTAAGCCGCCTGATCGCCCCAGTTTATGAAGTTAAAGAGGAACTCCTGCAAACATTTTTATTTCATGTCCTGCTAGAAATGTACATGAAGTAATCTGTGTGTCATTATATGTCATTTTCTTACCAGTGTCTGTATTTTTGACTTGTATCATCCTGAAGTTTCTTATCTGTGTCATGTGACTAGGAATTAGACCCACCAACTCACACAGAGACTTATGTGTGGACAGGAAGTCTAATTCTCTATGCATTCCTATGGGAGCCTCACTCTCAGTCTCATAGGAATGAATAGAGCAGTTACTGGCTTCCTGTCCTGGGTCAGTTGGAGGTCAGGGAGTTGGTCACATGACCCAGCTACAATAAGAAGAGAGGGGATAACTCTCAATTAGAGTCCTTGATAAGAAGATTACATTCACTACAGATTATATCATGCACCTTTCTAACAGGTCAGAGAATAAAAATTTTTGCGGAAGTTCTTCTTTAAGACATGTGAGCATTCAGACCAAAGTCATTCTTCAGAATAAGAAGGATTGTATATAACGAGGTGTCTTATAGTACAGGCGACGTCAATCAAAACAATCACCAAAAACTCTAAAATCTTACCGACAGGTTAACTGAACTTAGTGTGTGGGTCTGACCCAGGGAGATTATATTGTGTGGGCCAGGACTGGCTCCGCTATTTTAAGAATTCCCATTGCAGCATATGGAGAGGGCACCAGACGTGCGGTGTGCTCCCCCATTTGCAGAGATGGACGTGGGTCTGACCTCTGGGACCTGCTCCTATCTCACATTTATGGGAAATGCTAGCAACATGTCATAAGCGTCCCTGATGGAACAGCCCCTTTAATCCTGGATTAGGAAATGATCATTGAAAAGTATAAACTAAATCTGCAAAGATAGGCTTGAGTGTATGAAGGATTTTGTAAAGGGGGTTAGTGACCATACTCACCTAGTCAATGGATATGTATGCAAAAATTTTTTATAGAAACACACGTACTTGCTGTGACTCCTATATGCACACTTTCCATGTCTGTAAGATTTCGTTCACAGAAGAAGCTGGGCACAGCAGGACAGAACTGTGAAAAAGCTCTCCTCTCCTCTCCGTCTATACCGCTATCTAGAGGTAATGTCGCCATTCCATCAGTACCGTTATGGACACTGCGCCTTTCACAGGACCACACAGCATTATAATGATTTATGGTGCTGTGTGTCTCTTTCCGACTTTGCATCCACTGCATTAGACCTCATGCACGCAACTGTGGTTTGCGTCCGCATCAAGCCGCAGTTTTTGCGGGTGGGATGCAGACCCTTTCACTTCAGCACACTGAGTTGAAAGAAAAAAGAAAGTAGAATATGTCCTATTCATGGGCAAGGATAGGACTGCTCTATTTTGGGCTTGACGATCCCTTCCCCAAAATGCACACTGTCGTGTGTGTATATGTGGCCTTATACAGACATCATTAGGTCAATTCAATTCAGTAGATACGTGGAGCTTGTTTTAAAAAGTGGACATGCTCATCTGAAATTACCCTAAGGCCACTTTCTGACAAGCGAGTTGTACCCTCTGGACTCGGAGCGCGAGTATAACACAGCTCCCATCCTGAACTTCCAGCACTGCCGGGGTCGCATAGCATTATATTGATTTATGACGCTATGTAACTCTTAGAGGTCTGGAATGTATTGGATAACACTGAATTACTGTTATCCAATACATTCCAGAACTGTAGGGGTTACATAGCGTCATAAATCAATATAATGCTATGCGACCCCGGCTGCGCTGGAAGTTCAGGACGGGAGCTGTGTTATACTCGCGCTCCGAGTCCAGAGGGTAGAACTCGAAAGCAGCTTAAGGGCTCATGCACACGGAAGTATTTTCTTTCCGTGTCCATTCTGGGGTTTTTTGTGGACCGTATGCAGAACCATTCGTTTCAATGGGTCCTCAAAAAAACGGAAGTTACTCCGTGTGCATTCCGTTTCCGTATGTCCGTATTTCTGTTCTGCAAAAAAGTAGAACACGTCCTATTATTGTCCGCATTACGGACAAGGACAAGGATAGGACTGTTCTATTAGGGGCCAACAGTTCAGTTCCGCAAAATACAGAATGTACACGGACGTCATCTGTATTTTTTGTGGACCGCAAAATACATATGGTTGTATGCATGAGCCCTAAAAGTGAGAGGAGCAGACCACAGAGATGAGACAAGGTAAGGGAACAGGGGGAGGTTTTAACCTCATAACACCCCATTATATACAGTCATGGCCAAAAGTTTTGAGAATGACACAAATCTTCTATTTTCACATGATCTGCTGCCCTCTGGTTTTTATGTGTGTTTGTCAGATGTTTTTATCACATACAGAAATATAATTGCAATCATATTATGAGTAACAAAAGCTTATATTGACAGTTAGAATGAGTTAATGCAGCAAGTCAATATTTGCAGTGTTGACCCTTCTTCTTCAGGACCTCTGCAATTCTCCCTGGCATGCTCTCAATCAACTTCTGGACCAAACCCTGACTGATAGCAGTCCATTCTTGCACAATCAATGCTTGCATTTTGTCAGAATTTGTAGGTTTTTGTTTGTCCACCCGTCTCTTGATGATTGACCACAAGTTCTCAATGGGATTAAGATCTGGGGAGTTTCCAGGCCATGGACCCAAAATCTCTGTTTTGTTCCCCGAGCCATTTAGTTATCACCTTTGCTTTATGGCAAGGTGCTCCATCATGCTGGAAAAGGCATTGTTGATCGCCAAACTGCTCTTGGACGGTTGGGAGAAGTTGCTCTCGGAGGACATTCTGGTACCATTCTTTATTCATGGCTGTGTTTTTAGGCAAGACTGTGAGAGAGCCGATTCCCTTGGCTGAGAAGCAACCCCACACATGAATGGTTTCAGGATGCTTTACAGTTGGCATGAGACAAGACTGGTGGTAGCGCTCACCTCGGCTTCTCCGAATAAGCTGTTTTCCAGATGTCCCAAACAATTGAAAAGGGGATTCATCAGAGAAAATGACTTTCCCCCAGTCCTCAGCAGTCCACTCCCTGTACCTTTTGCAGAATATCAGTCTGTCCCTGATGTTTTTTCTGGAGAGAAGTGGCTTCTTTGCTGCCCTCCTTGAGACCAGGCCTTGCTCCAAGAGTCTCCGCCTCACAGTGCGTGCAGATGCACTCACACCTGCCTGCTGCCATTCCTGAGCAAGCTCTGCACTGCTGGTAGCCCGATCCCGCAGCTGAAACACTTGTAAGAGACGGTCCTGGCGCTTGCTGGTCTTTCTTGGGCGCCCTGGAGCCTTTTTGGCAACAATGGAACCTCTCTCCTTGAAGTTCTTGATGATGCGATAGATTGTTGACTGAGGTGCAATCTTTCTAGATGCGATACTCTTCCCTGTTAGGCCATTTTTGTGCAGTGCAATGATGACTGCACGTGTTTCTTTAGAGATAACCATGGTTAACAGAAGAGAAACAATGATGCCAAGCACCAGCCTCCTTTTAAAGTGTCCAGTGGTGTCATTCTTACTTAATCATGACAGATTGATCTCCAGCCCTGTCCTCATCAACACCCACACCTGTGTTAATGGAGCAATCACTGAAACGATGTTAGCTGGTCCTTTTAAGGCAGGGCTGCAATGATGTTGAAATGTGTTTTGGGGGATAAAGTTCATTTTCTAGGCAAATATTGACTTTGCAAGTAATTGCTGTTAAGCTGATGACTCTTTATAACATTCTGGAGTATATGCAAATTGCCATTATAAAAATGAAGCAGTAGACTTTGTAAAAATTAATATTTGTATGGTGCTGGAATGTAGTGGTGGGGAGCAAGTGAGTGGCTTTTTAATTTAGGGTCAGTGCTCTACTGTACAAAGTGAAAACTTACTAGAAAGCTGGAATAACCCTTTAAGCACCCGAGTATAATTAAAGTCAATGGGACTAAACCAGGCACCCCCCGCTCAGAAGAGGGGAGGGTGTCTGGTTTACACGGGTCCCCTCCCCCCCCCAAAAAAAAACAGAGACATACTTACATGCTCCCAGCAGCTCCGGACAGCACAGGAGGAGGAGGAGGACGGCGTGCACATGGGAAGATTCCCCACAGCGCCCTCTGCTGGAGGTAGCTGTGAGGAAAAATGCAGGTGACGGATCCGTCATAAACTCCATTGAAAGTCAATGGAGGACGGATCCGTTACTATTGACTTGCATTGGGGGTCATGATGGATCCGTCTTGGTGCAGGGAGGGGACTCGAGCATGCTCGCTCATCACTAGTAATCACTAAAGTGCAATAAAAGTGAGATTTATTTACCTGCCATTTCCCTTTTCTTTTGTCCAAGGCAGCACTCAAGGTGTTACTCCATCTCCAAAAGGACAGAACATGGTAAACACCACATCCCTCCACTAAATCGGCATAAAATAAAAAAACAAATATTTCTCAACAAAACTTAATGGGAGGGAAAGACATGTTGCTGCCTAGGACTCAAGGAAAGGAAATTTCAGGTAAGTGAATTTCACTTTAATTCCTTGGCAGCACCAAGGGACTTAAGACGCAAAAGACTCTAGTGCTGAAGGCAAGAATGCTTGCTATGTCCAGCCTATAATGGTCCATGAAGGTCTTGGCTGAGGCCCAAAAAGTTGCTTGACAGATATACTGGGGAGGCACGTTGACAAACTCTGTCCAAGAAGCTGAGATGAACCTTGTAGAACGAGCACAAACCCTTCCGGTACAGGAAGACCCTCCTAATGATAGCATTCCAGGAGTGTATCTCGAATCCACCTAGTCAGAGTGGTCTTGATAACCATTTGACTTCTTTCAGCTGTGGCCACAACAAGCAGAAATAAGGACCTGCATGAAATAATTTTCACTTTGCAGGTCTGTAAAGGTTCAAAAGGGGCCATCATGAGCCTGCTTAAAGGGGTTCTTCAGGAATTAAGAAAATGAAAATACTTACAAATTACTTTATTATAAATATATTCCCAAATACCTTTCATTAGTTATAATGGCTTGTTTTGTCTGGGGAGCAATCATTAGGAGAAATAAAATGGCCGTCGTCCTATTAGTGCACATAGAACCTGTCCTAATTACACAGGACAAGTTACTTCACAACACTGAGGTAAAGAGCTGCCTCATCCTCCTCTCTGCTTGTCAGTATACAGCTGATAAGATCTCCTGCTTAATCTCTGTAAGGCTACTTTCACACTGGCGGCAGGCCTGATCCGGCAGCTGAAGGGTGCTGCCGGATCAGGCCTGCCGCAGTGACGTGTGGAGCCGGAACCGCGCTCCGGCCCCACACATGTCACACTGTACATACATATACATACACATAAACATACACACACATATAGACATACAAACACACATACATACTTACATGCTCCCCGGCAGGTCTTCGGAGCGTCAGGACGGCTCACACAGGTCACGATTCCCCACAGCGCCCTCTGCCCTATGTGTGTGTATGTTTATGTCTGTATGTGTCTGTGTGTACCCGGATCCGTAATGGACTCCATTGAAAGTCAATGGAGGGCGGATCCGGTTACCATTATGGTCACACCAGACGGATCCACCCCCATTGACTTGCATTGGGGGTCATTCCGGATCCGTCTTGGTGCGGATGCCTGGACCGGAGAGCAAACCGCAGCATGCTGCGGTTTGTTCTCCGGTCTGAAGACGGAACGGAATGCTTTCAGGAGCATTCCGTTGTCTTCAGTTCAGTTTTGTCCCCATTGACAATGAATGGGGACAAAACTGAAGCATTTTATTCCGGTATTGAGCCCCTATGACGGAACTCAATACCGGAATTTTAAAACGCTAGTGTGAAAGTAGCCTAAGAATAGAGTTCATGAGGAGACATGTACAGAGAGGAGGATGTGGATAATAAGCAGCACTACTTGTATGCAGTCTCCATTACCACAGTCTGTCCTGTTCGTCCTCTCTGTACTTCATGTCTCCTCATGAACTCCATTCCTAAAGATATTCAGCTGAAGATACTATCATCTGTATTCGGAATCATAATCCCTGACAGATGGGGCAGCTCTTTACCTCAGTGTTGTGAAGTAACTTGTCCTGCTGTGTGATTAGGACAGGTTTTGTGTGTACTAATAGGACTGCGGCCATTTTCCTTCCCCTGATGATTGCTCCCTAAACAACATAAGCCATTATAAATAAAGGTATTTGGGAATATATTTATTATAAAGTAATATTTAAGTATTTCCATTTTCTTAATTCCCTTAATTCACATTTGTTTGTCATGTATCCTAGTACTTTGATAATTGACCAGATGGAGAGAATAGGATATTGGCTAAGGTTACTTTCACACTACCGACAGCACGGATCCGGCGGGTGAAGGGTCCCACCGGATCCATGCTGCCGCAGATGCATGTGCTGAAAAAGTCTTTCAGGATGGAAACCTTAGGGCCAGTAACAGCTATCCTCCACAAAGGTGAGGTCATGGCAAAGTCAGATCTAACAGACACATACCTCCAGGTGCCTATACACTATACACCCAGAGCACAGAAAGCTCCTCAAGGTAGCTCACATGTTGTATTTTCGTTCCGGCCGCCTCTCAGCAGGGGTTAACGTGCTGCAGCCGGATCCGCGGCCCGCCCCCATAACAGTGAATGCACCTGCGGCAGCACGGATCCGGCGGGACCTTTCACCCGCCGGATCTGCGCTGCCGCTAGTGTGAAACTAGCCTAAGTTGCTGAATGGAGGGTCTGATGAGAAGAACCTTCTCCCAGAAAATATATCTTATGGAAATTGTGTTTATCGTGAAGCTTAAATAGGTCAATTGTTTGGAAGGAGTCACATGTGACTTTTGGTAGTTGATTATGAACCCATGAGATTCCAGACACAGGATGGTTTTGTAAATGTGACAAATCAATTGTTCAGGTGGGAATATAGTTTCTCCTGGAGATCACCACAATGTTTGTGAAAACTCAAGGTCAGAAGTAAGCCCAAAAGGCAGGACTCTGTACTGGAGGTAACATATTTGCCCTTTGTAGAGGTGAGCGACCCTGAGGAGCTTTCTGTGCTCTGGGTGTATAGTGTATAGGCACCTGGAGGTATGTGTCTCTTAGATCTGACTTTGCCATGACCTTGCCCTTGTGGAGGATAGTTGTTACTTGCCCTAGGGTTTCCATCCTGAAAGCCTTCTTCAGCAACGACTTGATCAGTTCTCAGATCTATTATGAGGCACCACTTTTTGTTGTATTTGGGAACTAGAAAGACCAGGGGATAGAACTCCTTCCTTTCTGAGCCAATGGACACCGGTTTCAAAGCCCCTATCTGTAAAAATGTCTCCATGAGAGAAGAAATCTGTGACAGTGTATCTTGCTGGAGGAGGAGAAGCAAATTCTAGATGTTATCCATGATCAATGGAACTCAGAACCCAGCGATCTGTGGTAGATGTCTGCTAAGTTGGGTAGTAAAGACTCAATCTGGCTCCCATGGGTGGACTTAAGGATCTGGCATCAGAATTCACTCCTGGTTGCAGAGGAGGCAAACTTTTTATGTGACACTATGGTGTCATTATGCTTCCTGTAGTGCTGGTTTACATAGTACATAGTACATAGTTAATACGGTTGAAAAAAGACACATGTCCATCAAGTTCAACCAAGGGTGGGGGTAGGAGTGAGTTTCTTCTCCCTAAGGGCTGAAAAGGCCTTTTAAACCTCTTTGATGAATATCTTCTGGAGCTCTAGAGGTAGATCTACCTTTAGAAATAGTAGGAAATGAGTGTCCCACGTCTTCATTCAAGGTTTGCAAAATATTCGAGAGCTGTTTGCTAAATAAGTGACCCGGCCCAAAAGAGAGGGAGATAAAGTTGTTTTTAGATCGAGAATCTGCATATTCCAGAGCTTCAGCCATATAGTCCTGCTGGCTGCATTAGAGAGGGCCATGGACTCTGTGGCCCAGCCAAAAGCATCCAGGGGTAGTCACAATGGAAATTACCAAAGTCCTTCATGGACAGAATCATAGGCAGCAATTCTTCTCTGGAAGTTTCAGCGGCAATCTTATCCGTCAACTGGCTAAAACCTAATCTGAGTGCTCTTGCCAAAGGGATGGAAGCCAATGAAGCTTTGCAAATGCCAGATGCTGTGGAAAAAGCCCTTTTTCATGTAATGTCTTCCCTTCTATCTATCGGATTTCTAAGCAATGGAAGACCATCTTTATAGGCTAGCTTGGTCTCTGCTAGGTCCTCCCAGGGAGGCAAAACCCAGGACTCTGACACTTTCTTTGCTGAACTATAGGTTGCCTTGAAATACGCCCCAAGATCTACCCTTCTTTCCTGGCTTTTTACATTCTTTTTGTAGAACCTTACTCACAGCGGAAATCTGAATCTATGGAAGAACTGTATGGAGTTATAATTAGAGGTAGAAGAGCTGGAACATTTCACTTTCAGCTTCTCATAAGATTTTAGGATGACCTGCCACCAGGGACTTCCAATTGGTATTTTTCAGCAGTATAATGCTCCCCCAGACATAGCTAGGGTTTCCCAGGAATGTTGCCTCTAGATTGCATCACTTCCTTGTCCTCCCTGGTCACCATATTTTTCACCAATCCAGCAATTATGGGACCAGCTGGGACGTCAGCTTCACCAACCTACAAGAGTTCAGGATCTACAGGCCCAGCTGTAACATCTGTGGGAAAATGTGCTGCAGGTTACCAGGAACCTGTATGTCTCCATGCCCAACCTTATCTCATCTTGTATCCAGGCTAGAGGCCGTATCTCATCTTGTGTCCAGACTAGAGACTGTATCTCATCTTGTATCCAGGCTATAGGCCGTATCTCATCTTGTGTCCAGACTAGAGACTGTATCTCATCTTGTATCCAGGATAGAGGCTTTATCTCATCTTGTATCCAGGCTAGAGGCCCTATATCATACTATATCCAAGCTAGAGGCATTCACACATATAAAGTTTCATTTCAACAACTGCTTCTTGGTGCCGAATTTTCTTTTCATTCAGTGTATTTGAGCTTTAATCCATTCCATAAAGCTTCTTGAATCTGCCTGTGTTGGCTCACTCTGAGGTGGACAGCGATTCTTGCAGATCTGATCAGGAGCATCATCCACAAGGGATGCATACAGAAAATTCAAATTCTGTGCTTAGATCCTCTCCTTCACCTGAGGTTGCACAAGAAGGGCTGGTACCTATAATAGAAAAAATGACAACTGGTAGATTAAAAAAAGCTCTAGCTGGACCAACTGTAGAGGATAGGCACCTTATTCCAGAGGGGAGCCCTGCTGACCAGCATGGAGCTTATATGCTTCCCTCCCCACAATAAGAAAATACCCTAGGACAACCTTTGGCTCATAATTGCGACCAGAGTAAGGAGGGATGGTAAGACAAGCCCGGTGCCCACCACCAGCATTTTTTTGCAGAGTATGGTTGCTGGGTGCAGTCAGTCAGAGTCAGTTTAGATCAGACATTGTGGAGTAACAGGAACTGGGTTTATTGGAACATGCATGCATTAACTGAAGGTCACCTTACATGGTGGATAGCACAGAGACAGGAAAAAAGAAATCAGTGAGTTCACCTCAATGTACAGGAAAAATATTACATCATAGAAAATGCATAGAGAGAGACTACATAGTAAGCATTAGAAACAGCGACATCTAGTGTCACGACAATAAACTGCAGTCTTTCTAACAATAGACTAGCTGTAAGCTGTTGCATCTCTTACACATTTAAACCGTGCTTCAGGACTACAAGACCCTGAGCCTGTTATCAGTGCCTGCTGGGCCTGGAGTGTGCCACACTTCTAGTGCCAGAACCTTAATTTAGATGCACACCAGAAGAAGACTGCACTGCGCTTCCAGCACAGAGGCACTAGGCAAGACTTGGACTCCACTCAAACTCCAGCACCTCCATGCACCAGATTACTGAAAGTCATTGGAGCTGAACTTCTAGAACTTCTTCCCTTGGGATAACAACCAGAACACCAATGCCTGGGTGGTACAACATGCTACAGCTACCTGCCCAGGCAAAGAAAGAATTAAAATTCACACCAATTTAGTGGATAGGTGTGGTTTTATGGGGGGGGGGGAGTCTGTTTAACTACTTAACTGTTTGTGTGCTGCTTTTCTGTACTCTGTCCTGGGTGCTACCTAGAATGAAGAGGAATCATTTTTTTTATTTTTTTCCTGTTCAAAACCTTTATTTAACGTTTACTTTCACTTTGGAGTGGATTTTAAGAACGTTTGGTAACTAGTATGAAAACATATAACTTATACAATCTTTCCCTTTAAGGCACTCTAATAGCAACTTGCATGACCGCCGGGTGAATTTCACGTTTCTGCATCCTCCCTGCCATTCCTTCACAACGTATCGTACACATCCTTTTAAAGTTCATCATATGAAAGTTGATAAACCAGTTTCCTTCACTAGATGCATCTCATTTAGTTGATTTATGTCTGATGGTATCAGTGCCATAGACTCTACAGGGAAACTTCCCGGTGGGCTGATGCCCAGGGGGCCACCTGAGCCCTTCTCATGGCTGCCGGCCAGGTACATAACGATCTGATGCTCTCAGCCTTAAGTACCTAATGCTCCTAGCATTAATTATGCACCTTGCTGGCGGCCACAGGTCCCCTCCTGAAGTCAACTGCATCGTCCATCATCAGGGCGGTGACACAGTTGAATACTGCAGCGGTGGAGGCAGTATTTTGTGCTGCACTGTGATATTTGGTTCTGCTATGCTGTGGTATTTTGAGCTGTACGAAGGTATTGCTGGCCCCATTTTCTGTCACTATAGACCAGGGCTGAAACGATTACTCGAATCAATCGAGTAATAATCCTCGATGCTCTCCCGCTGGCTGGAACCACACTGCTCTGTCCTCCTGACGTACACACATCGTCAATATGTAGTGCATGCAAGCGTGCACAATGACCTGACACTGTGTGACGTCAGGTCCCAGTGCATCTCGTGAAGAGGACAGTGGAAGATCTGTGGAGTGTCGGCAGCGCCCCTAGCAGGGAAGGTAAGTATTGAGGGGGCTGATGGCACTGGGGGGAGCTGATGGCATTGGGGAGTTGGTGGCACTAGGGGAGGAACTGATAGACCAAGAAATCCTTAGAGCCATATTGTCTCATGATGACAATTAACCATCTATCCAGAGGATAGGGTATAAATGTCTGATCCATGGGGGTCCGACTGCTGGGGCCCCTGGTGATCAGTAGATTTGGCGGTCTGTGTTCCATATTGAAATGGTTTGTCAGACACACATTCGGTCTCCACTACTCCATTCAACCCCAGAGGACTGCCTCGGTAGAGAGCTTGATGGTCAGATCTCCACTGATCAGAAACTTGCCTGATCTAGTGGAATTTTTGTCATGGGACAACCCTTCTAACTTGACATGGGTGTCTCCAGCAAGTACCTCCTGCCCTACAATCTGTCAAACCATAAGGGTCCCAGCGGTCGGACCCTGATGGATCATGTGTTGGTAGCATGTTGTATGGATAGACCATCCCTTAAAAGATGTAGCAGAACTGAGTGTCATTTTACATAGAAAATTCTGATGGACGGTCTTAGATTTTTCTCAGTATATTTGATACCACTTATGTGGTCATTGCGCCTTTCATTGCGGTGGAAATCCTGACTCCACGCGCTGACTTTATAGAGCAGTCAATCTGAACTAAAATTCCGGCAGTGTAAAACATGGGAGAAGGTCAGTTCGGTAGCTAATCTGAAGAAGCAGAGCTGCACTAGTGATTAGTTATTACCTCCACTAATGGTACGGGTCACATGCCGGCCCTGAAAACCCTCTCCTGCATCGATCACAAACTGGAAGTGGAGGTGCAGGGACCCGTGACTGGGGCTGACAGCAGGAGATCCGGTGCCTTGCAAAGTTGCATACCTTCTAATCTAAACACATATAAATATATATTGCTTTTTCTAGCTGGACATCCCCTTGGTAGGCCTGGGCCTTCTGCCATACATCCCACTGTCTCACCTGTCATATCCCTAGCTTCTCCTGCCTCGCCTGCTGCTGTCAGATGTGGCAGCTGCGTGCTCCGGCGTCCACCGGCCATGCTGCCTCCGTGCTCCTTCCCATCCTGGTGTCCCATAGGAGGGCGTGCCCACCACTTCCTGTCATTTATGCTTCCAGGGGCGCGTGCTTCCTGCCTCCCAGAACAGCCCCTAGTTAAATAGCAGCTTCATCTTCCAGGAAGTTGCCTGATCATTGAGTTACTATAAGTAATAGCAAAGGTGTTCTGATCTTCTGTGTTTGACCATTCTGTTTATCTGCAGCCTGCATAGACTACTGACCTGTCTGACCCTGTCTGATCCTCTGTACCACACTACTATCTGATACCGGCTTCTGACCTCTGTCTTGTCTCTGATCGCGCTTCAGCTTCTGCCTCTGACAATCGTCATCATCAGCTGCTGCCTTTACTCCGGTCTTCTCTGCAATACCACATCTTACCACCGTGTCTGCTATTGGACTCTTACTGCAGTTCTTACCGCAACTTGAGCTATTGGAGCGTTACCTGTTGTCTGACTCAGTGAGTCAGCTGTCAACCATATTCGCTAATCCTGTATGTAGTGGTTCAGTTTCCCTCTTGCTGCGTTCTGTGTTGAATAACACCCTAGGGGTTAGTGTTTGCCATCCCTTGGTTGACACAGAGAATCCACAGTCTCTGGTCGCACCCACTGGTCGTAACACCCCTACTGTTTACAGTGTGAGCAGCTGAATGTGGGTGGGACTGTCCCTGTGATTGACAGCTGAGCTCTCATTTATGCCTTTGCTGGAGGGGTGACTAGTCACGTCCTATATCCCTACAAACCATTACTTCCAGGAATATATGTGAGCGCTTAATTAGAGATAATTAAAAAGGATTAATAAATAAAACCCACTGTGCTCCGGCCCGGGGAGGAATGCTGTTCCTCCCGACAAGCACTCCTATGACTAGTATAGAAATCAGGTCAATGGCGGATTATATAATACATTAGCTAACGAGGTGTTGATAAAAATTGTGCTAGGTCAGCTATGTGTCTGGTATTGCAGCTCAGCCATATTCATTCCTATTAAATATATAGGCGGTCAGACACCTCTGTGCCTACCAGGGGAACAAGTTGAAATCCAACATAGCTGATAATGTTACTGTTGGGCTTCTTCTCATACACTTTGGCTTGTCAGCAGAGTCACTGGATACTATGTGGCCCTTTTATTTTTTATTTTTTTATTAAATGTAGATATACATTTATCTGAGTGCTGCACTATTCTTTTGGATGACAAATGACACAATTTATCTGGACACTATTTGTACTAATTATCTTATCACTTTTTATCTTTGTACTGTATAGGTCTGAGATTCTGAATGCATACATTCATGTATCAGAATACTGCACACTATTTATCTGGGCACTATTTGTACTAATTATCTGATCACTTTTATCTGGACACTGTGTGACTCTCAGTTACTGCACAATGTATACATACAGTTATCTGAATGCTGCACACACTATTCATCTTGGCACTATATAACACTA
Source organism: Rhinella marina (assembly GCA_900303285.1). Classification (NCBI taxonomy): domain Eukaryota; kingdom Metazoa; phylum Chordata; class Amphibia; order Anura; family Bufonidae; genus Rhinella; species Rhinella marina. The sequence goes on along the minus strand of ONZH01029477.1, from coordinate 83,080 downwards.
TCTTTCGAGACACTATTTGTACTAATTATCCAATGACATTTTATCTTGGTACTGTATGGCACTGAGTTTCTGCATAAGGCATACATTCATTTATCAGAATGCTGTTCACACTATTCATCTGGGCACTATATGATGTTACTTATCTGGACACTATTTGTACTAGTTATCTGATAACTTTTCTGGGCCCTGTGTGGCTCTCAGTTACTGCACAATGTATACATACATTTATCAGAATACTGCGCACTATGCATCTGGGCACTATATGACAATACTTATCTGGACACTATTTGTACTAATTATCTGATCACTTTCATCTGGGCCCTGTGTGGCTCTCAGTTATTGCACAATGCATACATACATTTATCAGAATACTGCACACACTGTTCATCTGGGCACTATATGATGCTACTTATCCTGACACTATTTGTACTAATTAGGACTCCGCTCAGAAGATAATTTTTGAAGCAGAGACAAAAATTGTGCACGCAGGACTTTTGTCTCCGCTTCAAAAATCATCTTCTGAGCGGAAACCTAACGGACCCTATTATAGTCTATGGGGTCCCTTAGGCTCCGTTGGGCTCAGTTATGTCCCGAATCCGACCTTTCCGTTCTCCTGCTCCTATAACGGAGCAGGAGAACGGAAGCCCTAACGGTGATGTGAACGAGCCCTTATCTGATGACATTTTATTTTGGGACTGTATGGCACTGAGTTTATTTATCAGAATGCTGTGCACACTATTTATCTGGGCACTATATGACACTACTTATCTGGACACTATTTGTACTAGTTATATGATCACTTTTATCTGGACACAATGTGGCTCTCAGTTACTGCACAAAGTATACATACATTTATCTAAATGCTGTGCCATTCATCTTGAAACTACTTATCTGGACACTATTTGTACCAATTATCTGTACTTTGAATTCACTATTTATCTGTACCCTTCATTCATTATCTGTACTTTGCCTTTCTTTTTTTATTTGGGAATGGTATGACTTTGACAAAATGTAGATTGGATTCTGTGCATGCTATTTATCTGGGCACTCTGTGACACTACTTATCTGGACACTAATTGTACTCTGCATTCCCTTTTTATCTGAACACTGTATGGCTCCCAGTTGCTGCACCATGTTTACAGTATATACATTTATCTGAATGCTGTGTACGCTATTCATCTGGGCACTGTATGACGCTACTTATCTGGGCAAAATTGTAGACCTGCACCAGGCTGGAAAGACTGAATCTCCAATAGGTAAGCAGCTTGGTGTGAAGAAATCAACAGTGGGAGCAATAATTAGAAAATGGAAGACATACAAGATAATAAGACATACTGATAATCTCCCTCCATCAGAGGCTCCACGTAAGATCTCACCCCGTGGGGTCAAAATAATCACAAGAACTGTGAGCAAAAATCCCAGAACCACACAGGGGACCTAGTGAATGACCTGCAGAAAGCTGGGACCAACGTAACAAAGGCTACCGTCAGTAACACACTACACCGCCAGGGACTCAGATCCTGCAGTACCAGGCGTGTCCCCCTGCTTATGCCAGTACATATCCGGGCCCGTCTGAAGTTTTCTAGAGAGCATTTGGATGTTCCAGAAGAGTATTGGGAGAATGTCATATGGTCAGATGAAACCAAAGTAGAACTGTTTAGTAGAAACACAACTCATCGTGTTTGGAGGAGAGTGAATGCTGAGTTGCATCCAAAGAACACCATACCTACTGTGAAGCATGGGGGTGGCAACATCTTGCTTTGGGTCTGTTTCTCTGCAAAAGGATCAGGACGACTGATCCGTGTACATGAAAGAATGAATAGGGCCATGTATCGTGAGATTTTGAGTGCAAACCTCCTTCCATCAGCAAAGGCATTGAAGATGAAACGTGGCTCGGTCTTTCAGCATGACAATGATCCCAAGCACACCGCCAGGGCAACGAATGGGTAGATTCGTAAGAAGCATTTCAAGGTCCTGGAGTGGCCTAGCCAGTCTCCAGATCTCAACCCCATAGAAACCCTTTGGAGGGAGTTGAAAGTCCGTGTTTCCCAGTTACAGACCCAAAACATCACTGCTCTAGAGGAGATCTGCATGGAGGAATGGGCCAACATACCAGCAACAGTGTGTGCCAACCTTGTGAAGACTTACAGAAAAAGTTTGACCTCGGTCATTGCCAACAAAGGATATAGAACAAAGTATTGAGATGAAGTTTTGTTATTGACCAAATACTTATTTTCCACCATAATTTGCAAATAAATTCTTTAAAAATCAGACAATGTGATTTTCTGGATTTGTTTTTTTCATTGTCTCTCATAGTTGAGGTCTACCTATGATGTCAATTACAGGCCTCTATCATCTTTTTAAAATATGTATGTATATCTGTATATATTGATATATGCATCACCCATAGTCTTCCATATTAGAAAAAAATATACACTGTGCAGTATATGTTTTTTTACTCGGTATAGCATAAAAAAATTCCCAAAAAAGAAAACATGCCTAATGGAGGCCAAAAGGGCATTCTGTTGACGGTCCATCAGGTCAGTGGAGGCCTAAGGACATGTTTGATGTATGTGTGGCTGGGTGACAGTAAAGAATGAAAAAGCCCAGGGCCTTTGAGCCACTTAAAGAGGACCTTTCACCGCTCCTGACAGGCCTATTTTAATATCTTCATACATTCCTCATGTAATAACAGTTATGGATCATCTATTCTTATGTCTCTATGTTGTGCTATTCCTTTATTATTTCTACTAGAAGTTATGAATAAATTGCTAGCAGTCTGCGGTAAGGGTACAGAGGGGAGGTAACCAGTTGGGGGGTGTATCTGCACTGTCTGACAATGGCATCACTGATTGGATAGAGTGAGACTGTACAGGGACACACCCCTAACTAGTCACCTCCCCTCTGTACCCTTACTGCAGACTGCTAGCAATTCATTCATAACTTCTAGTAGAAATAATAAAGAAAAGGCACAACATAGAGCCATAAGAATAGATGCTCCAGAATTGTTATTACATGGGGAATGTATGAAGCTATTAAAACAAGCATATCAGGAGAGGGGAGAGGTCCTTTTTAAAAAAATCTCTGTAACTCTTCGCTCGCCACTGGTGGATGTAGCATGGGGTAACCGACCACAGATATCACTCTTACGTGCAATTCAATCCTGGAGTTTCTACTTGAGTAATTCTTCCAACAAACGGAATATTCCACCTGGTTCTATTACTGTGTCATGCTTAACAGATCTTATACCCGACTTGGACCTACTGAACTGGTCCAAGCATGAGATCGCCTCAATACAGGATATGAAAGATCATGATGGCGTTTTGTCATTTTCACATATAAACATAACCTACTTGATACCCAATAAAGAATTCTACAAATTCCTTCGAATTAGGTCCCTTCTTGGGAAGAATGAGGGAGACCTAAAACACATACCCTCTGCAGCTCTCAGATACTTACACAACAGAATCCCAAAGAGGGGTGGCATATCTCTGTTTTATAATATGTTGGTCCAGGGACCCCACTGGTGCAAACCTGCTCCATTGGTTAAATGGGAAAATGACCTACAGTTGTCCTTCTCCAATGACCAATGGCACTCTGTCTTTAGAGCTGCTACAAAAGCTTTCCGGTGTGTTACACACCAGGAAGCAATTTACAAAACATGTATGAGGTGGTGCTATACCCCTACGAGATTATCCATAATGTACAGTACCCTGGATCCTCCCTTGAGTGTTGGAGACATTGTGGGCAACGGGGCTCTATTCTACATACATTGTGGTCTTGCCCTAAGACTATGGCGCCGGGTCAACACTCTAGTGAATGACCTTACCAAACAAAAAATAACTATAGAGCCTGATATGGCACTCCTCTTCATTAATATGAATACTTTACCACTCCCAATTAGAACCTTACTGATGCATATATTCATGGCAACAAAACTAGTCATCACAAGACATTGGAATAGGGTGACCAGACGTCCTCTTTTCCCCGGACATGTCCTACTTTTGGGACCTAAAAAAATGTCCGGGGGGAATTTCAAAATCGTCCAGGATTTTGTTCGACTGCCTCAAATTGTTTGAGGCAGTCGAACAAAATTATTTTAACTGTTAAAATGACCCGAACTTCCCTTTATTATTTTCCGTTATAACATGGTTATAACAGAAAATAATAGTTAAAATGGCCCTTAGAGGTTAAAAATAATTTTAAAAAATCACCTTTTCCGCTTGTTCGCGCAGCCAGTGTCTTCTTTCTTCTTTCCCCTGCAAAAGGACCTTCGGTGACGTCAGCTCGCTCACCACAGTCTTTTTGCAGGGGAAAGAAGGAAGAAGACACCGGCTGCGCGAACAAGCGGAAAAGGTGAGGTTTTTTTTACTGTTTTTAACCCCTAAAGGCCACTTTAACTATTATTTTCTGTTATAACCATGTTATAACGGAAAATAATAAAGGGAAGTTCGGGTCCCCATTCTCTGGGGTATATGTAATGATCAACCTCCTCTTCCCACCCCCCGAAACCCCCCCGAACCCCCCCCCTTCCCCCCAGAAAAAAAAGGTGTCCTCCTTTTGGGAATTTAAGATCTGGTCACCCTACATTGGAAGTCCCCTCAAACTCCCCCAGAGGTAATTGCTTTACTAAACACCACAAGATTTGGCAGCTTTGGATAACAAGTACTTGGTACTCAAATTAACCGAATCTCCAATATGGAGTAGATTAGCTATGACCCTTCCCTTGATCACCTTGCTACACTAAACGTTTATATTATCGTGCTGTTTTCCTATGAAGAACGTACCATTTCAAGAGGCGGACGGCATCCACCTGGACACCTTCTTTATGTTCGACTGTTAAACCGAGATTTTACTTGTTCGTTATTTTGAATGGCTGTTTATTGGGGACGCACTCACACTGCGTGCCTTAAAGGGATTCTGTCACCACCATTTTGCATATTAAGTTATTTATACCACTGGATTTATCTCATCATAAGGATCCCCAAATGGTTATTGTTATAGGGCCCAGATGAAGATTTGTGGTGTAAAAATCCTTTTTTATCTACTGTCAATCACTTACATTAAGGGGCCCAAGGGGAGTTGACCATGGTTGCTGGAGCCCGGGCTCGGCGATTCCGTTGGAGCCCCGGACCGCCCACCTAATTAATATTCACTTCACTGAGTGAAGCTCCGACGCGGCACTGCGCCTGCGCGGGATTACAGCCGCCGCCGGAGCTTCACTGACTCAGTAAAGTGAATATTAATTAGGTGTGCGGTCCGGGGCTGCGCAAGCGCAGTACATCAAGTGCGGCGTCGGAGCTTCACTCAGTGAAGTGAATATTAATTAGGTGGGCGGTCCGGGGCTCCAACGGAATCGCCGAGCCCGGGCTCCAGCAACCATGGTCAACTCCCCTTGGGCCCCTTAATGTAAGTGATTGACAGTAGATAAAAAAGGATTTTTACACCACAAATCTTCATCTGGGCCCTATAACAATAACCATTTGGGGATCCTTATGATGAGATAAATCCAGTGGTATAAATAACTTAATATGCAAAATGGTGGTGACAGAATCCCTTTAATGTTTTGTTTTTCTAGACAGCTTACTATATGAGACCTAATGCCAACTTTTTTTTTTTACCTCAGTCTACCTATTCTGACCCTGTGTAGCCTTGTAAATCTTTTGACTGATTGCTGTCTATTCATGTTTTATTGATAAAATGAATAAAAAAATTTGAAACAGAAAAAAAAATCTCTGTAAAACCCCTTATCGGTCCTCATGCTCTATGGCAGTAGTCTCCAAGCTGTGGGTCTTCAGCTGTTGCAAGCCTGCAACTCCCAACATGCAGGTCATGCTGGGAGCTGCAGTTTTGTAGCAGCTGGTTGCGGACCACTGCTCCTTAGAACCAGTTCATTGTCTTCCATACGTTTTCTGATGTTTACATAAAATGAAAAGCCCGTACATGCCTTCTCCTCCTGTGACCAGAACATGACCTCAACCAGTTTGCCTTGGTCTTCTCTGAGCCCTATAGGCATTGCAGGTGTCCTCCTCCTCCTCCAGAAGTGTGTATACTATATCATGACCTGCCACTGTCACTCTACAAACCTCTGCCCATAAATTATACACCCACGAGGTATGTTATACCAGAAGTCTTCAAGGAACGTCACGTGGAGCGCAGTAATAATGTATATGTCACATATCAGTACTAGCTGAGCTCCAAAGGCAGCACCATACACGATCAGATGGCTGTTTTCTTCCAGAAACAGTGCCACACCTGCCCACAGGTTGCACATAGTACTGCAGCCTAGCCTCATTCACTGCAGTGGAGTTGAGCTGCAATACCAGAAGCTGCCCATTGACTCTTTTCTATATAAGTGTGTAATACAGAGTCGTACCATGGAGGTGAATGGGACGGCTTCTTGTAATTACACAACTCATTGCTGCGATGTAGATTCATAGGAAAACTGCTGACAATGAACAGTACGATGCATAGCTATGCGCGGTGAGCAGTCAGCAGTTTAGCACAACGTTCTGTTCTACAGAGCAGATTCCTAGAAGCCGTCACTCCTCTGTAATGTAATACCAGTTACAAAATCCTGAGCACATCTCTACACGTATACACTGCAGTACACTCATGGGTTGTGGGGATGGAATGAAACGTTCTCTGTGTGACTGTAATGATGCTGTATGTAAGTGATAATAATACTAGAAGAAAGGAGAAGATTATTGGGGAACACTGTACAACTGAAAGGAGGTTCTAGGGCATACCTCCCAACTTTGTAAATCCGCTCCGCAGCAAACTTTTCCTCTAACGCCGCCTAAAACATAACTATACACCTAATCCCACCCAGTCCCCTTAATGTCCCCACATAGTAATTATTCCCCCTTAATGCCACCGCACAGTATTTATGCCCACATTGTGCCTCATCACAGAACTATGGCCAGCTGTGCCCCCAGTAATATGCCCTGTTATGTGCCCCCATAATATGTCCAGTTGTGCCCTTAGTAATATGCCCAGCTATGCCCCCCAGTAATATGCCCAACTGCGCCCCCAACACTATGCCCAGCAGTGCCCCCCAGTAATATGCTCACATTGTGCAACCAGTAATATGCCCACATTGTGCCCCCAGTAATATGCCCAGCTGTGCCCCCATTAAATGCCCACTTGTGCCCCCAGTAATATGCCCACATTGTGTCCCCCAGTAATATGCCCACATTGTGCCCCCAGTAATATGCCCAGCTGTGCCCCCAACAATATGCCCAGCAGTGTCCCCCAGTAATATACCCACATTGTTCCCCCAGTAGTATGCCCAGCTGTGCCCCCAGTAATATGCCCACATTATGCCCCCAGTAATATGCCCAGCTATACCCCCCAGTAATATGCCCAGCTGTGCCCCCAACAATATGCCCAGCAGTGCCCCCCCGTAATTAGCCCACATTGTGCCCCCAGTAGTATGCCCAGCTGTGCCCCCAGTAATATGCCCACACTGTGCCCCCAGTAATATGCCCATATTATGCCCCCAGTAATATGCCTAGCTGTGCCCCCAGTAATATGCCCAGCTGTGCCCCCAGTAATATGCCCAGCAGTGCCACCCAGTAATATGCCCACATTGTGCCTCCAGTAATATACCCAGCTGTGCCCCCCGTAATATGCCCACATTGTGCTCATCACAGAAAGTAAAAAAAATAAACTCCACATACTTACCTTCATCCTAGCAGCAGCTGGACATCAGCTGCTCTAGTCTGTGGAGGGGACGGAGCCGGGGCTGACTGCCACCCGGCCCCATTTCCCACACAGACCAGAGGTGTGGAATGCTGGCAGGAGGGAGGAATGATGAAGCAGGGAGCCGATGCCGACTTTCTGCTTCATTATGGCAACTGACTCTGCTTCCTAAGGATGCAGGGACAGCTGCCTGAAAGCGGGACATACCTCCCCTGTACCGGGACATCCACTGCAATCCGGGACTGTCCCGCTGGATCTAGGATGGTTTTGAGGTATGTTCTAGGGCCCTATTGTGCACCTCAAGCCTGGATACAAAATGAGATACGGCCTCAGCCTGGATACAAGATGAGATACGGTTGGGCATGGAGGATACAGGTTCCTGGTATCCTGCAACACATTTGCCCACAGATGTTACAGTTGGGCCTGTAGATCCAGCACACTCTAGTTTGGAGAAGCTGGTGTCCCTGCTGGGCCCATAAATCCTCGATCGGCAATAAATCTGGTGACCGGGCAACCAAGGTAGTGTTGTAAGCTGGAGAAGACATTCCAGGGAAACCCTTATTGTGTATGGGTGCGCACTATCCTGATGACATATGGGAACAGGGTACAGGAAATGCTCTGCTCCCATGCCCACAGACAAACCACTCTTTCTCCCCTTCCTTTTTGGCGAGCTGAGCCACTGGAACTGTTTGGTTATTCCTCCTAGAGGGCCACGGCCTGCTTCTTCCTGGCAGTGCCTTTCACTGCCTGTACTGCACATGCAGGCCTCCTCTGGCTCTTAAAGAGCTAGCGTGCACACACCTATACTTTTCCTGGCCTATGGCCAGCCATCCATGGGTCCATTCTCCTGTAGGAAGGTGCCTAAGCAATATATTCTACCTTTGTCTGCTTGTGCACTTGTGACTTATTTCTTAGTCAGTGCCTATTTCTCAGATTTGACACATTGCTGCCTGACCTGACCTCAGCCTAATCTCTGTACTGACCCTGAGCTGCCCTGCCCACCTTGACTTTGGGCTATTTATAGGATTGCAAATACTCTGCCTGCCCTGACCTTGGCCTGTCCCTATACTTTCTATATAACTTTCTATATCTACAACTTTCTACAATCCAAGGACTTTCAACACCTCAAAGAACCTCCAACAACTCCAAGAACCTCAAACAACTTGAAGAAATTCTGATTGCTCCAAAACTCTATCACCTTCAAAAGACTTCAAACACTTCCAAAAACCTCAGGCACCTTAAAGAACCTCCAACACTTTAAATCCAAGAAACTCTTACACCTTCATGAATTTCTGACAAATCAAAACTGATGCCTCACCAAACCTCTGATACTTCCAAGAACTTCCAATACCTCCAAAAACCGATGACACCTCCAACAATCCCCAAACTTTTAAATAACTTTCTCAGCCTCCAAAAACCTCTGACACCTGCCTGAGAACTTTTTACAATTCAAAGAACCTCTCTGATAATTGATAAAGCCTCACAACTTGAAGAATTTTTGATATCTCCAAGAATCTTGAATTCCTCCGAAAACCCCCAAAACTTCCAAAAACCTCATACACCTCAAAGCTCTAAATGACTCTTTTAATGACTTTAAATGACCTCCAAGAACCTCTGATATTGACAGAGGAACTGCAACCAACTTACCTCCAAGAAACTCCAATGCTACCAGAAACCTGTGACACCACAAAGAACCTCCAACACTTCAAATTTGGGCAAATGTGGGCAAAACATTCTAGATGTCTGAAAATCACCCCAGAAACACCAAATTTCTTAAACGGGTTGTCATAGTACCTCCAAGAACTCTAAGAACCTCAAACAACTTGTGCTGGCTCCATCTTCGGGTCCGGGGTTTGTTTTCTTCCACCCTGATTACAGGAAACACACCACAGCTGAAGCCAACAGTTGACTGAAGAGGATTAGGGCCCTTTCACACAACTGTGGAGCACGGTCCGGGACGGTCCGTGAAAACCCGGACCGAGCTCCTCCTGAGGCCGCTACTGTACAGTGATACACTGTACACGCTGGTATAGAGTGTATCACTGTACAGCGACGGCCTCAGGAAGCGCACGGTGTCATAGCGCTCCTGCCCTCAGAAGGAGCACGGTCTGGGACGGTCAATGAAAACCCGGACCGCACGGTCGTGTGAAAGGGCCCTTAGGTGACCATGCCCATGCTGCGGGGAAAAGAAAAGAAACCCCAGATCAGAAGATGGAGACTCTGTGCATTTCCCTCATCTTTTCCATGCCCTTTTTTTTTCTAGACAGTTTATAAGAAAGTTGAAGGAGGCCTATAGGGATTGTCTCACCTCATTGGGGGCATATTGGTAGGACCCACCCCTATCTTTAGAACGGAGGCCGCAAAGTGAAGGAGGGTGCATCGCGTATGCATGGCTGGCCTCCTTTCATTTCTATGGGAGTGCCAAAAATAGTCAAGCTGGCTTGGCTATTTTTGGCAGTCCAATTGAAATGAACGAGAAACGCACCGCACAAGCGCGACCACTGCTCCATTCACGTCTAATAAATTTAGGATCATTTCATCAGTTAGCTACAAAGAGTCTCTGGAAGATCCAGCATGTCTATGTCTTACACCGAACAGCCCATGGATTTCAATAAGCAATCATGCAATGCTTCATTTCCCCTGTGGTGGCGCTGCAGGGAAATTGAACACTTGCTTCCAGACCCCTTTCTAACTGCTGATCTGTTGTTGTTTTTTTTGCAACAGTCGTAAAGTGAGAAATATTCCCAATTTGCAGCTTCATAGTTCGTAACCGTCCTGCTTCATAATTTCTCTGCCAAGTTCTCTGCTCTTACTCAGAAGATTAAAAAAATTGTTGAACATTTTTGACACATTTGTTGAAAGCTTCCAGCTCATACCTGCCTTGTCATCTGCTCCATTGATAGGTGACCATGAGAGTGACAGAACCACAAGGGGAGTTGCTGAAGCTCCTGTGTAGCCCACAGGTATAAGGCGTGTCTCCACCTAGATAAGGCAGATTACAGAGCTGTCACTTCCCCTCTGATCCTTGCTCCGTTGCCTTTCTAGAGAAGACTTTTCTCCGTTTGAGATAAAGTAAAAATTTTCCGCCGAACATGTCTTGACGAGGTTCTCTTGAACATCTATCCTAAGAGAGTCCTTCAAAAAAGCTGCTAAAAACTTTGGTCGAACCATCTGAACTTACCTAAACCAGGAAATATGAATAGGTGTAAGACGTTGGGGAAAATAAAGAAGAGACTTGAAGAAGCCAAAAACAGGTGGTCAAGGCTGAGCAAGCCAGAGTTCTGCCACAACGAGAGCGCCAGGTTGGCGACGGACGCCCTCTTGGATGGTGGATGTGATGACTACCATAAGGTCCTCGCGGAAGAAGGCGAGGTGGACTTCTTATCGAAGCAAGAGATCCAGTACATCTTGGACAACGTGAAGCAACCGTACTATGCCAATGAAAGCCTCACGGAGACCGGTGAGAACGGGTCGGTGCAGAATGGTAATCATTCCCACAAGTCAGAGAGTTTTTACCCCACTAATTCGGATAAGAGCCAGACCACCACGCCGCTCCACAACTGGAGTTCAGAGGAGAAGCCCTACCTGAAGGACAAGTCCAGTGCCACCGTGTACTTCCAAACCGACAAGACCAATAATATTAGGGAGACCGTCAGGAGGAGTATACACCGGACTGGTCAGGTAGGTGCACGCGCAATCCCTGAATGTAAGTAAGCATGTTGTGAACTTTACTGTAGCATGTAGCAGAGTTGAATTTGTCATTTATGATAAATCTCTAAATAAAATAAAATTTGGTAAAATCACAAATAATGCCACATAAAATCATAAACTGAATAACAAAATTAGCTCTGCTACATCTCCATCTCCCAAGCTCATCTCTGCTCCATCTGTTGCAGAACATTCAGGTATAATACATATGATTCACTTATTACAGGAAAAGTCATTTCGTCTTCTTACGTCGCTTAATAGATTATTTTTACTTTTACTCTCCGATCTCCTGCACTTGAACTTGGAAATGTAGCAGAGCTGAACGGCAGAACGGCATTGTTTGTGCATGTTTTGTTGAGATGATGTAGTAGGTTTACTGTGCAGACCTATGTAAATCCAGAGAAAATCCAATGCACTATAATGCGTTGTGCCAAATGACAAACTCAGCACTGCTACAACTGTCTTTCAATTTTTACAAAATTCTAATAATATATAACTAGATATGACCATTCCTGAGTGTATCGTAGGATGTTGCGACAGATAGGCAGCTGCCTAGGGAGGTGCCGTTTGTCGGCATCTTAAAATTGTAGGTTTTTTGGCCTTTCATTTTGTATTTTCCTCCCCTCTTTCACTAGGGAAAAACTAGCAGCAACGATTTGGAAGATGCTGATAACAGTATTGAGATATCAAGATGAATCATGTTAAAAGTATAACTCAGCTCTGCTACATCCAGTGATGATGATACCGAACTGAATGTGCCATAATTGTAACCTTTCAATATGCATTGCTATGATACCTGTGGGGATGAGTGCAGTCCTATGTAAGACCACTCAATGGGCCAAGTGACAAACCTAATCTAAGACACCCCGGATAACCCAGCTCTGCTTTATCTAGTGTTGATGATATTGAAGTAAATGTGCCATAATTGTAACCTTTCAATATGCATTGTTATTTCACTTTTGGGGATGGGTGCAGTCCTATATAAGACCACTCAATGGGCCAAGTGACAAACCTAATATAAGACACTCGGATAACTCAGCTCTGCTACATCTGTCCATGATAGCATGCTAGAAAAGATGGATGGCAATCAATCTATTACACCTCCCAAGGGGTGATGGTGACAAGATGTGTGACACCCCCTGCGAGGGGTGTAATGGTAGATATAATGGTGGTCACCCAGCTTTCCCAGAAATAGATATCACTCATACATAGTAGTATAAGATATTGCACGGCTCCATGACAGGGGTATTTCTCATTTCAGAGTCAGAAATCATCGCTCTGCCCGCTGGGGACACGCCATTAAGTAATTATAAGATCACTAAAAGGTATAGGTCAATGGCATAACCCCGGGGTAAAGCCAGCGAACCGCCTGAACAGGTCCCTACAAGATGGTTATGGGGTCAGGGTACAGCATCCCGCGGCAGGAAGGTCAGCTCTACAGTAACTGCTGCCCTCCCCGGGGATACTAATCATGATTCTGACATTTTCCATCCATTGACAGGTGACCACGTAAAACTCCACGTAAGCGGCGGTTATGGGTAGGTTCACGCGGAAAATTTTGTCAGAAGCCGCTGCACTGTGTTGCGGTTTCCGCTGTGGGTAAACCACGAGCAAGCTCCCGCTCCAGATTTGAGAGGGGAGCACCAAGAATGGATCTTGAAAACCCACAGCTTCATGAACTGTGGTGCGGCCTCCCATTGAAAACAATGGGAGGCGGTTTAAGCGCAGACTCTGCCCTGTTTTCGGCACAGGATCCGCACTGAATCCCGCGCCCAATATCCTCCGTCTGAACACATCCTTATTATTTGGTTGCGGATTTGCCACGTGTTGCACAGCAAAGGGTAAAATCCACGGAAATTTAAAGTCACGTGCTGTAACTTTAAAATCCCGTATCGCAGGTCAAGTGCGCGGTTTCTTCTTGGACGTTTTCTGCAGTGCGTAGTAAGATTTTTTTTAAAAATGTACACAGGTTGGGGCATTTACCATTCCATTTGTGCCAGAATTTTTGCATCAATAAGTCACAAATTTTGGCGCACGCTATTTGTTGTTTTGTGGAAAAATTTGCGACTTTTATATACTTTAGACGGCACCTCTATATAACTTCGCGGATCCACCGCCAGCGCAGGAGTTATTACGATCGGCGTTCAAAATGCCGGTCTTAATAAAGTACCCCCATAATTTTATTGCATAGATTTAAAGATAACAATCCAATATAACCGGAATCCAATAATTATGCCGACCAAAAAATCATCAGGGGAAATGCATATGCCGGGTAATACAACCAATGTATATGTGCAATAGTAACAGATACCAGATGCAATGAGCAGTGTATTAACCCTAACCGCCTGATGACTAGCCTTCCAGTACCTATAATCTGTGCAGCTGTAACTGTGACTATCAATGTAAGTATGGTAAACTCAGCCTAAAAAGCTGGAGTCGCAGCATCCCTTGACATGCGTTTCACGTGAGCTTCATTAGGAAGAGAGCTAGGCGTAAGGCAGTTAGGGTGTTAATACACTGCTGATAGTTACATGTATCTGGTATCTATTACTATTGCACATATACATCGGTTGTATTGTCTGGTATATGTATTTGGCCTCATTATATTATACATTATTATTATACATTACAGTGTGTGTTGTCATCAGTTGTCTTTACATTCAGCCACCGCCCTGATGGTTTTTTGGTCGCCATAATTATAGGATCCCGGTTATATTGGACTGTTATCTTTAAACGTATTTAATAAAATTATTAATTAATGAATAATTACTTTTAATAGGTTCCCTATTAAAAATAATTATGAATTAATTAATAATTTTATTGAATAAGTTTAAAGATAATCCAAAACAGCAAAGACTTTTTAAAAATGGGTGGGAAAGTGGCCGAGCTTAGCTCTTTCTTAAAAAGTCACAATCTCACCCCAGTAGTCTCTCTGGACAAAAGTGCTAGGTTTAGGTTGGGTTAACATCACATTTTGGTTACATTTAACGTATACAAAAAACGTATATGTTAAAAGGATGCCTCCAACAGACACCATACAGAGGCGTCCATCACTATAGCGTTCAATTGGAAAAAAAAAATAAAAAAATACATTTTTTGCAGGACTCTGCAGGATGGAAAAACCTAGTGTACCGTGCTTTCGCATCCTTTATTTTCCCAACATATACATTAACCCACGGCAAAAACAGGATGTGAACCCAGCCTTAAAGGGGTTATCCAATAGTAGAAATACTGCCCCCCCCCAATGCCTGGGTGCCTCCTATAGATAGTAGAAATACTGCCCCCCCCCAATGCCTGGGTGCCTCCTATAGATAATACTTACCCAGTCCCCAACACCTGCATTCCCCTCGATCCCTGCACCGCCATTGATGCATCTACCCGTTATGTGGATCAAAACATCTGGCGACGCAGTCAACAGCTGGTCGTGACGGTGACCAGCCTTCCTAGCGTCACCCGCAGTAATAGGGAGACTGGTCACCGTCATGGCCTGCCATTGGCTGCTCCCCGCCCCCCCCCCATCACCGGATGCTGTGATCCGCACAACAGGGGGATGCAGCAGTGGTCGTGGCGGGTGTAGGGGACTGGGTATCATCTAAGGGAGGGCCCAGGCATTGTGGGGAGTATTTGTACTATTGGATAACCCCAAATTTCCCATTATTTATCAAACACCAGGCAACATTAAATTTGTTGCAAAGTACACCTACAGAGACTCAAGCAAAACTGGGGGTCATTTACTAAGAGTCTTTACAACTGTTTTGGCGTAAAAAAGTTGCAAATCCCGCCTTTCCAACAAGCTGATA
The DNA here is from genome assembly GCA_900303285.1 of Rhinella marina. Taxonomy (NCBI): domain Eukaryota; kingdom Metazoa; phylum Chordata; class Amphibia; order Anura; family Bufonidae; genus Rhinella; species Rhinella marina. The sequence continues at coordinate 67,868 of ONZH01029477.1, read as the reverse complement.
ATAGTTGATGTTCTATCATTGATACTCTAGCCCAGAAAGCCACTCACCAGTTGATGTTGATTTACAGTGGCCTAGAAGGAGTGTGAGGAGGATGGTAGTTGTTGTGGTGGCTCTGAGGGTGGTGGTAGTACTCACAGATCACGGTGGCGTTCTCCACTCTTGCACTCCCTCGAGCAGTGACTGAAGGGTGCACCCTCTCTTCCCTCGTGGCTGATATTGGGGCTCCCTCCAGGTGGCGGTTGTGGTCCCCTTGATTGTAGATGTTTGGCTGGGTGCAGGGGAAGGCCGATGGATATTGGAGACAATGATCATGCCCGTTAGTTGTAATAAATAAAGTTTAAACTCTTTTTACTAAGTTGATGATAGGGGTCGTAGTACAGATAGCCGCAAGACAGTTCCACAGTGCAATATTCTCTACAGCAACAATGATGGTGGTTATAGTACTCCCCCTCTATCTAATAACACTTCTCAGTCTGTAAGCAGTTCCAGAGGGCACCTACGGCCATTGAGCATCAGATAATTATGTGCCTTGCCTGAGGCCATCAGGAGGGCATGGGTGGCCCCCTGGGGCATCGGCCCACTGGGAAATTTCACTGTAGAGCCCCTGGCCAATCCACCTCTGCTATTAAAGTATTCTGAATTAATACTGGGGGGTTCTGTATTCCTGTCCTGTATAACTTGTTTACTTGAATAGACACTGTGTAATACTTCATTTCTCCAGTGGTGGTGCTGCAGGGAAATTGAAGACTTGCAGCCAGGTTACCTGATCGCTATGTGATCAACTTATTGTCAGGGGACCTTTCTAACAGGTAGAGAGTGTACAAAGCTGCTGCTCTTTGGAAAACCAGGCTGATTAAGGGAGTCTCCTCTCTATAAGATCCATAGAGTCCTCCATTACTCTGTCTCCACCATGTACTGTAGGGCCTGCTCTACACTCGGGCCCCATTTGCTTACGTCTGGCACTTTCATCATGGTGCTCCCAGCATGGTACGGTGAAAACTATTCCTTAGATTCTTATGGGAGTAGTTTTCTGTCTGGTGGAGTCAGTGGTGACTGACTGGGAACATCACGGTGCCTACGAGAGTATTATTTAGGTCCTGTATGGTGCAGATTTATGAAAGTGTCTTTAAAAAAAAAAAACCTCTTTGAAGCCCATAACAACCAATCACAGGACTGCTTTAATTTCTTATAGTGCTTTTCGATGTGTTCAGTACAGATGTTTTCTGTGTACTTAAGCTTTGCTTCTGAGCATGGCACAGAAATAAATGCCCACCTATGGGTGGGGTTTACATAAACCCTGCCCGTTTTGGGCTGGGACAAGCCAAACCTATCTGGATTGTCTCAATTGGCAACCATGCGGTATGGCACTACCATATAGGCAATCCATGACAGCATTACATTACTGGTTGGTAGTACTCTGTATGGAACTTACTCTTCGTTTTTGCCCTCCTAAAACATGATGGTGATTCCACACATTTTGTCTTGGCGCCCCTTTAGACTTTGATCTGCTGTGGCATGTATGAAGCCGGGCATACACAGTAGGTTCATGCCAGCCGAATCTGCCGATTTTGGTGGATTCGGCCAACCATCTCTTGTGTATGGAGTTATTGTGTCTCTCCCCAATTGTATATGTCTGGTGAAAGAAGGGTCGGACATTTTGAACTTCAAGTGACTGATCCGATCCTGTTGTTCTCAGGGAAACAAACTGCCACCAGAGGTGTCTGACAGTCACTTACTCCCATCTCCTGCTTTAGAAGACATACACAATCAGGCAAATGGGGCACATGTGAGGCAGTTCAACAAATACCTGATGGCCGAACCATAGTAGAAACCTTCTCCATTGATGCATGCATGGATTTTTAATTAGACACAAAAAATTCATGTGTCCAGTCAACCTTCTGGAAAGGTCATCTGCTCCTCAGGGGTAAGACTGGATTATGGTTCATGCTGTGGGAGTGGGTGCAGGCAATAAAGCTCTGTTGGTGGGGCCATAGACTAAATGCACCTTGTCCCATCCTGGATCACAAAAGCCATCTAGAATCGTGGACCTATACATTAGATATATGGTGTCCAGCTGTTACCAGTTATTGTCGAGCTGGCTTAGGTCTGATGGGCCTGCCCTGTACCCTACTTCTGTATTTTTTGGACATATGAGTTCTTTATTTTTGGGGCTTTTTGAAAGTAAATGTTACATACTGATAGCAGCAGGATTTATAGACTTTTGAACTCAGAACGTCTCAGTTTTTCCACAGCACGGCAGCTTTAAGACAGGAAATGATTCAACAGTAGCTTCTAGTCTGAAAGGACGTGAACCGTGAGGAGCAGTAGTCACCATTAATATGTCCTCTCCTGTACAGAACCCATAATTATCCACGTCTGTGTTCACTTCTGACTATAAGACTTGGGTGGAACTGATGGGACATGAAGATATGTATAGTGCTCTATCACCAGGTCTTCTAGTGGGGTAGTCTTCTCAAAGGAGAGGCCAATTGTAAATTAAAAAATGAGATCATGGGTGGTCTTCTCAAACTGGTGGTCATCTTTAGGACAGTTTTTACACAGCAAAGGAACCTCTCGGTAACATCCAGTCTTCAGGTAGTCACCTGCAACTTGGTTTCTTACCCACAACTTTCATTTATGTGCCACGAAATACCTATGGATGTTTTTAAAGAAATGGCCAGTCCAGGTTTGCCATAACAAAAACCATACTTTGTTAGCGCCCTGGCTTATAGAGTGTGGTTCTGAGTAGGGGTCCCTCTGGTGTCCATATCCTCAAATAGGGCTTATGGAAAAGGGTTGTCTCATGAGACAATGGTGACCATAGACTATTTACCATTCATCTAATTCTCATCATAGATGGTGGATGACAGCCAATGAAGTGGCTATATGGGCTATTACCCATCAGGGCAGTCACACAGGGTACATCCCATGTCACTACAGAAGGGTCACTAGTATCCCTGGAGAGCATTGGCACCTAGAACCTACAACCTTAATTATGGCACTATATTATTATTTGGGCACTATATGGTAAACCATAAAGGGATGCTTCGGCCATCTACACATCTCCAGAAATCAAGGATCAATCCCATATTATGTATGTGTCATGCAAACTATTATGCGAAATACATAGTAATATAAATGGCTCTGTTGTTCTCTGGTGTGAATGGGTGGGAACTCCTGACATGGCCTCAGGAAGTGAGCGGCACGGCCTCACCTAACCCAGCACTGCAATGACAGATACGGGTATGGTTACATCACGTGTAGTACAGTAGTCAGAATGATGAATGAAGCATCTGCAGAGAAGAAGAAGAAGACAACACAGCACGTCTTCTAAAGTTTGGCATTTCATATGCCAGAAAAATGTCCGCCAGATTAAAATGAATCAAATTTATTAAGGGGCACACCCCTCTTAATCAATGGCCACCTAAGCACTGGCGGAAATTTCAGGTGTCATTTACTCTAGATTTTCGCCATCATTACAGAGTTGCTTGTGGGTTTTCTTCCTATAGGGAAACATTATATGAGTAGGAGTCATAGTGAGTAGGAGTCATAACCATGAATACAGATGAATCTTTCTCACCATGATATCATAGCGTTAAGGGGGTTTATTGGCGCCTTCCTATATTGTTGATAGCAATTTTAGCGCAGTCTGCAATGCTATTCTTGTCACCAAAAATACTGAAGCACAGAAGTAAAAGGGACTTACATTTTAGGTTCCACTCCTGGCTGGCTCGCCAACATGTAACATCTTGGAATCATGTAAAATAGCAGATATCTCCTCTAAATGTTGAACGTGCGTTATTTGAAACTGGGAATCTACAAGGAGAACTCGCCAAGATTTTAAAAGTTGAGATGTATTTATTGCTGTTTTCATGAAAGTTAAAGGAATAATGCAAAATAGTTCTTGACTATTTCTTCACATGTCAATCACCTGCTGTTCTGTGAGGTACATTAGGGGTCCAGCATGCACAGATGGAGATGAATTCTGGAACATATGGTTCAGATGTCTCTATGGTAAATTACATCAGATTGCAGTGTTGATACTGGCCACCACTTATTTTTCCCAGTTGGGGCGATATCTGTGGATGAAGTTTTAACCACCTAACTGTTTTGTAACTGGTCTTGTTTGAAAGCTGACAGTCCAAGCTTTCATACAGTACCAAAATGACAGCTAAAGTCCAAGCAACAGAGAAGAAACCACTGTTAGAAATCAAGTCAGGAATAATCAAAGGTAAAACCTGTTTTTACTTTCACTTTCAGCTGCATTCACAGCATCCTAATTTCTATCAGTGATATCTTCCTCTGTCCTGATCATATTGCTGTTATTCTGGTATTGTCTGAAAGCCCAGCTTTCAAACAAGACCAGCATTTCTAGCTGCTACCATTCAGGAGGTAGCAACATCTAAAGCAGCCCTCCTCCCTCCAGTTATCTACTTTTTCCACTGCTGGAGCTGGACTCTGGCAAAACAGTTAGTTCCTGATGGGGTAATGATGGGAAATAAAGGGAAAAGCAGAATCCCCCAATAAGAAGTGAATAGAACAGAAACTTGTCAATGACAATAAAATGTCCTGAAATTACACCGGTGATTCAGTCCTCTGGATGCAAAGCCATAAAGTAGCAGAAATTCAGTTCCCGCGAGATCAAGAGAGGTTTTGGCAAAAAACTCCACAAAAGAAATGGCACCTAAATGTGCTCGCTGAGGTTATTTATGCCTGTGTGATGTCATACTGAGAGAATCTGTCACAGCTGTAAGACTGATGACATCACTGTACCTTCTGTGTTATAGATGTGATACTGGATGCCTCAGACAGATGACATCACTGCAGTATACAGTACCTGAAATGTCCTATGTGAGATTATATATCCCATCTATAGATATACCATTATGGATTGAGATGACTTTGGGATAATTATTTCATCAATGATGGATCTTAGTCTTCTCAAGTTTCTGATTTTATGTACATAAAGTTTTCTGTAGACTTCTATAAAAGCAGGGAAATACCAGGAACAAACCGTTTCTTCCCATCATTGCCTGCTGTTTTCAGGAGGTGAGAGCTGCATTTACAGCAATCATTAACTCTGTATGGGGGATGAGCAATCGTTACTGCGATCATTCATCCCCATACAGAATCATGGATTCTGGGCAGAAGATCCCTGTTTACACAGGAGGATCTGTTGCTCAAAATAAGTTTAGTACTTTAGTTTTTAGTTTTTAATACTTATTCATGGGATGATTGGCAGAGTATTTCTCTGAAACGAGTGCTCCTAGGAACGCTCCTTCCCAATAATTGTCTCAATCTTTGGCCTGTGTAAAGAGTCCAAAACTCGCCATTTTCAAGATCTCTACCTGCTATGAGTGAAAGGGAACATACTTGATTTATAGGGTGGAAATCTCTACATAAACCACTTCAATGCATTCCACGAAAACCCTCATCTGCCCTGGAGATAATTTTTTTCTAGAAACACCTTCTCTTGAGTGATTCTGTTGTTCTTTGTGGTTGCAAAAAAAATCAGATGAGACAGATTTATATAAAATTGTCTAAGGGAAAACTGGAGTACTTGTTCCTAATAAGAAATCAGGTTGCAGCTTTTCCAAAGGGCCTTTAAATGGGTTTGTGCCACAAATAATACTACATTTTTTTCTACATTTTTCAAACCAGCCCCTGGATCTGAAGACTTTTGTAATTTCATATAATTAAAAATTTACTAAAGCCACTGAGCTATTCAATAAAATGTATATGTATAGCGCCACCTGCTGTTTGTTCATTTCCTTCTTTTCTTGTCCACCTCCCTGTGGCGGTTGCACATGCTCAGTTTAAATCTTCAACTGTCACCAGCCACATCTTCTCTCAGCTATAAGAGTTACAGGAAAAGAGCTGCAGCAGAAAAGACACACCCTCTGAGCCTAAAGATAATCTAGCATCTAGCAAGGCAACTGGAGTAATGAATGCTGATATCTCTGGATCCATGTGAGGTACAGGGCTGGTTCTAGGTTTGTTAGAAATAGACTGCCCTGTACTATATGATGTCTGATTTTCATTTTTTCCATCAATCATGGTATAATCCCATTTAAGAAGGGTTTTCCATTTTTGGCGTCCTTTATAGCATGAAAGCCTGAGCCCACTGGAGGATCCTCTGGTTCTCTGATGGGCGGGCTGGGCCATGCCACCCACACGGTACCATCAGTTATCCTATGGCTATGGCTGCTCATAACCTGCTAATCACCCAGATTAAGATGTTACTATCCCGTCAGACCAGTCATACACCTCACCTCCCTTCTTCCCCATTGTTATATAACGACCGTTTTTTTGGAACATTAGACATCATAGAAGATAATGGATCTGTGGTCCCGGGTGGACATGAGCCCCTTACCAACCAGCAATGATGTAAAACACTTGAGCTTAGGAAGCACAATGCCCAGGAGCAGCGTACAAGTATCTGCAGTTAATAGTTTTGTACTTTCCGCATGGGCCGTGATAATCTTGTGGTCATGGGTTATATGGCGCTACCCTTTTACTCAACAATGATGGCTAGCTCATGGGAACCCGAGGAAACTGGCTACGACTAAAGTGCACCCCACAAAGCTCGTCATCGGCAGGAATCTTAGCATTGTTTAGACATTATCTAGCATTTTTTCAGCACTGTATGCCAGTATTACTTGAGCATTGTACCCTGATATTATTGGAGCACTGTATGCCAGTATTATTTAAGCACTGTACACTGGTATTATCTGAGCACAGTATGGAGATATGATGTCAGCAGTCTAGAGATGAGCGAGCATGCTCGGTAGATCATGCTCGAGTGCCATTTTTGCGTATTTGCGTACGCATTTGAAAAATGATGACGCTAATACATACGCATATTTTAACCTATTCACTAATGCGTACGCATTGCGTGCAAATTGTAAGAATGCGTACGCATTAGCGAACAGATTAAAATATGCGTATGTATTAGCGTACCAATTTTCTAATGCGTACGCAAATACGCAAAAATGGCACTCGAGCATGCTCTACCGAGCATGCTCGCTCATCTCTAGGCACTGTATACCAGTATTATTTAAGCACTGTATGCTCATATTATCTGAGCACTGTATGGAGGTATGATGTCAGCACTGTATGCCAGTATTATTTAAGCACTGTATGCTCATATTACTTGAGCAATTTATGCTGATATTATTTGAGCATTGTATTGCGGTATTATGAGAAGGCTGTATGTTGGTATAATTTGAGAGCTGATATTTCCATAGGCATTGTGTGGCCATTTAGTCACTATACGGAATATTATTTCTGCAGCATATGGTGGTGGTTCTCTCATCTCTATAGGGGTAACTCAAGTGTTCCCCAGTGTCTCCCATTGGGGAACACTGGGATATGACAGGTTAGATTTTTACCCTTCTGATCCATTGCTTCCTCTTGAAATATTACTGCTATAAAATACATTAATAAACTAGAAAAATAGTGTAAATTGAAAAAAATAGTTAACAAAATAGTGCATGGGCACAGGCTGCCGGCAGACATATTTCTAAGCCTCAATTCTGCAGCAGATGAGGTGTGTATTATGAGGTTCTGCAGCAGCTGAGGTGTGTATTATGAAGTTCTGCAGCAGCTGAGGACTGTATTATGATGTTCTGCAGCAGCTGAGGTGTGTATTATGAGGTTCTGCAGCAGCTGAGGTGTGTATTATGAAGTTCTGCAGCAGCTGAGGTGTGTATTATGAGGTCCTGCAGCAGCTGAGGTGTGTATTATGAGGTTCTGCAGCAGCTGAGGTGTGTATTATGAAGTTCTGCAGCAGCTGAGGTGTGTATTATGAGGTTCTGCAGCAGCTGAGGTGTGTATTATGAGGTTCTGCAGCAGCTGAGATGTGTATTAGGAGGTTCTGCAGCAGCTGAGGTGTGTATTATGAGGTTCTGCAGCAGCTGAGGTGTGTATTATGAGGTTCTGCAGCAGCTGAGATGTGTATTAGGAGGTTCTGCAGCAGCTGAGGTGTGTATTATGAGGTTCTGCAGCAGCTGAGATGTGTATTAGGAGGTTCTGCAGCAGCTGAGGTGTGTATTATGAGGTTCTGCAGCAGCTGAGGTGTGTATTATGAGGTTCTGCAGCAGCTGAGATGTGTATTAGGAGGTTCTGCAGCAGCTGAGGTGTGTATTATGAGGTTCTGCAGCAGCTGAGATGTGTATTAGGAGGTTCTGCAGCAGCTGAGGTGTGTATTATGGGGTTCTTCAGCAGCTGAGGTGTGTATTATAAGGTTGTGTAGCAGCTGAGGTGTATATTATGAGGTTCTGCAGCAGCTGAGGTGTGTATTATGAGGTTCTGCAGCAGCTGAGGTGTGTATTATGAGGTTCTGCGGCAGCTGAGGTGTGTATTATGAGGTTCTGTGGCAGCTGAGGTGTGTATTATGAGGTGCTGCAGCAGCTGAGGTGTGTATTATGAGGTTCTGCAGCAGCTGAGGTGTGTATTATGAGGTTCTGCCGCAGCTGAGGTGTGTATTATGAGGTTCTGCAGCAGCTGAGGTGTGTATTATGAGGTTCTGCAGCAGCTGAGATGTGTATTATGATGTTCTGCAGCAGCTGAGGTGTGTATTATGAGGTTCTGCAGCAGCTGAGGTATGTATTATGAGGTTCTGCGGCAGCTGAGGTGTTCATTATGAGGTTCTGCAGCAGCTGAGGTGTGAGTTATGAGGTTCTGCGGCAGCTGAGGTGTGTATTTTGAGGTTCTGCAGCAGCTGAGGTGTGTATTTTGAGGTTCTGTGGCAGCTGAGGTGTGTATTATGAGGTTCTGCAGCAGCTGAGGTGTGTATTATGAGGTTCTGCAGCAGTTGAGGTGTGTATAGTGAATAACGTACAGCGTCCTATAAATTATATGAGTATTAGGAGTCCGCATGGAGTTCTGTGACCTGTATACCTGTACTCAGACCGCACGCTCGTACTTTCACACGGAGATGAGACTCCAGGGTGACCTCAGATTCGGACATTACCCCGTCTGAAAGTGACTGTTCTTATTGATGTGACGCTTTACTGGGGATCATTATTAGTGACTTCTCTCATATGTTACCGTAGAAGAATCTAATCCCATTGTCACATTGTGTCCAGGTCATTGCTATAATGATGGATGAATTCACCGACGCCGAGATATTCTGCGATATCTTAGAAGCTGCGAACAAAAGGAACGTGTTTGTCTACTTACTCCTTGACGTCAGCAGGTTACAGGCCTTTATGGACATGTGTGAGACACTACAAGTCAAAGACGTGCACCTCAAGGTATGGAGCACCTCACGCCTCTGTGTAATACATCATCTTATGTGTTAATTATGTTTGTAATTAAGGGTTTGTCGGGGATTAGAAAAACATGGCTGCTTTCCACCAAAAAACTAGTACTATAAACAGGGACGCACCACCAATGAGTCCAGGTGAGGCAATTGCCTCAGGCAGCACCAGGTAGGGGCAAGAGGGGAGGCAGCGGAAGGGCCATGGGTAATGAGCGCTTCCATTGTGGCAAAGGGGTTAGGTTAAGAAATTGACATGGGGGGGATAAGGGTCGCAGTTTCAGTTTTCGCCCCAGGCAGTAGAAAGGCTAGGTGTACCCCTGATACCATATCACATGGTAGATGGGGGGACCTGCTACAGATTTTGCATTGGAGCCCAAGTGCTTCATGGTACGTCCACCTCCCACACCACGCTCTAAATGTACAGGACAGTGGTGGCACAGGCTCAGAAGCTGTGCCCGCACCATCACCAAGGGAGTCTGATGTAACTAATCACAGGATCAGAAATAACTCAGGTCCGGACAGGCAGATGCTTTTCAGACCCCCTCCATGGTCCCCACCAATTGATAACAGGGTGCCCCAGAGCTACCGTCACAAAGTCCCTGTTAAAGGGCATCTGTCAGCAGTTTTGTACCTATGACACTGGCTCACCTGTTACATGTCTGCTTGGCCGCTGAAGGCATCTGTGTTGGTCCCATGTTCATATGTCAAAAAAAATAGCTCAGCACTTCTAGTACTTGGTAGTGCTCTGAAGAAAATCCTGGACAGGAGCAGGGACACCAGCAGGATCAGGCACTTCACTCCAAGGTAAAAGGGTTTTATCCTCCAGCACTGTCAAAAAATCTTTCCTTTCTACTGATGTTTTTTTCCTTGTGTTTTTTTCTCCTTTTCTTTTTTTTGTTTGTTCTCAAATTATTTTTTGAATGACCTTTTCATTACTTTTTGTACTGTGTATAGACACTTTGTATGATGCATCTTTTAATACCTAATGTGAACCAGCCTGAAAACGGTTGTTCCCGACAATCTGCCCGTCTGAACGTGATGCTCATTGATCGGGTGATCCTGATCGGGCAATTGGCACTACCGATCATGGCTTCTTAGCAGCAGATTGTGTGGTCTAAACAGTGATCTGCTGCTTAGAAGCCATGATTCTGTATGAATCATGGCCATCCCTCGTCCTCATACTATAATGGAGATCGCTGAATGTAAATGCGCGTTCTCCTTCTCTGAACAAGCAGCCGACTGTCGGGAAGGAGCGCTGCATCACCCCAAGTAAACCCAGCTTTAACATTTGTACTAATCAGATAACATCTGTTGGCGGCAGGGTTATGGAGGCTTTTTAAACCTTGCTCAGTTGCCTGTAGACCATACTATGAAGAACATTCCATCAAACTGTTCGAAACGCGTTGTATAAGTGATGTTTTTAAAAGTGTGACAATAAAAGGAAATTTTTTTAATAGTTCTGGAGGATAAAACTTTTTTTTCCTTAAATTGAAGTCCATGTTCATATGAGCCTGCATTGCTGAGAAAAATGATGTTGTAATATATGCAAATGAGCCTCTATGAGCAATGGGGGGGCGTTGCCGTTACTCGTAGAGGCTCCACTCTCTCTGCAATTACCGCGTACTCTCCATTTTAATTGACAGGACCAGGCTGTGAAAACGTCATCATGCCTGGCCCTGTCAATCAAAGTTGAAAGGGCATGACAGTTGCAAAGAGAACAGAGCTTCTAGGTGTAATGGCTACACCCCCATTGCTCCTAGAAGCTCATATGCATATATTTAAAGGAAATGTATCACCAAAAATGTTATCTGCCAGTTAAAACTAGATAGCAACACACATCCTTTTTTTCTAATCTGTTTTTATTTTCTGATTGCAGATTTATTTATTCTATTTTTTTAACATGATTATGGGGTGGCCATCTTGCCTGAGCTGTTCTTATAGGGGTTGTCTCACTTCAGCAAATGGAATTTAATTCCACAGCACCCCATCCCCTTAACAGTGACCTTCACAGTACCCTTCCCCCTTACCATTGATCTCCACATCATCTCACCCTCTTAAAAATGACACCCCCCCCACACACACACACACAACACTCCACAGAGTGACTTCCACAGAGCCTCATCCCCTTAAAATGTGACTTCCATAGCACCTGCCCCATAATAGTGACCTCCACAGTGACCTACCCTTTTGACAGTGACCCCTCCACAGCACCCTGCTCCCTTAACAGTGACCTGCACAGTGCCCCACCCCCTAACATTGATCTCTACACTGACCTGACCCCTTAACTGTGACCTCCACAGCATCTCGCCCACTTAACAGTTACCTCCATAGCACCTGCCCACTTAAAAGTGACCTCCAAAGCACCTGTCCCCTTAACAGTGACCTCCACAGTGCCCCACTCCTGTAACATTGACCTCCACAGCACCTGTCCCCTTAACAGTAACCTCGACAGTGCTTCGCTCTCTTAAAATGTGACTTCCACAGCACCCCACCACTCTGTACAGTGACCTCTACTGTGGTTTGCCCCCTTAATACTGGTCCCCCACAGCGACCCACCCCTTAACATTGATGCTCAAGTCAGGGGGGCTGCCTGGGTGAAAATGGGGATATGTCAGGATTAAGCTATGAACCTGGACAACCCTTTTAACCACCCACACAAACATTAAATTAAATAAGTCACTAAAATATATAAAATGACACACAACTACCGTACATCTAGAGTAATACATTATATAGAAGGCAGGGAGGAGGGGGATGCAGCTGCAGTTTCATTTCTCTGTGTTTCAAAAAAAAAAATCAGCTGGGACGAGAAATCTGATTGGCTCAGACCACACAGTAGAGCTCAGACATCATACCAGTAAAACCCGCCCACTTAATGAGCATCTAAAAACCAGCAGAGGGAAGGAAAAAGTACCAAAATCTGCAAATTACACACAAGATTTCTGACTGAACAACTTCTAATACTCATCTGCAGATGCTTATTTTTTTATAATAATAATAATGCCTGTGACCTGGATGTGCAATGTCTTTTCCTCTGTATCATGCTTATCTTCATTCATCATGTCTTCTGAAACAGAACATATCCGTCAGGAGCGTAAGTGGAGAAGTCTACTGTGCAAAGTCGGGCAAGAAGTTTTTTGGCCAAATTCATGAAAAGTTTATTATATCTGACTGGAGGTTTGTTCTCTCCGGATCGTACAGGTATGAGACCTATTTCTATTTTAGTTCTCCATTGTAATAACTGTAAAGGGAGTCTAGGGATGTATAGAAAAAAAATGTTTCCCAGTTGGCCCTTACTAGTGCATGGCTTGCATCCATTAGTTTGAACTGGGCCAAACCAAGGGGTTCACTGAAAACTATTAGATGGATGTTTGGTGGTATGCCCCAAAACAATACAGAGCCCTACACCATCTCATATTGCTCTAGTGATACCACCGACCAGGGCACACTATCCATGAGGCAAAGTGAGCACCTTACCTGAAGCAATTTCTTCTCAGAGTGCATGATGAAACAGATGCTGGCCATCCAGCCCCACCTTCCAATTCCCTAGAGCAGTGTGATCAGTCAGGTTGATATTTTAACTAAGATAAAGCAATGCCTTTCTGTGGCTCTAGGGGGCAGAATTATCACCTACATTTACATCCTAGGTGATCAGCAGAAGGTTACTTAATGGGGCAGCTAGGATATGTCATCACTTTCTGATGATGGTTGGTAAGTATTCTCATGTCACTGAAGAATCTACCTAATCTGCTATGACCTTGGTCCTTGGGTTGTGCCATGGGTTCAGATGACTAACTGGTGACTAACTGGTGACTATTGGCCAGGCATGGCGGTTGCGAACTGATACTTTTCACTGAGTACTACTTCAGTCAAGTGACCCTCCCAAGATGTCTGCCTCCAGTGATCCAAGATAGACACATAAAGAATGAGAAAAGACAAGGAGAACACAAGGGTTGCTGATAGAGTGAAAAGGAGTAATAGGCAGAATTGGGCACTCCTAGAATCAACCATAGGAAAGAGTGAAGGAGCCATCTGACCTAAACCTTCCCTATGGGTATAGTAGCAACCTCAGATGTTATCCCCAAGTGGAATTAAAATGGTTTCTATATCTTCTCAATTGATTTGAAAACAGATGATGGCAATTGGGAATAAGTAGGGACATTACCATTCCAGAAATGTTTTTGACCTTAGTTAAGGATTCATAATTGTTCTTATCGCAGCTAAATAATACATAATATGTAGGTGCGCAGGTCCCATTTATCAGATCTGGCACTGGCAGGTTTATAATCTAACACATCTATGGTAATGTAGATAATAATGAATTCAGGATGGTACATGGCCCTTCAGACATGTGTGAAAGAAAGCGTCAAAGTCCCTTTGTGATCTGGAAACCAATGTATGTCGCACAGTGCTCCTGGAGAACGTGTATAATTAATGAGGCTTAGCAGGTGTGGACGGCAGAGCTGCAGGTGCTGGGTGTGGTATTTGGTGGTATGCCCAGGAGTGTAGCTATAAGAGGTGTAGAAGTAGCAGCCACTACCGTGCCCAGTAACCTGAGGGGCCCAAAGACCCTTGTGCCACATAAGAAGACACTGGTATTATAGAAAGTGCATGCAGGTCAAATTAGACCTCTGGCTGGAGGTAAGGGGTTAGTTCAAGAATTTGGCTGTGTCCATCTTTGCCTCCGCCTCTAGCAGCACGAGGGTTATGTGCTTTCCTGCCCCTGGCCACAAAGCACTGAGGGAAGGGGGGGACCAAGCTGAACTCTTGCATCAGGGCACATGAGACTTTAGCTACGCCACTGGGTATGCCCCAAAACAATACAGAGCCCTACACCATCTCATGTTGCTCTAGTGATACCACCGACCAGGGCACACCATCCATGAGGCAAAGTGAGCACCCTACCTGAAGCAATTTCCTTCTCGAAGTGCACGATTGCACAGATTAAAAGATGTCGGCCACCAAGCCCCACCTTCCAATTCCCTAGATCAGTGTGATCGGTCAGGTTGATATTTCAGCTAAGATAATGCAATGCCTTTCTGTGGTTCTAAGGGGGTAAAATTGTCACCTACCTCTGCATCCTGGGTGATCAGCAGAAAGTTACTTAAAGGGTTATTCCCATCTCACAAATGTAGTTTGTATAGTTAGATATAGCCATACCTGTATTATTACTAATAGAATGTATTTATATAAAATGTACCGTTTAGAAGATTTGCCTATTTGTATATCCATTGTCCCACACACATCAGTCAGGCCGTTGCCCCTGGTTACGGCCATCGCGGTCATGTAGTAGTGGTGACCGGCTTGCGCTTGTTCAAACCCGCTCTGAGGTAACTGCTGTATTGTGAACACACATTACATGAACATGCGCAGACACATCTTAGGGTACTTTCACATCTGGGTTTTGGACGCTACCAGTCCAAAACGCAATGGTCAGGATCCGTCCAAAACGCAGACTTTATAAACAGATCCTGCTCCATAGAGATGAATTGATCTTGGAACAGGATCCGTTTTTCTGCGTTTTGGAAGCACAGACAAAAATGCTACAACCCTAAGATGTGTCTCCGCATGCTCATGTAAGCTAATCATACGCATATTTTAATCTGTACGCATTTTGACAATTTGTACGCATTTGCGTATTTGCGTATGCATTTTAAAATTGGTACGCTAATCATACGCATATTTTAATCTGTACTCTAATGCGTACGCATTTTGACAATTTGTACGCTATGCAGGGCCGGCCTTAGGGTAGATGGCGCCCTGTGCAAAACTTTCTCTCGGCGCCCCCCCCCCCCCCCCGAGTGACAGTACTAACGTCCTACAGTATAGAGCTATAAATAGAGTGTAGAGATATATAGAGTGATATAGGACTGTATAGAGAGCTATAAATACAGTGCAGAGATATATAGAGTAGGACAGTATATATATATATATATATATATACACACACACATACACACACTGTATTTATAGCTCTCTATACTGTCCTATATCACACTATATATCTCTGCACTGTATTTATAGCTTTCTATATTGTCCTATATCACTCTATTCTCTATATATCTCTGCACTGTATTTATAGCTCTCTATACAGTCTGACTTTTAATAATGTCACTATATTTTCCTGTATGGGATAATGGAGATGGCACACATATAGCTCACATCACTAAACCCCTCACTGGTGTTTAAACATGTGTGAGTTATGTGTGCCATGACTGCCATCTCTATTATCCTATACAGGATGGGGCCTTAAGTATATAAAATAAGGATGGGGCCTTAAGTATATGGATGGGGCCTTAAGTATATAGTCCCACTCCCAATTAAACCCCCCCCCACCCCACCCCGGTCATCACGTTGTTTGGGGGCACTTACAGCAGTTCAGCCGCCTACTTTCCCCTACCACCCTCTGAGTCCTTCTGCGCCCTGCGCATGTGTGACGTCAGCCGCACAGCACGTCGCGTCGCCCTCCCTGATTGGCTAACACAGTGCAGCCGCAGGTAACTGTCTGGCGCCGCTGTGGCCTTCCATGGTCCCTGCTAGCCAATCAGGGAGGGCGACACGGCGTCATACATGCGCAGGATGAGTCAGTGGGTATTCGCGCAGCCAGGGGCGTAGCTAAAGGCTCATGGGCCCTGGTGCAAGAGTTCAGCTTGGGCACCCCCCCCCCCCCTAGCGCTGGTGCACCTAGCTTTTCTGCCGGCCAAGTCAAAAATTGAACCCCCCCATGCCAAATTCTCACCCTAACCTTTTTCCTCCTAACATTACGTATATCACTACAGAACATACAGGGAAGGCTACATTCACACGACAGTTGTTTTTGCAGCCTCCGATCTGCATATTTTGCGGCTCAGATGCGGACCCATTCACTTCAATGAACACTGTGTGCTGTCCGCATCTGTATGTCCACTCCTATTTTTGTCCGTTTTGCGGACAAGGATAGGCATTGTTACAGTGGATCTGAAAAAAAAAAACGGATGCCTTACGGAACATCATGCTTTTTTTTGCGGATCCGCAATTTGCACACTGCAAAACACAATGTTCGTGTGAATGTAGCCTAATACAGCGCCCCATACCTCGTACATCCAGTGACGTCTCCTCTGATGTAGATCTTCTCTTTCCTCATCTTCTCCTTTCAGACCAGACGCCATTTTTCAGCCATTTCTCATCTCTGCAGTTTGACAAAAAAAAAATCTTAGTTTACACAGTGTCCTAAAATAACTGCGCCCAGCAAATAGTGTTCCGTAATAGTGCGCCCAGTAATATTGTAAACATAACGCTCCCCAGAAATAACTGCGCTGATACTGTGCCAGGGTGCCCCCACAGTAATAGTGCCCCCCACAGTAATAGTGCCCCCAAAGTCCCAACTAATAATTCTCTGCCAGAGTGCACTTGTTAGTAATAGCGCTCCCAACAGTACTAATGTCCCCACTGTGCCCCAGAAGTAATAATGCTTCCAATGTGCCAGTAAGAAGTGCTCCCACCCCCATAGATGCCCCCCAAATTATGTGCCAGTAAGAAATGCCCCAGTGCCCCCATGTGCCAGTAAGAAATGCCCCAGTGCCCCCAGAGCCAGTCAGTAAAAATGCCCCCAGGGCTCCCGTGCCATTAAGAAATGCCTCCAAGTGCCAGTAAAATGCCCCCATGTGCCAGTAAGAAATGCCTCCAGTGCCATGTGCCAGTAACAAATGCCCTCAGTGCCCCCATGTTCCAGTAAAAATGCTTCCAGTGCCCCCATGTGCCAGTAAGAAATGCCCCCAGTGCCAGCAAAAATGCCCCCAGTGCCCCCATGTGCCAGTAAGAAATGCCCCCAGTGCTCCCATGCCATTAAGAAATGCCCCCCAGTGCCATGTGCCAGTACCAAATGCCCCCAGTGCCTGTAATAATGCCCCCAGTGCCCCAAGTGCCAGAAAAATGCCCCCATGTGCCAGTAAAAATGCTCCAATGCCCCATGTGCCAGTAAAAATGCCCCCAGTGCCAGTAAAATGCTCCCATGTGCCAATAAAAATGCCCCCAGTGCCCCCTTGTGCCAGTAAAAATGCCCCCAGTGCCATTAAAATGCCCCCAGTGCCAGTAAAAGTGCCCCCATGTGCCAGTAAAATGCCCCCAGTGCCCCCATGTGCCAGTAACAATGCCCACAATACCCCCATGTGCCAGTAAAATGCCACTATGTGCCAGTAAAAATGCCCCCAGTGCCCCCATGTGCCAGTAAAATGCCCCCATGTGCCAGTAAACATGCCCCCAGTGCCCCCATGCGCCAGTAAAATGCCCCCATGTGCCAATAAAAATGCCCCCAGTGCCTCCATGACTGCAACAATAAAAAAAATAAACACTTACTTACCTCCATGGAACTGGCAGCGATGCGATGCAGGCCTCCTCCGGCCTGTGTCCCGCGCTGTACGGCTCAGGCGGCGCGATGACGTCATCGCGCCGCCTGAGCTGGCCTCTGATAGGCTGCAGGCCTAGTGCCTGCAGCCTATCAGAGGAACAGGCAGGGGAGACGCCTCTCCCTCCCCTGCCCCGCATCTCCAAAGGCAGACTATGGAGATGAGCGCTTCCACAATGGAAGCGCTCATCTCCCTCTGCCCCACCGCCACCCCCAACTGTGCGGCACTTGCAGGGCCGCACCGCCAATTAGGCAGGGGCAGTGCGGCCCTGCAAGTGCAGCTGTACAGGAGCAGGCCGGGCCATTAAGGGGGCGCTCTGGCAGGGCGCCCCCTTAACTGGCCGGGAGTGAAGCGCCCTGTGCAACCGCACGGGTCGCACACCCCAAAGGCCGGCCCTGACGCTATGCGTACGCATTTGTGTACAGATTAAAATATGCGTATGATTAGCTTACCAATTTTAACATGCGTACGCAAATACGCAAAAATGGCACTCGAGCGTGCTCGGCCGAGCATGCTCGCTCATCTCTAATAGCAACTGCAACAAAACGAAACGATACCCTATCAGACTCCCACTATTGTAGCTGCAATTATTCAGCCGTTATAGCAAGGTTTGTTTTAGGTTCGGTTCGTACGAATCCGAACTTCACGAAAGTTCGCCGAATCGAACCGAACCGAACTTTTCAAAAGTTCGCTCATCCCTAGTGTCTGCCTCTAGTGCTCCAAGATAGACGCATAAAGAATGAGCAAAGACAATGGGAGAAAGAGAACACAAGGGTGGCCGATGGAGTGAAAAGGGGCATAAGGCAGAATCGGGCACCCCTACAATCAACCATAGGGAAGAGTGATGGAGCCATCTGACCTGAGCCTTCCCCATGGTAGCACCTCAGATGTTATCTCCAAGTGGAATTAAAATGCTTTCTATATCTTCTCAATTGATTTGAAAGCAGACGATGGCAATTGGGAATAAGTAGGGACATTACCATTCCAGAAATGTTTCTGACCTTAGTTAAGGATTCATAATTGTTCTTATCACGGCTAAATAATACATAATATGTAGGTACACAGGTCCCATTTATCAGATCTGGCACTGGCAGGCTTGTAATCTAACACATCTATGGTAATGTAGATAATAATGAATTCAGGATGCTACATGGCCCTTTAGAAATGTGTGAAAGAAAGCGTCAAAGTCCCTTTGTGATCTGGAACCCAACGTATGTCGCACAGTGCTCCTGGAGAACGTATAATTAATGAGGCTCAGCACTTGTGGACGGCAGAGCTGCAGGTGCTGGGTGTGCGCCATGTACTGCCCTGTGACCGATCACTCCCTCGTGGTTCTTTGTCTTTAGCAGGCTAAAACGCCAATTGGTCATCAAGGTAGAAGAAAAATTCCAGATTTGTACCACAATGAAACGATAGCAGCAGATATTTTACTTTATAAAGATGAAACCTGCAGATCAGCACTGTATAAGTCAAGAATATGAGGTTTATAAAATTGCCCCTAAGGTCGAGGGTGGAATTTAGTATCTAAAGTGCCTGCCTGACGGCATGAAGCATGGTTATGTGCTGTGCAATTTTGGGGATCTTGACCATTGAATGTTATCCTAAAATTTTCCCTAGTCTTTCAATAGTAACACCTATGGCCAAGGGCCATAGCTATAGGTGATATAGATTTACTCCGGTGACCTACTGCCTGGAAAGGCCCAAAGGCCCCTGTTAGGAAGACACCATTGTTATAAATAGTACATGATATGTGGCCGCCTCTATACAGATGGGGTGTGAGAGCTCCAAGGTGCACCTCTGCCTACGGCTAAATGTAAATATGTATCTGCTCGGCACATACCAACCCTCTACACGAGGTCACATTAGACAACATGTGACATCAACCAAAATGCTTATGGCTGGTGCTACTGATAGGGAACCTTGGTGGAAATTTTTATGGGACTGTCTTATGTTTTGAGGAATTGGCGGTACTATTTCTACTTATTGTGAGCACCTAGTAGGCACATAAAGAGTCTTATGGGTCATGCTATGCTCCACTGTGAAAAAAGTTATGTAAAGTAGCTCTTTTCCCAAAAAAGAAAGAAAACTGAAGTTATCATAATACCTCCCGGATCCTGACAAAGGCCTCTCATCCAGTAAATATCTGCATTTTCACCCCTCTGGCCCCTCTAACATGAGTATCGGAGCATTTCATACTCTGATGCTCTCCCTTGCCCTGGGATTGTGCAGGGCAAGGGCTTGTTTGATTATATGAATAGGGCAGCGCTAAAGCCCGCCCATCAGTGCCGATGATGTCACCGGGATCACTGCTAGGTGGAAGCCTCTGCCTAGCTTACCCTTTGGAGAGCACGGTACGTCACTGGATCTCCATAAAAAGCCTTCAGGGCAAAGGAGAGAGCGCATCAGAGCATGAAATGCTCCGATGTCTATAACAGGGGGCCGGAGGGGTGAAGATTGGGATATGTCTGGGTTTAGAGCTGAAGCCCCTTTAACCCCCTAACTGTTTTGCCAGAGTGGAGCTACAGCAGTGGGAAAAGTAACTACCTGGATGCTTTAGATGCTGCTACCTCCTGAATGGTAGCAGCTAGAAACATGCAACCGATCTTGTTTAAAAGCAGACATTCCAAGCTTTTATACAATACCAAAATGACAGCAATGTGTTCAGGATAAAGAAAGATATCACTGATAGAAATCAGGATGCTGTAAATGCAGCTGAAAATGAAAGTAAAAACAGGTTTTACTCACCATCATTCCCGACCTGATTTCTAACAGTGATTTCTCCTCTGTTTCCTGGGCTGTCAGCTTTCAGACAAGACCAAATGCATGTTCTTAGCTAACACCATTGAGGAGATATCACCATCTAAAGATGCCATCCCCCTCCAGTTACCTACTTTTCACACTGACCGAGCTGGACTCGGGCAAAACAGTTAGGTGGTTAAGCCAGTTCTCCCTGATGAGGGGCAATCACTCCGAAACCTCTAAAGTACTGGATTGGTTCTAATCCTAAATTATGTCTCAAGGCCTGTTTAAAAGGGTAAAGATTGACTTAAGGCTTCCTTCAAACTAGTGGCACCAGATGCACAGTTTTCTTTTTGCAAAGAAAAAATACCACTTTTGGGAAACATATATTTATTAAATGATTCAGCTTCAGGTCAGAAAATGTCTTATTTTACCAAATTTCCCCATTCATAAATATTCTATATTAATATATTATATATTATATATTAATATATTAATATATTATATATTAATATATTAATATTCTATAAATTATCTATGAATTCATCATCATTGAACCAGTAGATAAGAAATATAATACAGCAAAAAAATGTACAATCTCTAGCTGGCCAAAGCACATAACCTGCAGATAAGCATTTATATTCAAAATACTGAAATATTATACCCCTTCAGAAATTGATACTGTAATAGCATATAATCATTGGGAAATATGCCCCAGGGAGACGGGTTAATGTATATAATAGCAGGGTAGGTGACATTGGTATGTGCAGGTCTTATTTATAGGAAACCTAAAGAAGTTCACTGCTAATTAACTCTTAATTGCAATGTTTACTTCATAAAAGCCAAAGGAGAATGTATGAAGGTTTATGAGAATATTAATGAGCAGCTGTGTCTCTGGGGGAATATTTTATGTCATAATCCTGAGATTAACCAGATGAAGGTCTCCTACCTATGTGTGTATCAGGTCATTAAAGATAAGAATCCACGAATTCACCACCTGCAAAAACACAACCAAGTCTGTATACTAGAAGTAGAAAAGTGACGTTTTGCTCCAAATTTTGCAAATTTTACCTCACTTTTATTACATAGTTACATAGTTAATACGGTTGAAAAAAGACATAAGTCCATCAAGTTCAACCAAGGGATAGGTGGGGACGAGAATCCCAGAAGGAAGTGAGACTCAGATTTCTACACATTTTTAGAAGCATTAATGTCATTTACTTTTAAGAATTCATCTAAACCCTTTATAAAACTGTCCACTTTTCCTTCTGTGACCACGTCCTGAGGAAGTCTATTCCACAGATTCACAGTTCTTACAGTAAAGAAGCTTTGACGCTTCTGGAGACTGAACTTTTTCTTTTCCAGTCCGAGGCAGTGCCCCTTTATCTTTTCAGGGCATTTTTCATCGTATTTTTTCTATGGCCTATTTATATATTTGTATAGATTAATCATGTCCCCCCCCTTAGATGTCTCCTCTCAAGACTAATCTTTCTTCATAACTAGACCCTCCAGGCCCCTTATCAGTTTAGTCGCTCTCCTCTGTATTTTTCCAGCTCCAGGGCATTCTTTCTATGGACTGGTGCCTAGAATTAAACTGCATATTCCAGATGAGGCCGCACCAACGCTTTGTAAAGTGGTAATATCACATCCCTGCCCCGCGAGCCCATGCCTCGTTTAATGCATGACAATATCCTGGTGGCCTTAGAAGCAGCTGATTGACATTGTATGCTGTTATTTAATCCATTATCTACAAGGACACCCAAATCCTTCCCTAAGTGACTCTCCCAATGTTACCTCCCCTAGGACATATGATGCACAGAGATTATTACTACCCAGATGCAGAACTTTACATTTATCCACACTGAACCTCATTTGCCAAGTTGATGCCCAATCACTCAAAGTGTTCAAGTCAGCTTGTAGTTTATGGACATCTTCCATAGACTGTTCAGTACTATATAGCTTAGTGTCATCTGCAATAATAGAAATGGTGCTATAATTCCCGTCCTCAATATCATTAATAAATAAATAGCAGAGGAACCAGCACTGAATCTTGAGGTCACCACTTATAACCGGGGACCATTCTGAATAGGAATCATTGACCACAACTCTCTGAACACGGTCCTTCAGCCACTTTTCAATCCAATTACAACTTTTTTCCCCCACAACATCGCCATTCTTGAAAAGTGGTGTCAAAGGGGACATGGTTTAGTATGGTAAATAAGTTTCTGGACAGAGTTATCATTGTGACTTTTTGAAAAACTTCCAAAGAAGTTGCAAAATCAGTCCAGCGGAGGGAAAGCGAAGTAACATGTCCAGGCAGTTTAAAGATGCGCCTTGTGCAACTTTTTGACTCTAATTCAAAACAAATCGGACTTCAAAAAGTCACTTCTTGATAGAGTACATCCCCTCCTATGGGTTTCACGAGTTCACAGCTAATAGAACATTAGATGGATGTTTAGATGGACAGCTACCCAACTAACCATGAAAGGATGAGTTGGATAAGTAAAATGTTTTGAATTTTTGCATTCCCATGAGATAAGCAACATACAAATTGTTTGGGGTCTTATGTTCTACTTTTGGTGGAGATGGCCGGTATAGTGGTTGGCCAAATGGTCATGGGGCTGACAGATATCTTACGTCTTTACAGCAGATTAAAAGTTTTGCCCCATATGGACAACCCCCGAATTGGCACCAATTTATAAAACAAAGCTTTGGCCCCCTTGCTAGGTTCCTCAGTGGATTGTCTCTTTAGGAAGAAAAGCCAAAGTTAAAATACAAAGTTAGTCAGCACATTAGGGGTGGGACCTCTTCAATTTTGGTTGTGAACTCCTAGCTAACCCATCAGGCTGTTTTTAATGACTGCAATATATAGCTGTAGCCCACTCTCCCTGAATTCACTTGAGGCCTGCTAGCACAGGGAGAGGTAACATATAGAGCAGACACAGTACACATGTGGAATCTGCTCTCCCTAAATTAATTTGAGGCCTGTTGGTATAGAGAGAGAGGTATCACATACAGTAGGTTCCCATCCAGAAAGAAATCACCTTGTACCTCATTGGTTCAGGGTACTGTTGCATTGTGTTTGCTTTTACTTAAAGGGAACCTGTCATCTCCAAAACACCCCCTGAACTAGAGTAAGCGGTGTATAGTGTAAGTGATGCTGAATCCGAATATGTAAGTTTTATCTTCATACTCACTTCCATTCTGACGCTGTGCTCCCACAAACCAGCAGTAAAATACACTCATTGGACTCCAGTGATCACTCACATAATGGAGAGGACTCAAAGAAGAGTCCTGTCAGTGCATTTTACAGCCGGTTTGTGGGAGAACAGCGTCGGAATGGAAGTGAGTATGAAGATAAAACTTACATATTCGGATTCAGCATCATTTACACTATACAACGCTTACTGTAGTTCAGGGGGTGTTTCAGAGATGACGGGTTCCCTTTAAGTATATCAATAAGACCAGGTCAGTAGACGGAAGAAACTTTAGGGTTTGGGCCTCCAACCAAGGTTACCAGTCCAAAATTTCTTCTAATATTGGTCAGAACCATTATATTTCACTCCTCCCTATCTCACATTTCTTAGCTCCGGGGTTCCTCACACTTGAATGACATTACATAAATTGGCAGTCAATTTTTCCACACTCAGGTAACAGAAGGGTCAATGAAGCTAATGTCAGAACCTGCCAAATACATGAGAAGCTCATATATTACATTTTTCTTTACTAAGATGGAACCTCAGGCTGTAGCTAAGTTTAGGAAAAAAACACTTCCCATAGATTCGATTCTTGACACTGATAAAACCTCCAGTATAAATAACCTTAAAATTTTTTCATGCATTACAAAAATTCAGAAATTCAAATTTTGACCGGGGTTGTCTGGAATTTTTTTTTTTTAATCCCACCTCCAACCAGCAGGACCTGGGAAGAGAAACATACTGACCTGCTCCCCACTGCTTTTTTTTGGCTGCCGAGCTGTTTGACTCCACTGCCAGTTCCTGTCTGCATGGACAGTGTCAAGTCCACCACTGCAGCTAATGCTTCCAACGCTTAGGGACATGTCACCATTGAACCCAGTCATTGCCTGCAGTGGCACACGTGACCCAGTTTGTGTGGATGTTGATAGGCAGGGACTCGAAGTACAGCACAGAATGCTCAGGAGCTGAAAATGAGCAGTGGGGAGCAGGTTAGGCTACTTTCACACCAACGTTTTTGCTGGATCCGGCAGGGTTCAGGAAAAACGCTTCGTTCATGATAATACAACTGTCTGCATCCGTTATGAACGGATCCGGTTGTATCATCTCTAAAATAGCAATGACGGATCTGGCACTAAAACCATTGTAAGTCAATGGGGGATGGATCTGTTTTCTTTTAATTCTGGGAAAATGGATCTGGCACCATTGACTTGCATTGTGTGACATGCTGGTTCCGTCTTGCTCCACACCCCATGCCGGACTGAAGACTGCAGCTTGCAGCGGTTTTCTGTCCGTCATGGGAACGCAACCAACCGGAATGTAATGCATTTTGAAGCACTCTGTTCCGTTCAGTTCAGCTTTGTCCCCATTGACAATGAATGGGGACAAAATGGAAGCGTTTTTCTCTGGTATTGAGATCCTATGACGGATCTCAGTACCAGAAAGGAGAAACGCAGGTATGTTTTTCTTCACGTATCCCGCTGGCTGGGAGTAAAATGTGGAAAAAAAATCCCAGGCAACCCTTTTAATGCCATGTTACATGGACCCTAATATTATGCCAAAATTATCTCCAACTCGCTTCCCAAAAAATTAGGAGATGTTGCAGCTTTAAACTGCTGTCTTACACCACGCGGCCGCCGACGGAATATGTAATGTAATTTCCTCTGTAGAGCAATGTGAAAAAAATAAACTTCAATAAACGGCATTTTAAAAAAAAAATATTCCAAAAAAAAAAACGCAGCAAAAAATACCAGTTAAAAAAAAACACCAAATACGCCTACACAGTGTCACACCAGTTGGACCCAGTTTTCATAGCTGAGTCACAAAGAGGACTATCGCCTGAGCAGTGAGGGAGGATGTAGCAGAGCTGAGTACATGCATGACAGGACATATTCCCCCGGGGCATCTCTGACATGTGGAAAATCACAAATCAGCTTAGTCTCTCAGCAGCTGGCGTCAGCGCATGCTCTTGGCTCGCTGGGGATTGACCATATGACATAGATGAAGATCGACATGCCAAGGAGCTAGCACAATGAGGGAGTTCCAATCACCTGCTTGCGTCTGTCTCTGATCTGACACCTCAATTATACTGTCACAACAAAAAGAGCTGATGAGAAAATCCATATATAATAGACCGTGAGAACAGCAGGCAACCACAAAACATATTGCATACGTGGGTCTGCTATTTTTTGCCAAAACAGCGCCACTCTTGTTGATAGGCTGTACTTGGTATTGCAGCATTCAAAAACATTGAGCTGAACTGCTATACTACTGGTGCTGTTTCTACGATAATGGAGACCCCTTTTCTAATCCCAGACAAAACCCTTTAAAAACCATGATTGGTCAGTAAAACTAAAAAAATAAATAAATAAATAAATAAATAACTGGTGATGTCATCAACCAGGGTTTGAACCATGATCATGTAGACTCCAGGGTCGGTGTTAGCATTTGAACTTCTCAACAGATTGATGGGACCAGAAGAGATGACCATGCCAGAACATGGCCCTGTCAATGAAGAAAGAGAGAGGCTGGCAGGGGAAGCAGGAGGAGCAAGTATGCACAGAGTGTCTTTGGCCCGCCCTCGGTGCACTTGACTGCTCATTTGCATATGGATTAAAGAAGAATGAAGCAAAGGAGTGAAAATGGCAGCCAAAGAAAATACAGTTAGTCCCTCAAAAAAACAACACCTTATACAAGCATTTGGTCCTAGTAATAGAATAGTTATGAGCTCCATAATGCCAAGAACCAAATATTTTTAAAAAATTATAGTTTTTAAAGGGTTAATGATATAAAAAAAATGGAAAAAGAGTTTCCATGTCTGTGTCCCCATGACAAGATTTCCTGCTCAGTGTTATCCGTGGTGCCATAGTCCTCATGAAAACAAATCAGATCTCTTCTCTCATTTTCTAACTAAAAGTAAAAGGTGGATTGTGATTGGTCACCGTGAGGGTCACTGCCCCTGTGCGGAAAATCAAGTCACTGATATTGTGTATAGTTTTGGAAAGGAAAGATGATTCATGAAATATTTTACAAGATAAAGGCTGGAATGTTCCCTTTATTTTAATTCGTAGCTTAAGGTCATTTTAATACAGGACGATGCCAAAAATTCTAGACCGTACAAGTCGATTCAAAAGAAAATGTGATCATCCGTTCACAACATGACAAATTCAACAATAAAAAAAAAAGTTTTAAAAAAGTCCAGTCATGTTTAATGTTTGACATCATTTCCATATGCATGCTCATACAGGGGGCAGACCTCCCAATTGTCCCTCTTTCAGAAGGACAGTCCCTCCATTTGACCCAAGTCCCTCTGTCCCTCTTTGCTCTTTAAAGGGCTTCTCCTGGAATTAAAAAAATGAAAATACCTAAATATTACTTTATTATAAATATATTCCCAAATACCTTTCATTACTTATAATGGCTTATTTTGTCTGGGGAGCAATCATCAGGAGAAATAAAATGGCCGCTGTCATATTAGTCACCCTATATATTATTTCATTATTTGATGGAATTTTAGAAATTTCTATATTCTGAAAATGTGTGCGTTATTGTTTATAAGAAAACCAGTGGAGTGTATAAATATGCAGGAAAAAATGGATCTTTCACACAATGGACCAAAAGTGTCCTTTTTGACAGCTCAAAAAGTTGGGAGGTATGACAGTCATAAAGTAGGACCGCCCACTGGACTCCTAGTATTTTCATATGTGACAGGTTCCCTTTAAAGGGGTTCTCCCATGATTAATGTAAAAAATGAAAATCAGACATCACATAGTCCATGACAATCTATTTCTTACAAAGCTAGAACCAGCCCTGTACCTCACATGGATCCAGAGATCTTCACATTCATTGCTTTAAAGGGGTATTCTCATTTTAGACAATGGGGGCATATCGCTAGGATATGCCCCCATTATCTTATAGGTGCGGGTCCCAACGCTGGGACCCGCACCTATTTCCAGAACGGAGCCCCCGAAGTGAATGAGGGCGCACTGCGCATGCGCAGCCGCCCTCCATTCATTTCTATGGGGCCGCCGAAAATAGCCGAGCGCTGGCGTGGCTACTTCCGTCGGCTCCATAGAAATGAATGGGAGCGCACCGCGCATGGACGGCCCGGCTCCCATTCATTTCTATGAGCGGCGCGGGGAGCTGCGTCTGGTGGTGGCCGGACCCCCGGAAACCTGGGGTCCTCCAGGCGCAGCGCTCCCCGCTCCGTTCTGGATATAGGTGCGGGTCCCAGCGGTGGGACCCGCACCTATAAGACAATGGGGGCATATCCTAGCGATATGCCCCCATTGTCTAAGATGAGAATACCCCTTTAATTGCTCTGCTAGATTAATTTTCAGCTGCAGCTTGGAGTGCAAGTCCTTTCTCAGGGGGGCATGTCCTATCTTCTGCAGCTCTCTCCCTATCACACCTCAGGGGGTATGTCCTTTCTCAGGGGGGCATGTCCTATCTGCTGGAGGTCTCTCCCTGTAACTGTCCCTGGCTAGTAGCAGTTGAAGGATGGAACTGAGCATGTGTGACCACTTCGTTGAGGTGGACAGAGAAATAAGGAAAAAAACAAATAACAGATGGCGCTATATATAAAAATATTCAGATACGTGTGCTGCTTTGAAAAATGTAGAACATTTTTTCTTGGCAAAACCCATTTAGAGCTGTCCCTTTGTCCAGCTCAGCTTTAGAGGTGATCATATATTTTATACACACGTTGGCCAAACCTATGAATATCTATGAAGGCGCCCCTCAGTGGCTGTACTAAATTTTTAATTACAATAAATTACAAAAGTATTCAGATCCAGGGGCTGGTTTGAAAACTGTAGAATATGCTTTGTGACACCAGCCCTTTAAACTTTATGGACACAGCAAGTTTTTTTTTTATCATCTACTTTTTCCAAGAGCCAAAACGTTTACATGTTTTGTCTATTTAGTCATAGGAGGGCTTGATTTTTTTGGGAGGAGTTGCATTGCTTAATGGCTCCATTATGAGAATGTACGGTCTAATGTTTATAATTTTTTTAGTGGGGAAAAGAAAAAAATGAAATTTCGCTGTTGTTTCCAGGTTTCATTTTTATATCATTCAACATGTGGCGTCAATGTCATGTTAACTGTATTCTGCATGGTATATAGGTTTTTGTGTTTTACTAATTTTAGTACTAAAACTTTTTTTTTTTAGTGTTGACATATCTTTTTGAGGCCTTTTTTTTGCAGGATGATTTGCATTTTCCATTGGTAACATTTTCAGGTACATACAACTTATTCCTTAACTTTTATTCCTTTTTGAACTTGTGATCACTTGATCACTTCCATAATCCACTGAAATGCTTCTGTATCATAGTGTATTATGAATATCAGTGGCTCACACACGGCAGGTGTGGGGGCCTTATTTCGGCCATTGATACCCAAAATTCGTGTCACAACAGTGGCCCAGCGTAGTCAACGCAATGACGTCACTGCATTGTGCCGAATATTATGGAGATTGGGGGCACAACTGAAACCTTTTCACTTTGTCCACAAATATTTTATAGTGGTTCGGGCAGGGGCGTAATTACCATAACTGCAGACCATGCGACTGCTATGGGGCCCAGGGCAAGAGGTGGCCCAGTGTTAGTTTGGATCATCTCCTCTCTACTGGGGTGAAAACTTGGTCAGGACTCTACCCTCTAAAGGAACAACTTTTAGTAAATGAGGCAGTGGAAAATGGCCCAAGGGTCATTGAAAAGGGTTTAGGCAGAAACCCTTCTGTCCTGTGTGGGGGGCCTGGTCTGATCCTTGCTATGGGGCCTTTACTTCCCTATGTACGCCAATGGTCACACTGGTTCTCCAGCTCTGCTACAGCTATCCTCCAGCTCTATTGTACCAGTACCACCTATGCGTGTTGCTCAAGATCTGATCTACCAGACAAGTGAAAAATGGCCCAAAGGTCATTGAAAGGGGTTTAGGCAGAAACCCTTCTGTCCTTACTTCTCTATGTACAGTACTGGTACTGGGTTAACCCTAACTTTTAAATTCCTATAAGGACATACCAGCGATATGTTCTATCAGGCTCCTGTGCAGATTTCTATTTACCGGTATAATAGAAGGACATACATAAATAGACCAATTTAGAGTAAATAAGGGTACATTTATATGGGCCAATGCAACTGACAATGATCGGGAAAAATATAGATGCATGAATCGAAAGAGATTTAAAAAGTATTTTTAAAAATTTGACATAAATTGAAAAAAAAAACCCAGATAGGTCCTACTTTGGTTAATAAAAATAAATCACTACATAACATAGAGGTTTTTAATTCTTTTTTAAAACCTCAATACAAAGAATAAGTTTATTGATTATTGGGTGAAAATTGTCTTCTCTCCTCTTATAAACAGGGCTGTTTTTAGAGTATGAAAAAACTAGGCATTTACCAAGGGCCCGATTTTCTAGGCGGTACCTGAGGTCAGCAAACCAAGCAGAAAACTAAAACCATCTAGTGTTATTTAGTAGTATATGGTAGTATTATTTGCAAACTTACATGGGAAGTATATGGCAGTATTATGTGGGCTTTTTAAGGGAGTACTGTTTTGCATACTGTTTGTACTATGTGGGCTGCACTTTGAGAAGGAGGCCTACTTTGCTTGCACCTGGGTCACAATACTCAGTGCCATGTCACCCCATACAATCCAGACTCTGGACTTCCAATGTAAACATTATTCCTTTTCACACCTTTGAAGCTAAACTCCAATTCATCTCCATTTTTTTGGCAGCACAGCTAATTGGTCTCTTTCATCCTTTAATTCAATCTTTCATTTTCTAAATCTTTTTGATTTACAGTTATTGTGTCACTAAGAAATTATTCTATTGACATAAATCAATGAAAACAATGTGAGCTTTGGCAGAGACTTCGGCAGTATGTGCCAGGACTGGGTGCAGCCTCTGCAGCTGGCGCGGGTATCCGTCATCTTTACATAAAACCTCCACTAATTTATGGGTGC
The DNA here is from genome assembly GCA_900303285.1 of Rhinella marina. NCBI lineage: Eukaryota > Metazoa > Chordata > Amphibia > Anura > Bufonidae > Rhinella > Rhinella marina. Next base: position 37,317 of record ONZH01029477.1, on the reverse strand, counting down.
AGGTGTATAGCGTGACTGCAAAACATGCCCTATCAACATATCCCATCCTTTCAATTCACTAATTTATGTGAAGTACATTTCATGGGAACAGTGGGGGGAGATTTTATAATAAAACTGGAGGAATTCCATAATATGACTGAATCTCTATACACAATTTATAAAAACTTTTTGTGATTTTTTTAAACTATATTTTATACATTTTTTGAAAATTAAAATTGTATTTTTTTTTAAGTAAAATAAGTTGATCTTGCTTTTACTGATCCTAAACTGATCTTGAGCATAGTCTCTCCATTTTTACTAGGGGGTTAAAAACACATGTCTAGGTGGTACTGTTGCCCTGGGCCATATTTTTGGAGCAGATTTCCATTGTTTAGAGAAGCACTGGTGCAGCTCTGTCCTATTAGACCATCAGTCCATAGATAGAACCAGTATTGGACTAGTCCAGTACCAGAAGATCCTTCTTTGGGCCCAGGCTCTGATACCATAGTGGGCCCCAAAGGAGAAAAAACATTTGGAGCTTCCTTTGGAGCCACTAGAGTATATTTCTTTGAATCCAAATCTACTAGACTTTATTAATGATATAGGGGATTTGGGCCCGAAAAATAATTTCCTCTGGTGGGCCCAAAAAACCCCAGTCCGGCCCTGGGCAGAACTATGACTGCAACAGGCACCGAAGCTACTCTAGGGGCTGAGGGAGTCCAATCAGGTAAAGAACTTTTTGTTGGCAAAAATTACAAAAGTGCATTTTTGCTATCAGAAGGGAGAAGGCTAATCCGTGTGTCATGCACGACTCCCCCAGTATGTGCTCCCAGAACACTTGTTTAACCACTTGCTAAATTCTGTAGAGTTACCCTGCTGTGATCGCTGGGGAGCATAAATTGTAATCACCTATAGGCGGCTGTGATTGAGGTAAAGCTTTGCCAGTGCAGTGCAATAAAAATACATTTAAATATCCCCTTGTGGAAAAAACATAATTGCAAATTCTGCTTAAAGAATTAATCTAAATTAAAGCTAAACTTTAGGCACAGACAAATTATACCAAAAAAATTAGAAAAAAAGACTAAAATGAATCGCAGTCATAATGGGGTAAATTGTGAGCCTCGATGGAGATCGCAGCTGGTGAGTGATTATAATTTGTCTACAGTCCAATGGACTAATGATGGATGCTCCTTATTGGCAGATTGGATCTACAAGGAGCTCCTCCTATTCATAGGCACCAAGATGGGTGGGTGCAGTGGTGTGGCTGTCTCCATGAGTGGGGGCCATTTATGCAATCAGATGTCCTCTCTGCTGTATATTATTTCCTTGAAGCTGAATTCTTTCCTAAATAATGCTATTATATTGATTATTGTGATCTTCTTCTGTGTTTACCCTCAAGGGGGAAAGAATGTAAAGTGAGAGGTAGTTGAAATGTCGATAAGATTATCTCCATCCGTCTCTGTTCCTACATGTTCATAATTACAAAGCATTGACAGGACGACATATTTTGGGCTTTGACTTTTACATTCTTGTATCAGGAGTCAGCATAGTGAGAAGGTCTGCAATCATTTGTGGAGCACTCTTAGAACTAAAGAGGAAACTTTTTTCCCTTCTTCCTCATTCGTGTTGTTTCATGTAATACTGCGTAATAGCTTCAAACTGATTTTAAAGTATAGCGGTTGTTTCATTTTTCTATAATGATAGTGACCGCATTTGTGTAATGCACGCTATTAGGGAATTAAGTTAACTTTTATTAGAAAACTCTACATAAAGTCAACCCTCTAACTGAGCACTAGTAAGGAAAATTTGTCTTCAGCCTCCACCGAACACTGAAAACAGCTACTTGTAAGATACAGAGGCAGGCTTCTCAGCCTACCTTTTCTCTCCCTTCCCTAGCCCTGACTCCTTACATGTATAATACGTTACTAAAAAATGATATTCCAAGCTTTTCTGTATATTTGATCTGCTGCCAACCCTCCTATCTTCCCAGAGCAAAACAAGAACACTCTGGAAAGACAGAATGAACGCTGCTTCCAGCCACGAGCTATGGCAGCAGATAAAATATGTAGGAACACTTGGAAAATTGTAGCTGTTTTTAGTAATATATTACACATATTGGGAGCTAGGGCAGGGAGAGAAGTGGTAGGCTGAGAAGCATGCCACTGCATCTTTCATTAAGCTGCTTTCAATGTTCAGTAGAGACTGAAGAAGGAATCTCCTTGGCAATGCTTAGGGGGCTGCTAAGGAGGCATTTTACGTGCAGTTTTCAAATATAAGTGTACACAAGTGCCTAATAAAGTTTATTACAAAAACAGTTTATATCACTACCCCTACACAGTAAAAAAAAAATTAAACAACTGCAATCCATCACTCCATATACAAATCATGCAGCTATATGTAGTGCAGAGGTAGCACTGATGCCTGAAAGAGTCAAACACCCCTCTACGTTGTAAGAAGACTGCAGTGGTATAAATAGCACACGTTTGATGGGGGCTGCTAGAATTTGTATTAAAGGGGTATTCTGGTAATTTCAAGTTATGACTATTAGACTGGCGGAGGTCCTACTGATGGGACCCCCATGATCATGATAACAATTGCCCCATACCTCGCAGGGCCCCTCAAAATGAACGGAGCAGCCACTCCACTCAATAGGGCATAACTTGAAATTACCGGACTACCCCTTTGATTGGGGCACATTTTGAAATCATGTCTTGGGGCACCAATAGTGATTGTCCTGCCCCTAGAGATCTACTGCAAAGAGTAAAGGGCCACATGGCAGGCATCACCTAATGAATGATTGCTCCCAACCTTTGGCCAGTGTAAACATGTGCACTGATGGAACAAGGAATGATGATTCGCTCATTTGTTGTTGAGGTTGGATTTTTAAGCCACTGTAGTGTGCTACACAAACGAGAACCTTGTTATACCTTCGATCTGCCATCATTATAAGAAATTTAATGCATCAGTTTAGTTGCATCCTCTTCATTCAACCTTTGCTGAGCTCCAAGATGGTCTCCATTTGATTGCTCTGGCGGCTTTCAGTAAATGGAAATTGGGATGCATGGTGGTTCAGTAGTTATCGACTTCGCCTTCAGCACTGGGGTCCTGAATTTGACTTCCTGTTTATGTAGTATCCCTCCCACACTCCAATTCATAATTGGTTTCATATGACATTGACTCCGGAATGTGTCTGCGATAAGGAAATTAGATTTTAGGACAACTCATAGGACAACCGGGACTGATGTGAATAATGACAATGTGTACATCACTATGGAATATGTGATAGATATACGTAGAAGTGTTAAGATAATGTACTAGTTTTAGTTGCATTCACATGTATAACCACAATCATGATATCGTAAGTGGTGGCCAATGACTCCACCCTGCTATTGCTGTATGTCGTTCCAAATTGAAGAAAAACATCTGAACGTTGTCCAAATGATGACCCTGACGATTTCTTGTCTTGTGTTTTCAGCTTCACATGGCTTTCTGGGCAAGTTCATAGAAACTTTTTGACCAAGTTTACTGGACAAGTGGTTGAGTTATTTGATGAGGAGTTCAGACATCTCTATGATTCGTCCAAGCCAGTGATGGGATTAAAGTCTCCTGCCCCAATGAAGCCAGTATTAAGAAGAGAGGGCAGCGCCATGAGCACCATGACGGACAGCAGCACCCAGGAGAGCACAAACACTACCTCGGACCTTCTGAGCAGCTCTCCAGCAACCAGTATCTCCCAACTTTCCCAGCGTCCCTCATCTCCTACAACTCCAACGCCATCTCCAACCAAGTCTCCACTTCAAAGGATGAATTCCTTCCATGGATACACCTCCTTGAGATCTCCTCCACCCCAAACCAACTACCAAGTGAACTATTATCAGAGGAATTATGTACCTGAAAGCCCCACACAACTGTTCAGCAACAATAACAACATTTACCGCTCGATGAGAACCCGTATAGAAGACTTCACCCCACCGTCGAGGTTCACCCAAGGATGGAGATTTTTCTCCAAGCCAACAATGACTTAAGACCTATTATTATTAGATAGATGGACAGATTGCACTGAAAGAATGCAAAACCCAAAAAAAAGAACAATGTGCAATGTATATGACTCTATTGTGATGATGTGACATATCAAAGACATCTTAAAGTGTTCATATAACGTGGCCAGAAAGTATTCATTTGGTGATTTCCCATTTTGTACTCTTCTTATACATGGAAACATTTGTTCTCCTTGGACTGTTGTTAAAAATCCAGTGTGTAAGTTACCACCATGGAGGCCAAGACTATAATATAAGGTCATGACAGTCTGCTCTCTTAGTTGGTACCTTATGTATGAAACTTTGCTATACAGTGACTTATTGTTCAAGTTGACCCATGTAATATTTGAACGTTGAGTGGCAAACCATCTTTCACACTGAGTTTGTAATCATCCTCTAACCTTAGCTTGTGTTTAATGAGGCTCATAGGGATCATATGCAGTCCAGGAGGGGTGAGTGAGCAAAGGAGAGTGGTTGTGGTAGTGACAATGATGGGGGTGGTAGCTCTTGTTTTGACAGTCCTCACCCTGGCACTCCCTGGGCCAGGGGCGGATTTGGAAATTAAAGTGGCCCTGGAAAAAACCAAAAAGTGGCCCCATGTTGTAAGTGGGTCCAAACTGACAGAAGACGGGACAAAACAAGTAGGCAGGGCCAACAGAAGTAGGCAGGGGCTGCAATACTAGAGTGCATCAGTTGGTATTTGGCAGTCTCATATGGGTGTGTTGCTTTGCATGGGACAATAATGGTCACCCTATGATTTTGTACTGATGGGACCTTCACCGATCAGCTGTAAACTCTGTAGGAACCTCCCAGTGAGTATTTGGTGCCTCTGCAGCGCCACCACTGGAGTAATGAAGCATTACATGTCTTACATTTAGTGGGCTGTCTGTGTAACGTATGGATGTGTTAAGTCCTTCAGAGACAGAGATGCCACTTTATAGCGCTGTCTACTTTGATTTGGATGCTGAAAGGGCACCCAGGAATGCGGGAATCCTACACCTTGAGTGGATCCATCAGTCTGCACATTGTACATAGTCTTCTCCTGTTACCTATTAATCACTGTTGGACAAGAAGTGTTATCATGTGCCCTAACACATCAGGCAGCTAGAAATCCTGCAGGAAAGTTCTCTATATTACATAGTAAGAGATATTATGAAAATCGTCAATGAAATGTATCCTGTGCACTGACAGAACAGTCTGTAAATGATCAGAATAAAATGTATATAGAAAAGCTGTGTTCTCTGTCATTGATTTTATGCCCAGGACGATAAGGGTACAGTACGTTCACACAGACAAATTTTCCATCTCAGATTTTGCTGCTAATTTGCCACCCTGCACATTGCAAGACTAAAACGAGTGGCAAATCCTCACCACTTGTCAATTTGCAAGCTTTTGGGTTTTTTTTTGCAGTGCATAGATATTTGTTAAAATCTCTCCCATCTTCCATCCAAAATTCCATCAGAATTTTTTATCGCATATTATCAGCCTATATGTGAAATTCTTTTAATTTAACAGGTGGATAGTTTCCTGGATATCATGAAGTCACTCCATGTATTCTACTTCCTGCCCTGGCTCTTTAACTTCCTCTTTGCTTGGACTTTTAGCACAGCAAACAGCCTTTCGTAACTCTCTCAGTCAGACCATCACTGTGACCACCCTGTAAGTGACTCCATTAGACCATCACACATTATACCAATCAATGCAATGATCTTCTTTGGACATCTTTATCTAGGCCTATCAGGAGAACAATAGAGGTGTCCTATTGTCATCCCAATTCTGCACCTACTATTATCATAAGAAATATCCTGCAGATAACTTCCTCTCACAGCAGTAGTAAACTGACAATGGATTACCTATCTATATCATTTGTGTCATTTGTGCTGACTGCTACAGAAGGACAATATTTTGTATTTAACTTTCAACCATATAGTATCGCCGAAATGAAACAGCCAAATATATATTTTTTTAAAGTTTTCTATGATTATTAATTATAACATACCCTTTTCTGATGGAAGTGTCCCTTCTACACCAACATAGAAAAGGATTATCTACTAAGAGAAGACGGCCGTATGCTGTCAGCAAAAATGCGCATCCGTTTATTTGCAGACAGTTCAGCATGTCTGCAAAAAACAGATTGCATTCTGCATTTTTGCGGACCCATAGCCTTTAATGTGGCCACGTCCTGACAAGTATACAACATGTTTTATTTGTTTTGTGAAGCCAGAAAAGAAAAGGGTCCTATAGAAGTGAATAAGTCTGCATCTAATCCGCACAGAAAACGGATCGGCATTTTTGCGGACAGCATACGGCCATCTGAATGAGCCCTAAAACTATGAAGCTTTAAGCCAAATGAGGTTGTGATGGTGAACTGACTAAAAAAGCTCAAGAAGGGCCTGGATGTGTTTCTTGAGTGCAATATCTGGTTCTAGATTTATGGGCACTAGATTTCTGAGGAAGGGTCGCTGATTCTGATCGCCAGATTTACAGTCAGGAAGGAATAAATTTCTTAAGATGAGGAAAATTGTCTTCTACCAGTCATTGGCTGCAGCGGTTACATTGTCATGTGGACACATCATCATTGGAGCTGGGATCGGAGTCATTGCCATGGGGTTGGTGAGTTGGATTGGTAAGGTGAGTATACTGCTTTCATTATTTTATATGTATTTTATTATTATTTTATAGCACTGCATGATGTCTATTAAAAAATTGTGGCCGGACAACCGCTTTAAACAGGTCGTACCATTAAGACAACTTAATCTCCACAGGATAGAGAATAAGTGTCTGATCTGCGACCACTGGAGCTCCCACTGGTCATGAAAACGGGGGATTGAATGGAGCAGCAGATATCCATGCGTGTCCACTGCCCCATACACCTATATGTCACTGCCAGAGGTAGCCAAATACAAGCTCTCAGCTATCTCCGGCAGCCCCAAGAGCTGACCGCCATTCCATTCCAATGTGTGAGTATGGGCCCCAATTCTAGAAATTAACTGGGGCCTTGGCAGTCAGATAGGTGATACGTTGTCTAAATGGAATAACCCCTTTAACATACAACAAGCTACATGTAATTCCCTGTCTAGTAGTGTATTCACAGGTGCCCTTCCCCCACAGCCTCCTATGTGCTCGGCTCTGCTGTCTCTTTAGGTAAATCGTACCCCGCCAACATGTTAGGTCTCGTTTGTACGTTGAACGCCAGGAAACGTAACATATATACAAATCAAATATACTGCTGATAAATGGTAATTCTGCCTTAACATTTGTACTTTTGCACAGATAATCAGGGGGGCTGTAGGTTTTGCAGTATTATGGACCAGCCTGGGGCTCCTAAGGAGTAGTAGAACTACAAGCCCCATTATGTTGTGCCTGCCCGGTTAGTCAGCTCTGCCGAACAGAATGTCGTGCCCCAAGGCTGTATGTACAAATCACATCTGTCACGGAGATTAAATGGCTCAGTAGCCTGACATGTACATAAACACACAGCGTACACCGAGATCGTTAACCAAACACCGCAACACGTATCCCCGGAGAAAGCATCATAACCCACATCACTGACTGTGGTGCTCTTAGTTGTTCTCTGGTACGCAAGGAACCAGTCCAACCCTTTTGGTGGGGGTTGTAGTTCTCCGACAATTGCACTTAAATATTTGCATAACCCTACATTACATTACTGATATAGTTACAAACTTATCTTCCCAGCAGGAGATGCCGTCAAACTTTGCATTTCATGTTTCATGCAGCTCAATGTCAGGCTGCTGCAGAGACAGCCAAAGCAATTCCACAGTGTGAGCGCATGGTCAAACAACTCCTAAATATCAGCTTGCTGGACCCTTCTGAATTAAGGGTTGTCCAGGATTGCTGCTTTCTTCTAAAAACAGCACCACACCTGTTTACAGCTAAATGGAGCTGAGCTGCAATACCAAAAACAACCCAAAAAACATGTTTTCTTTTTTTTATTTCTGGACAACCCTTAAAGGGATTGTCTCACTTCAGTAAGTGACATTTATCATGTAGAAAAAGTTATTACAAGGCACTTACTAATGTGTTGTGTCCATATTGCCTTCTTTGCTGGCTGGAATCATTTTTCCGTCACGTTATACACAGCATGTATCTAGGGGTTATGACCACCCTGCAATCTATCAGCAGTGGCCATGCGCTGGTGCTTTTTCCTATAGTGTGCAAGCACGGCCACCGCTGATGGATTGCAGGGTGGTCGTAACCATGGAAACGAGTAGTGCATAATGTGATGGAAAAATAAATCCATCCAGCAAAGGCAGCAATATGGACAATCACAATACATTAGTATGTGTCTGGTATTAACTTTCTCTACATGATAAATTCTATTTGCTGAAGTGAGACAACCCCTTTACGTTGCGGTCATGGATCTTTTTTAGACTGGAAAAGTATCATGGTCACTCTACACATTAAAGGGGTCGTCCAACTTTTTGTAAGTTTTTAAATTCTTCTCCTTTCCTGTCAACACCTGGAGCCAAACCTACAAACTTGCTCCTCACTTCTTGGTTTCAGTTCCTTTGGTCCACCGCTCTGGTCGCAGCAGCGATGTGTCCCCCAAGCACTGACCCCTGCGCGTCCCAAATGTTTACAAGCGGGAAATAGAGCGGTGGACCGGAGGAGCCAGAACAGAGTGGCAGGAAGGAGGTAAGTATGTTTGACTCCACAGGTCTAGGGGGATGGAGAAGAATGCGCGAAAAAAACAACAGGACCATGAAAAGGGCAATGTCCAATCCCATCGGGACCAAAAGTTGGAGCTGAAATATTTTCATTTGAATAGAAAACCTTTGTTGTAAGGGGTAATCCTTATATGTATGATCAATAGGTATGATGTATCTGCAGTGACCCTCAAGGGGGCATGGAAAATTCTTGGGTTCCCATGGACAGGACAGTGCTGGAAGCAAGACCTATAGTTAATAGTGTGGAGGACTTGGAGATTTTTGTGGCACCACATTACTCCTCTAGTCCCCACCACCATGACGGCATCGAATGTGCCCCCTGTCTTCTCACATCGGAACTGCTCCTCCTTGTGACACAGGACACTGCACAGAAGTAGGATTGACAGATCTGGCCGAGCAGGCTCCATGACAATGTCAAATGTTGTTAGTCATTTCCTAACTGCTGACATAATACAGTGACTAAAATGTGCAGCAAGAAGACGCCAGTCCCTGTGAGTGTAGCGCAATACAAGAAGTTCAAAGTTCATTTTGGAAAAATCAAAAGTGTATTTGCCTTAGAATCTGAGGCAGAAATCTGAGGCTGATCCAAGGCTTTGCAATTTGCACGTCACAAATCATTCCATGGGGCTTATCTGCTTATCTTATCAGACACCCACAGTGGTTTTCGTGTCATTTCTGAATGGAAACTACACCAAGAAAGCAGATGTCACTTTTTAACCCTGTGACTTTTTGGAAACCACACGCCATATAAACTACAGTGCAGAGGCAATTCTGTGTGGATTTCGTCACAAAATATGCCCCAAAATCCACTTGTAAAAAATGTGGTGTGAACATAACCTAATAAATCCTGCAGTAAGCCAGTATTTGAGAAATAAAAACTTTCCATGCGAGTTATTTTTTATAATGCAATAGACCGGTGGTTCCCAGTGTTTGTCAAATCAGTGAACGTCACGGGTTAGGGAACCCCAAAAGTCCCCACTGTGGCACCTTAAAGGGGTTGTCTCATCTCAGCAAATGGCATTTATCGTGTAGAGAAAGTTAATACAAGGCACTTACTAATGTATTGTGATTGTCTATATTGCTTCCTTTGCTGGCTGGATCTATTTTTCCATCATATTATACACTGCTTGTTCCCATGGTGACAACCATCCTGCTGTCCAGCAGCGGTGGCCATGCTTGTCAGGAAGCAGGACCAGCCCATTCCTACTAAGAGGGGAGGAACAGGGTGGTTAACCCTATCTCTGCCAACCATGCCTCTTCATGTTGGTGTACTTAACACAGCATATAGTGTCTTGCAAAAGTATTCGGCCCCCTGGAACTTTTCAACCTTTTGCCACATTTGAGGCTTCAAACAAAAAGATATAACATTTTAAATTTTTGGTGAAGAATCAACAACAAGTGGGTCACAATTGTGGAGTGGAACGAAATTTATTGGATCATTAAAACTTTGTAATAATAAAACTGAAAAGTGGGGCGTGCAAAATTATTCGGCCCATTTACTTTCAGTTCAGAAAACTCAGTCCAGAAGTTGATCTCTGATCTCTGAATGATCCAATGTTGTCCTAAATGACTGATGAAGAGAAATAGAATCCACCTGTGTGTAATCAAGTCTCCGTATAAATGCACCTTCTCTGTGATAGTCTCAGGGTTCTGCATCATGAAGACCAAGGAACACACCAGACAGGTCCCTGATACTGTTGTGGAGAAGTTTAAAGCTGGATTTGGATACCAAAAGATTTCCCAAGCTTTAAACATCCCAAGGAGCACTGTGCAAGCGTCATATTGAAATGGAAGGAGTATCAGACCACTGCAAATCTACCAAGACCCGGCCGTCCCTCTAAACTTTCATCTCAAACAAGGAGAAGACTGATCAGAGATGCAGCCAAGAGGCCCATGATCACTCTGGATGAACTGCGGAGATCTACAGCTGAGGTGGGAGAGTCTGTCCATAGGACAACAATCAGTCCAACACTTCACAAATCTGCCCTTTATGGAAGAGTGGCAAGAAGGAAGCCATTTCTCAAAGATATCCATAAAAAGTCTGGTTTACAGTTTGCCACAATCCACCTGGGAAACACCAAGCATGTGGTAGAAGGGGCTCTGGTCAGATGAAACCAAAATCCAACTTTTTGGAAACAATGCAAAGCGATATGTTTGGCGTAAAAGCAACACAGCTCATCACCCTGAACACACCATCCCCACTGTCAGACATGGTGGGGGCAGCATCATGGTTTGGGCCTGCTTTTCATCAGCAATGACAGGGAAGATGGTTAAAATTGATGGGAAGATGGATGGAGCCAAATACAGGACCATTCTGGATGAAAACCTGTTGGAGTCTGCAAAAGACCTGAGACTAGGACGGAGATTTATCTTCCAACAAGACAATGATCCCAAACATAAAGCAAAATCTACAATGGAATGGTTCAAAAATAAAGGTATCCAGGTCTTAGAATGGCCAAGTCACAGTCCAGACCTGAATCCAATTGAGAATATGTGGAAAGAGCTGAAAACTGCTGTTCACAAACGCTCTCCATCCAACCGTTTTGCAAGGAAGAATGGGCAAGAATTTCAGTCTCTAGATTTGCAAAACTGATAGAGACATACCCCAAGAGACCGCAGCTGTAATCGCAGCAAAAGGTGCCGCAACAAAGTATTAATGCAAGGGGGATGAATAATTTTGCACGCCCCACTTTTCAGTTTTATTATTACAAAAAAGTTTAAATGATCCAATAAATTTCGTTCCACTTCACAATTGTGACCCACTTGTTGTTGATTCTTCACCAAAAATGTAAAATGTTATATCTTTTTGTTTGAAGCCTGAAATGTGGCAAAAGGTTGAAAAGTTCCAGGGGGCCGAATACTTTCGCAAGGCACTGTATATAAAAAAAACATATTTGCAGATAACCACACACATCAGTCAGGCTGTTGCCCCTGGTTACGACCACTGCGGCCATGTAGTAGTGGTGGTCGGCATGCTCCTGTTCAAACCCGCTCTGAGGTAACTGCTGTATTGTGAACGCACATTACATCAGCATGCGGAGACACATCTTAGGGTACTTTCACATCTGCGTTTTAGATGCTACCAGTCCAAAACGAAATGGTCAGCATCCATCCAAAACGCTGACTTTATAAACGGATCCTGCTCCATAGAGATGAATTGATCTTGGAACAGGATCCGTTTCTCTGTGTTTTGGAAGCGCAGACAAAAATGCTCCAACCCTAAGATGTGTCTCCGCATGTTCATGTAATGTGCGTTCACCATACAGCAGTTACCTCAGAGCGGGTTTGAACAGGAGCATGCCGACCACCACTACTACATGGCCGCGGTGGCCGTAACTAGGGGCAACGGCCTGACTGATGTGTGTGGGACAATGGATATACAAATAGGAAAACCTTCTAAACGGTCCATTTTATATAAATACATTCCATTAGTAATAATATTGGTATGGCTATATCTAACTATACAGACTACATTTGTGACATGGGAATACCCCTTTAAGGCCCCTTTCACACGAGCGGGAGACTCGGACGTCTCCTGCATTGCGGGCCCTGTACTGAACTGCCGGCACTGAACAGGGGTTACATAGCATTATACTGATTTATGATGCTATGTAACCCCGTTCAGTGCCGGGAGGTCAGTACACGGCACATTATGTGGGAGACGTCCAAGTCTCCCGCTCGTGTGAAAGGGGCCTAAAGGAGTTGTCCAGCTTTTTGGACATTTTTATCATTGGCTAGCAGTGTGTGCTACCTGTTGAAAAAATCATGCTCATCTGCTCGCCGCCTCGCCGTTCTGGCTACTAGTGTTGAGCGAAGGAATAATGGGAGAAGAAGAGATGGAGAGATCCGCATCATATGAGCGATATTGAGGATGTGGTGAATTTCATCCTAAATCCGGCGGTGTTGTTGTCCTATATTGTTTGTGTCATTTATGTATTGTATGGTATATTTATTTGATTCAGGGTTTGGGGGTGAGGTAATAAGGTGTGGGATGAAATTGGGGATTTTTCACTGATGGACTGCACTTATTTGGTATAATTATGTAATTTTTTTATTTTTATTAATTATGCTATATGGATTTTCTGTGTATTTTTTAGTGTTTTGTATGATGAATTGTTGTTTGCACTGGGGTATGTATTGGGATTGGGGTACATATTATAATCATGTACATGGATAGGGGTTTGAGTTATTTACAATTGATCTATGTATTTATTTATAATAACTGTATAATCATGTATATTGATGGGGTTTTAGTTATTCACATTTTTGTTTGTACAACAACACCAGGCAGATTGATTTTTGCCAAGATCGCTGGATATAGGTGAGGCATGATATTGTACGTGTCTCCCTACTTCCTGTTTGGCTGGTTACCTGGCTACCAGGAGGCGGAGCGCATCACAGGGTTGCGCTGTGCGTCGGGTCACGCGGGGATGCTGCTGCTGGGCTTTGGAGGACAGACCGAGTCGTAGTACACGTGACTCGCTCCTTCCTCTGACGTCATGGGCGGCGCCGCCGGGATGACGCGATGCGCATCACCCATGGAGGATGCGCTACAGTACCTCCCCTGATTGAAGCCATTTGGCGCCAAACTTAGGTAGATAAAAGGGTCCTTGTCAGTCAGTATGGCACCTCCTGACGAAGCCTTAGAGGTGAAACGCGCGTCGAGGGTGTTTCAGCGGTGTTCCCCCTTACCATCCTCCGATCTTCTGTGTGGACATGGGTAAGACTCCAACATTTGGATTATTTAAGTAAATTGTCTCTGTTATGAGTAGGACTATTTGCAGATTCCCATTAGGGGTTAATATTCAATATTAAATGTTACTTTTTACCCTAGGGGTCTATAATCACTATCTTATGGTCTTATTGCCTGTCTCCTGACATGGATTAGTGTTTGGATGGATTACATGTTTGGGGAGACTCGTGGTTCCACATTGCATTTTTAGGTTATTGTACCTGTATATGGCTATTTTCCTAGTGTATTGTATAGAAAGTGATTTTTAATGTACATAAGTGTATTTAATAAACTGGATATGTTTTAACTTATTATAAGTGTGGGCAAAATTTGTTTACCCTGCCCCAGGGTGGGGAACTAGTGTGGATCCTAGTGTTGAGCGAAACCAGTTTGGATTGCTGTATCCGAACCGGATTTGTTTGTAAACTTCACTAACAATATAGCCACCATCCTTCTGTAAAATATATGGGCTTCGCAGAGATCTTTGCAAACTTGCGGCAAATACCGGAAAACTTGCTTCGTCTCGCGTCTATGACATGACACTTTGTTTATTCTCATAAATTACTCGTCTTTGGTAATGAGTTCAGCTTCGGATTCTGACACTGTAATTTATGCGAATAAACGAAGTGCCATGTCAGAGACCAGAGTCGAAGCAAGTTTCGTAATATTTGCCACACTTTTGCAAAGACCTCCATGGAGCCCATACATTTTACGGTAGGACGGAGGCTATATTGTTAACCAAGTTTTCAAACAACCAGATTTGGATACGGTAATCCAAACTCGATTCGCTCAACACTACTGGCTGCCTTCAGTCTTTTGTTCCCTGTCCTGTAAACTTCCATATAGATGGGGGTCACGTACACTGCTGCAGCCAATCACTGGCCTCAGCTGGGACGTGTCCCCAGTGCAGGGGTGCACCACCAATGAGGTCAGGTGAGGCGATCACCTCAGGAAGCACCAGGTAGGGGCAAGAGGGGGGCAGCCAAAGGGTCATGGGCTGAAGGGAAGGAGTTAGGTTGTGAAATTGGAATTGGGGAGGGAGGGGCCTTTATCACTTTTTGCCTTAGGCAACAGATACGCTAGGTGCACCCCTGCCCCAGTGGCCCATGACCCAGTTGTGACGTGCAGCTTGGGGACATGTCACTGCTGAGGCCACTCATTGGCTGCAGCAGCACATGGTCAGATCATCCATCCAGAAGTGTATGGATACAGTAGGGGCTGGGAGACCGCTGAAATGAGCCAGGGAGCCTGACCGGAGCAGGTGAGTATAGTGTCCATAAAGCTGGACAACCCCTTTGACCTCACACAACCTGAGTCTGTACTACATAGATACTGCAGTGAATGCAACCTTCGGCTATGAAATCCACATTAATATTTAGGGCTAATAAAACGACGTTGAATACACCCCACTCATCTATATTTCAAGGAACAAATGCGTCATCCACGATATTTGCCGAGTGATGTCAGTTCCCCCTCACTCATCACATATGACATTACGTGCCGGGGGTACATGAATGGGCAGCCCTCCTGTACTGGAGATAGCTCTTGGTTATACAGCTGTTGTGCTAAGTGACTGACAGAAGTCCAGGCACTTGCAGCCTCCAGCACTGTGTGGGTGGAGAGGAAACAAGGCATGATGGGAAGGACCAGTCATAAGCTAGCGAGCTTACATGTCACTTAGGCAGGTGCCTGTGTGCCGAGAGCTGGATGAGCCGACGCCATTGTGTACAATTGCTGTGTCCTCTTCTATGGTATATGCCTAAGGCTTCCCTTGACTTTAATCTTTTTTTTACACTTCTCACGGTAGGAGCCGGTTTACAGATTAGGCTATAATCCTGACGCATTTTAAGACCAAATCGTTTCACTTTTGAACTATAATGTCCTTTTAATCTTGCGCTTCAGGGCTCAGCTATATTTTTGTAATAAGAAATACCATCTTATCAAAAAGTTATAATAAGCTCCGTAAGGGAAAAACATGTCAACAATAGCGCACATTTACAGCAATTTTACCTTTTTTTTTCTTATATTTTGTGATATTTCAAAAACAAAATAAATTAATTTAGCCATTCTCTAGATAAAGTGTCCAAATGAAATATAATGGCCTCCACAACAATATAAATAAGTATAATATTAAAATAATATATTACAGCCAGTGCTTAGTGCATACCACCACAAATCACCCCAGGACACTAAGAGAAACATAACATAAATTAAGAACATACACACATGGTCCCTAAAGAAAAGCACTTACACGTATGTGTAGTCTCTTCAGAAGAGTTTAGGAGTAGCTTATTCCCCTTTTCCCAATAAAAATGTTGGCAGTTTCTATGCAATTGTCTTGAATTTGTTTTTGGTCATTGCCTTGCTTGGCATGCTTGATTAGGGTAAAGTTGCTGATTGTTGAGCCTTTATATATCCAGGCCTTATTTCATTCTGGTTGTGAGGTATGGTGTTTGCTAGATTCATAACCTTCCAGATATTTTGCACTTTGTTCTGTACCTGTAGTTCCACAATTGTATCTTGTTCTAGTCTAGTGTGTTTTCTGTGTACTCTGAGATCTGTAGTTCCACAGTCTTTCTTGCTGTGTTTGAGATATGTTACTGTTCGGTTGTATCACTAAGGCTAATTTGCTGACAACTTCAGATAGGGTCAGTTCAGCATTGCTCCATTCATGTTCACTGTCATTTATCTGCTATCTCCCCAATATTACATACACTTGTCCTCCACTCCATTGCGTGACCCTCAACATTCGGTTTCATTATCCACTCGTGAGTTTGTTTCAGAGTCTTGTTATCTGTCAGTATTGATATATGCTTTATATATGTTGTTTTTGTGACTGTCTAGTTTTTATGCAATTCACCCTATTTTAATGGATACATTTTTTTTTTTTTTACAGTAGACCCCTATGATGATGGGTGCTACTGTATGGCATCCATCTGAGGCATCCATTTAACATATACGTCATATGTATATGTTAAACATGGGACAAAATTGTAATGTGAACATAGCCTCTACTAACATGTTGACCAGTTGTCCACAAAGATG
Organism: Rhinella marina; assembly: GCA_900303285.1. Classification (NCBI taxonomy): domain Eukaryota; kingdom Metazoa; phylum Chordata; class Amphibia; order Anura; family Bufonidae; genus Rhinella; species Rhinella marina. Next base: position 20,836 of record ONZH01029477.1, on the reverse strand, counting down.
GCTCACGACGGGGTTGCACAGATTTAATCATGGATCCAGATCAAGTTCCAGTCTGAGACAGGGGACAATTTTGGGCAAAAAGGCATTTTCAAGGAGTACAATTTAATGACCTATCCTTAGGATAGGTCATTGATAGCTGATCGGTTGGGGTCCAAATCAGGAACCCCCACCAATCAGTAGTTTGAAGACTACTGTAGTGCTCGGTTAAACACTGTGCCCTATTCCTAGGCAAGTAGTTCTCAACTCCAGTCCTCAGGACCCACCTGCCAGTCAGGATTTGGGAATATCCCACAGAATGAATACCTGTGGTAAGTCCTGATGGATGGACACTAATTATATCAGATGCTCAATACTAAGGAAATCCTGAAAACATGACCGACAGGTGGGCCCTGAGGACTGGAGTTGAGAACCACTGGTCTAGAGGAAAGCAAAAACCACCCTTGGAAACCATGGACCAATTTTTACAATAGGAAGCTTCCTTCCATAATGAAAATCAGGCTGATCCCTGGATGACCTTTCTATGAAGAAATTTTTAAACTTCGGTCAACAAGTTTATTTTAGGAAAACAAGAACTCCAGGAAATGCTGATTGCGGAAATAAATCAGATGAGATCTAAAGGTTGTGTGCAATGATCTAGTAAGCCGAAGCAAAACAATCTGAGAATAGATGATGCAGGACTATTTGAGTTTCGCTCAAAGTTTTTGTAAGGCCAGGAAATGACACCGGAGTATCTGCCGTCACTCAGTGTCATCACCGTACAGCAAAAATATAAACTTAGGTCACAAAGAAAAACAAAAACCTCATGTTCATACGTGTGTACCTATGTTTTGCTGATTCTAAAGGTGGAATTTCCACCTTAAAACAAAAATGAAAACAGTAAGATATTTTTTGAATTCTATGAGTTTATGATGTGGACCTTCCGTAAATCCCTTGTACGATCTCATCTTGAATATGGGTTGTAGTTTCTCCAGTGAGTTATTTACTTTGTCCACAGAAATTGCACATTGTGAATAAATTATTTGTAAAGTCAATTTTTTTTTATTATTATTTGGTCAATGGCATCACCTTTATGTTTAAGTACTGGTTAAGAGAAGACTGGCCAGTGATATGGTTTACATTGGGTGTTCTTGGTTTTTAACATACCCCGCCATGGATCACCACAATTCTATCCAGAGCCATAAAAAACAGTCGTCCTCACAATTTTTGACATTTATTTTTCACAAAAGACAATAACAAATACCAAGCCAACAATACAACTTTTGATGTTTTACTAGGGTGGGTAAAGAAGAGCTCCAGCTCCAGCAGCTCCACGTCGGCTTCCCATTGTCTATCAAAGCTGGTTGCAAAGGTCACAATTTGATGCCCCTATAATGGGGTTCTTGTTGTGAGTTCAAAAGGTTTTTCATGTTTTCAGTTCACGCTGTGACCTGTTCAGTCAGGAACTAGCTTTTCTACATTGCAGAGCAGAAGAAAGTATAACTGGCAGCAGAGATGACTACCGAACATCAAGGCAAAAAAGTTAGATTGAGCACATGTCAAAACAAAATTGACTACATGTAATACTTGCTTTACAACTATAACAAAAAGGATCTTATTTAATGAGCACTCGTCAGCAGGATTAATGTTGAACCATGCATACTGCCTCTTAGGGTTGACCCTGCTGTTATGGCAGTAGGTTTGGAACCACTGACTCAATCAAAAGATTTGACTTTGGGCTAATCCTAAGAGTGTTATCCTCGCAGACTCCTGGTATTCACTATTTAACCCCTGTACAGTGATCTGGACTTTGCTGCAAGGGAACCACCAGGCTGCTACCTCCTAGAGGAGTCTCTGTGTTATTAAAGGGGTATTCCCATCTTAGACAATTGGCTCATATCGGTAGGATATGCCCCCATTGTCTCACAGGTGCCGGTCCAACCGCTGGGACCCGCACCTATATCGAGAACGGAACTGGGAAATGAACGGAGGACTCGCTGGCTCAGCTTTTTTCCTCGGCTCCATAGAAATGAATGGGAGTGGTGGCCGCATATGCGAGGTGAGATCCTATTCATTTCTATGGGAGCAGCGGGGAACTGTGACTGCTGGTGGCGGGACCCCTGGAAACCTGGGTTCCTCCAGGCACAACACTCCCCGCTCCCTTCTCGATATAGATAAATGGTCTGAGGTCAGGGCAGGCAGAGTACATGCTATAATGTAAATGGTCTGAGGTCAGGGCAGGCAGCATAGGAACAATACAGAGGTCAGGCACAGGTCAGGTAGCGAAGGATCAAAAACCAGTAAACAGGCAGAGCAAGTACATGAGCAAACAAAAGAGACAGCACACCTTTGCAGGATGCTAGAACACCTATTGCTGCCACAGGGGAAAGTGCCTCAAAGGGGTTTTTCAACCCCAAAAATGCCTCCCCAAATGCTCGGGCTCCTCACACAGATTATACTTACCTCATTCCCCAGCACCCGCATTGCTTCTGATGCCGGCACGGCCGCTGCTGCTGCATCTCCCCATCACGTTGATCAAAACATCCAGTGATGGGGAGGCTGCCAATAGCCGGCTGCAACAGGAACGAGCCTCCCTAGCGTCACCTGCAATGTTAGGGAGGCTCATTCCCATGGTGGCCTACTATTGGCTAACCCCACTCAATCCCCAGAAGTTTTGATACATGCGTCAGGAGATGCAGCGGCGGCCGTACCACCATCAGAAGCGACAAGTGCAATCTGTGTGAGGGACCCGGGCATTTGGGGGGGGCATTTTTGGGGTTGGATAACCCCTTTAAAGGGATCCTGTCATCTCCGAAACACCCCCTGAACTAGAGTAAGCGGTGTATAGTGTAAGTGATGCTGAATCCGAATATGTAAGTTTTATCTTCATACTCACTTCCATTCTGACGCTGTGCTCCCACAAACGTGCAGTAAAATGCACTCACTGGACTCTTCTTTGAGTCCTCTCCATTATGTGAGTGAGCACTGGAGTCCAGTGAGTGCATTTTACTGCTGGTTTGTCAGAGCACAGCGTCAGAATGCAAGTGAGTATGAAGATAAAACTTACATATTCGGATTCAGCATCACTTACACTATACACCGCTTACTCTAGTTCAGGGGGTGTTTCGGAGATGACAGGTTCCCTTTAAGTATCCTATGGTTGCCAGCCATTGGCTGGAGAAGGTTAAGGTGTGTGCACTGGCACTTTAAGAGATGGGCGGAGCGTGTTCACGCCCTATAGACAGAAGAGGACAGGCCTTGCTGCCAAACATGCTGTAGCCTGCGTGAAGGGACAGAGCAGACCCGGCGAAAATCGGTTGTGGTGTTTCCAAGGGGGAAAAAAACGATCTGGCTACGTGCAAATTAGGGCTTTAGAGCACCAAGAGGTGTGGCCAGCATTAGAAAGATGATGGCAGCCAGAAGCCCTAATTTGCATAAAGATTTTTTTTCAGGTATGTCTGGTTTAATAGGGTTGATCCTGCTAACAGATGCTCTTCAACCTGGTCAATAATCAGAAATTACTATGCCGTTTAACTCATTAAATGCTGTGATCAAGAGCGAATATGAGATCTAAGTGGTTCTACAGAGAGATAGGCTCCCTCTGTTACCCTTCCAGCAGCATGTGGTCATAGGATGTAAATGGGTGCGGGCATCCAGGAGCCTAACATAGGCCTCAAGGTCTACCATGGCTGTATGCTGCTAGCTCTAGCCAGTTTTAGTCAGTTTTACGTTGTCAGACAGACAGAAATGTCATATTGCTGCAAAATTTAGCAGTTATGTCTCAGGCAGGTAAAAGATTGTTGGCTGCTAGACATGCCTCTATGACACACATATGACATTTTGCCCAGCTGAAAGACTTTGAGAGGGGGTGCATCATTGGTCATTTTGACGAATTGCCCACCATCTAGGCCATTGTGACCTAGCTGTTAGGAGGTATTGGGAGCAGTGCTTACGTAAGGGCATACACATGGCAAACAGGCTCCTGATGGCTCGGACAGACCACCAGTGGAGAGGGTTATTTTATCCACCGACAAGCACGAGCAGCTCCCACAGTTTTGTTGTCCTTCATCCAGACACAAATGGCACCTTCATTACACCCCCCTGTCTCTGCCCAGACCATCTCCAGGCACTTAGCAGAAGGAAATTTGGAGTCACGGCGCCCATTGTGTGTCCTGCCATTGACAGCCAGTCACCATTGCCTTCGTTTGCAGTTATGTTGTGAAGAGAAACCTGGACTGCTATGGACTGCAGTCATATCATCTTGATCTTCCATGGGCTTCGGCTCCACACCGCTCTGTATCTTGCAGATTGCAGACCCTGTTTTCGCATGTTTGTGGGCATGAGCCCTAAAAGACAGTTATTGGGTTTTTTTGTTGTAGAAAACATGTAAAAATAAAAGGTACACCCCAAAATGTATCACCCCAAAATGTATTTTAAACCCCTATTTTTTAACAGATTAAAGCTAATCAGGAGAACAAAATAAAAAAATTCAATTTTTTACATAAAAGTGTAATTTTAGCGACAGTTGTTTTTTGTAAAGAGCACATGAAAATGAAAAAACACACCCCAACATGTATCACGCCATTTCCCGTCTTCAGAAATGTCCCCGCTGAGGCCCTAATCTTATGTCATGACATACTGCAGGGCCCAAACGTAAAGAAGCAGCCAGTGGTTTTCAGAACATAAACTGAAAATGTTTCAGGTCCCGTTGCACATTTATAATGGCGCTGAGCTGCCTAAACAATAGAACCTCCCCAAAAATGGCCACTTTAAAAACTAGACCCCTTAAAGCATGCATCTAGCGGTGTTATCAGCACGCTGAGTTCAAAATTTATATAGCATAAAATAATGGCTGTATATGGTTTTCTTCAAATTTTTTATAAATTTTCACTCGAAACAGGAGAAAACAAATATTTCAAAAAGGGGTAACTCTGTTACTGTCTTAATACACCACATTCTTATCTATTGCGTGGCATACAGCTGAGAAGTGAAGCCATGTACTCATAAGGCAGATTTCTAAAAAGGCATTTGCCTTTACATATGGCTATTATTTATTTTATGCACTTATATAGCGCTATTATATTCCACAACGCTTTACAGACATTAGCATCCAACTGTCCCCAGTGAGGCTCACAATCTTAGGTCCTATCAGTATGTTTTTGGAGTGTGGGAGGAAACCGGAGTGCCAGGAGGAAGCCCACGCCAACACAGGGAGGGCCTACAAAGTCCATGCAGATGTAAATAAGAAAACATATCACAGAGACAATAACTAGAAAGAGAATTCCTAAAAAAGACAAATACTGAAAAAACAATTACGGCATGCTAATTATCAGAAAGACAAATACTTAAAAGACAATCACGATACAAACACAAAAACATGAATAAGAAAACACATCACAGAGATAACCACTAGAAAGACAATTCCTGAAAAAGACAAAAACTAAAAAGACAATCACGACATTATACAAAGCAAACGAGAGAAAGTTTAAAGGACAAAAACCACATAAACACAAATATGTAAATACACCACAGAGACAACCACTAGAAAGACAATTCCCCAAAAATTCCCAAAAAAGACAAACACTAAAAAGACAATTATGGCACTATATAACATAAAAAAGACAAAAATACAAATTCAAAATGACAAAAACACGCAAATATATTCACAACACCAGAAAATAATGGTTGCAGAGAGAAAGTACTAAATCAACAAACAAAACAATAACTAGAAAGACAACCACCATGACCATACACATATTTAAAGACAAACACTACTAAGACTGAAAATAAACCAAAGACAAAACACTAGAATGACTATGACAAGCACAATGTAAAGACAAACAACCATTATTAGACAAAAACAAATAAGACAATTACATGAATAACAATTACACAAACTACACAAATAAATTTTGGCGCATGTCATTGATTTATTACAGCAATCGAATGTTCAATAACCATAACTTCACTGTATACCACCTTCTGTGCATATATATTATTGTTACTAATGCCCAGATATCTTATGTCTGGACATTTATGTATACACTCCACATTGTAATCCAGCGAATGATAGCGATCCACCCCACATTTTTTGGAACAAAAAAAACCTGGTTTGGGAGAAAAAAACCCTATAAAAGGCCAAGCTCAACCATAGGTCCAATAACCACTGAGGAAGGGGCATTAGAGCCCCGAAACGCGTTTGGTGACAGAGGACCTATCGAGGAGAGACTTGTAGCAAGCACCTACTAAGAAATTCCTTACGCTCCAACTACAGAGGATATACCCGCAAACAGCTATTGAAAACCTCTGCTAACACCTGCTAACTACTGCGGCACTACCTGCATGAGGATTAAGCACACGCCGCCAAATACCCTCCGTTGGGTGAAGTATCGGGCGCCTCCGCTGCATCCACAGCGCTGACAAGATATCATCCGGACGGAGAATCATCAGCCGACGCCGACACAGCGCTTCACCTAAAGCGGAGCAGCGTTAACAGCCCCTACTTCTACAGCGCTGCCTGCGAGAACGCTGAGTCAGCATTTCTTACCTGAGAGGCGCGCGCCCACGTGGGACGCCACAGAGGCCGCGATCTAAGCTTCTGCTCATTCTTGCCAAGACCATCACTAGTAGGCTTTATTCCACTGAAAAACGCCTGGGAACAGCCACCCAACCAAAGGGCCCATTATCTAAGGGGCTCATTGCCTTAAAGTAAGAAAAGAGGAGCATATTGCTGGAAATCACCTCACTGGTAATGTACTAAAAAACTCTTTTTTTATATATGCATGCTTAAACTAATCAGCTAGCTGAGCTCCAACAACTCTTTGGACATTAATTTTTACGGCATTTTTGATACTACTGCTGTTTGTTTTTTTATATATATATTCCTTATATATATATTATTTTTTCAATATTTTATTATTCTATTTTATATTTTTTTATATACATTTCTATTACTAGCTTATTTTATAAATCCTATTTGCTTATATCCCAATAAATAGCTTTTAACCGCTAATTCATTATTATTAAGACTATCATTTATATACAGGTATACGGCACATTTATGCAATAGATCTATCATTGTTGTGAATTTTCACCATCAAACCACCACCTTAAACCACTACACCGACTACTCAACTTCATGTCCATGCACAACAGATAAGAAGTGTGCACATCTAAATATATATTCTAGATATTCCCTTACACAGTGACTACGGGTATAGTCACAAGACAGTCGCACCTCCGACCCCATTATTTGAATAGAGGTGAGCCACCATACGTTCTATTCTTTTTATAAATTTTCACTCGAAACAGGAGAAAACAAATATTTCAAAAAGGGGTAACTCTGTTACTGTCTTAATACACCACATTCTTATCTATTGCGTGGCATACAGCTGAGAAGTGAAGCCATGTACTCATAAGGCAGATTTCTAAAAAGGCATTTGCCTTTACATATGGCTATTATTTATTTTATGCACTTATATAGCGCTATTATATTCCACAACGCTTTACAGACATTAGCATCCAACTGTCCCCAGTGAGGCTCACAATCTTAGGTCCTATCAGTATGTTTTTGGAGTGTGGGAGGAAACTGGAGTGCCAGGAGGAAGCCCACGCCAACACAGGGAGGGCCTACAAAGTCCATGCAGATGTTGTCCTTGGTCAGATTCTAACCTAGGACCCCAGCGCTGCAAGGCTATGTCTCACTAACAGTTGCCCCATATTTATGCCATTCTGATGCTGAGCAGGGTTCTGGTCTGACATCTATTAAGTTATTGTGGAATTTTTTTTTTTTACATGTCCAAAAAAATGGAGGAAATGCATCCAACTATATGGCAAATTCGAGCTTGCTCACAAGATGAAAGAACACCTGTAGGGCTATAATGACAAGGTGATATACAGTGACAAAGTGACTGGTCGTAGAGTGTCTCTATAGCTCCATCAATCTCAATAAGAGAGACGAACATGCCAAGCGACGCAATCCACCATAACAGGTCCAGCAAAGTAAAAACCACTGTGCACACAAACTATCAATCACCTACAGAATATATACAAGGACAGTGTCCAGAGCCATCTGTAGGAACAGTGATCAGTAATCCCCAAAAGCTAACTACTTAATCATTAGAGATCCTCCAAATAAAATAATATCATGATAAATCTGTTCCACATTACTGTATGTGGCAGGACATAGTCCTAAAAATGATGAAAATTAGATCCTTCTTTCAATTCATCCACTAATAGCTTCATATCTCAGATGTGGGGGTATAGGAGGGTAATCAATATATATATATTTTTTTGGCCAATCATAACCTGGGTTTTTCAGTGGGACCTGAAAATGGTCACTAAAATACATGGACTGCTAAAATACAGGGTTGGAATAGGCAGAATTGGTTGCCCAAAAGAGCGGGCTGATTTTTATTTGTGACCAAGAACATTTGTTAGGATAAATTGAGGTCTATTGGTTTAGAAAATATAATTTGTAATTGGATTGAAAATTGGCTTCATGATCGTATCCAAAGAGTTGTGGTCAATGATTCCTACTCTGAATGGTCCCCGGTTATAAGTGGTTTACCTCAAGGTTCTGTGCTGGATCCGCTATTATTTAACTTATTCATTAATGACATAGAGGATGGGAGTAGTAGTGCTGTTTCTATTTTTGACACCAAACTTTGTAATACAGTCCAGTCTATGGAAGATGTTAACCCCTTCAACCCCAGGCCTGCTTTCACCTTCCTGCCCAGGCCATTTTTTGCTAATCTGACATGTGTCACTTTATGTGGTAATAACTTTGGTACGCTTTTACTTATCCAGGCCATTCTGAGATTGTTTTCTTGTCACATATTGTGCTTCACGACAGTAGTAAATTTGTGGCAAAATATTTTTATTTATAAAAAAATACCAAATTTACCAAAAATTTGGAAACATTTGGAAATTTCCAAATTTCAATTTATCTACTTTCAAAATACATCGTATTAACTCCAAAAATAGTTATTATTTTACATTCCCCATATGTCTACTTTATGTTGGCAGCATTTTATAAATGTCATTTTACTTTTTTAGGGTGTGAGAAAGCTTAGAAGTTTAGAAGTCATTTTTCATATTTTCAACAAAATTTCCAAAACCATTGTTTTTAGCACCAATTCAGATATAAAGTGATTTTGAGGGGCTTACATAATGGAAACCACCCATAAATGACACCATTTTAGAAACTAGACCCCTCAAATTATTTAAAACTGACGTTACAAACTTTGTTAACCCTTTAAGTATTCTACAAGAATTAATGGAAAATGGAGGCGAAATTTCAAAATTTCATTTTTATGCAGATTTTTCATGTTAATCAATTTTTTCTTGCAACACAGCAAGGGTTAATAGCAAACTAAACCTCAGTATACATTACTTGATTCTGCAGTTTACAGAAATACCCCATATGTGGTGGTAAACAGAGGCCAACAGAATCATAATCATTGCAGCCCAGGCCTTGAAAAAAGTCAAATCTACCTGAGAAGAGTCCTGGTGATTCCTAATCTCCTGCTCTCCCGCCCATCTGCTGATGAATGGCAGTTCTCTCCTAGAGAGAAAGGGAGAAAACTAGATAGAAGACTGTCAGTCATCAGTAGGTGGGCAGGGAGAGCAGGAATTCATGAATAGCCTAGGCTACAATGATTGTGATGTTGGTTCTCAGCAACCACTTAATTTTAACTTATAAATGACAGACCGCTGAAATCAACTAACCTGTCTGTACTTTATTCTGCCGTTAGAATGGGCAGCACAAAGTTGATGACAGGTTCCCTTTAAAAGAGGTATGGACTCGCAGGACAGGGATGTAATATTGCCACTATACAAAGCGTTGGTGCAGCCTCAACTGGAATACGCAGTTCAGTTCTGGGCACCAGTCCATAAAAAGGATGCCTTGGAGTTAGAAAAGGTACAGAGGAGAGCCACTAAACTCATAAAGGGCCTGGAAGATCTTAGTTATGAGCAAAGATTAAATGAACTGAATTTGTTTAGCCTTGAAAAAAGACGTCTAAGGGGGGACATGATTAACCTGTACAAATATATAAACGGACCATACAAAAAATATCAAGGGAAGCTATTCTGTGTTAAACCCCCTCAAAAAACAAGAGCCCACTCCCTACGACTGGAGAAAAGAGGCGACAAGCATTCTATACAGTAAGGTCTGTGAATCTCTGGAATAGCCTGCCGCAAGAACTGGTCACAGCAAATACAGTAGATGCTTCAAAAAGGGTTTAGATGAATTTTTAATTCAAAATAAAATTGAGGCTTATGACAATGTATAGAAATCTTGTTCTACTCACCCTTTCCTTGGCCCAAAATCCAAAAGGAAGATGGACATTGATCCAGGGATCGATATAGCAGGATTACAGGTTGGACTTGATGGACTTTTGTCTTTTTCCAACCTTAACAACTATGTAACTATGTAATTCTGGAACAGACATATGTGGGCTTCTTCATAATGAACGGCCTCAGTGAAAATTAATTTGTGAGTGATCAAGTCCTGGAATTAATTGAAAAAAAACAGTGGTAAAATATGTTTCACTGTCAGAAACAAATATACTACGCAGCCTTATTTCCACCTTGTTTTTCCAGGACTAGGATAGATTATCTCAATATCATATCGGTGGAGCGGTGGTCAACTTCCTTAGACCACTGACCCTTTCACTAACCTAGACCACTAGTTTTGTTTTCATAAACCATTTAGACCATCATTGCCCCTTCATCTTAACAGACCACCAATGTGACAACTTTTGTGTCCTTCCAGAAGGCCTAGAAATTCTATGGACTGCTCAGATTTATCTAGATGCTATATGCAATATCTATCTAGAGTTCCAGAGTGTCTAGATTCTAGCAGGGGCGGAATGGCCTGAGACCTTACAGGGTAATTTCCAGGTGGGCCGATGCCCCAGATTGCCACCCAAGTCCTCCTCTCTGACTCTGACCGGGTACATAATGAGCTCTCAACAATAATTAACACTGTGAGAATCAGGTACTCATGTACCTGACAAGTGGCCACACATACCCTCCTGAATTCAGCAGCTGTGGCCCTCACCTCATCTCCTAAGCCCCCTGCTCCATAGACAACTGGAGGAGGAGGACAGAAGATGGTAGCTATTGATGTCCACCACAGATGGTTAGCTTTTGGGGCAATATATTGTGCTACACTGTTTTTTTGTTCTGCTGGGATGGTATTTTGCATCATGGTATTTTTGACCCTGTCTACGTGTGTTGCCCCACCTTCTGTTATTATGGACCTGCCTACATAATGGGGCCATTTTAGTTTTTTTTCCAGGGCCACTTTACGTTCCCAGTCCGCTCTTGGATTCTGGATACTATACAGCCTGGACCCTACATGGCTCTGATTCCATAATTTTACTCGTATTGTTCTAAATGACTTAATTCAGATACATACTTTAAATACTAAGGCACACGATCATACAAACATGGATTTGAAGATAGCAACTGATGAGTTTCATTATTTTACCTCGGCAGAAACTAAGAACTAAAGACAAAGAGCTACTTGTACAGGAGAGATAATATCAGGATGATGGACATGGGGTTTAAGATGTTTACATCTGCTGGTGGAGAAATGTAATGACTCTATAGAAGCAGACATTCCAGCTGTCACCACCATTAGTGACATGCACTTAGATCGGAGGGTGACTACCCGTCAAGATATCTTACATAAACATTTTATTTACAGATTGTCATTTAACCCTTACAGGCCCTTTTTATAAAGGTGACACCTGCCTGACATTGAGATGAAGCATAGGACATGGTGCTTGACTACCTCCCTTCCTAAAGGCATAATACTTTATGAAATATATAAAAAAATACCACAAAGCCAGGTATACACCTCACAGTATTAAGGTGGAGGGGTTTAAAGTGGCACTGTGCTTTAGGAAACATTTTTGATATGTCATAGGAACATATGTCATAGGGGTCTGAGCACTGAGTCCAATCGCCAGAACAAGGAGATAGATGCACTCACATCACTCTCTCTCCTAGCTGCACGAGTCGGAATTGAGATGGGTCCATAGACTTTGTATTAAGTGCTTCCTTCTTCTTGATCTAATCATTGGCGGAGGTCTCAGCTCTTGGATGACCACCAATCCAATTTTTGACATGTCAATATGATATATTGGAAGTTTGCTCAAAGTATCATGCCATTTTGAAACAAATGGGGCCACGGAAAAGACCATACTGAAATGATATATTGTCGAGCGTAGGGCTGGGCTTCCTTGGATCCACCAGAGGAGATGGTTTTGAGGTCTTCCTACCTATCCCTGCCCCCTATTAATCACATCATAATCTTTGCTATTCATTGTAAACACAGTGCACATCATCCATAAGATCTAATCAGTCATTTCTGAATCATCCCATAAGAAGCAGACCGTAGTGACACCGAAGTCACCTCCAAGTTGGGTCATGTTCTGTTTGGAGCTTTTGAGATGATTATTGTGTCACAGCCTGGGCCCACCGAAGGATCCTCTGGTGCTGTGGAGGCCAGTCAGACCCCACAAATATTATTGCTATCCAATATTAAAAATATACTGTCATACAGTACCCAGAAGCAAGTGATGGTTGACTTCTCTTTTCAGTTTGCCCCTTCCATACTGCTGCTTACAGTGTAGGCACAGATCTCAGGTTCCTCTAAGAAAATTCAACCCTGTGTAGACAGCATCAAAAGAGCTAAAGATCAAATAATGCATCCAGTCATAAAATACAGGAATCCCAAGCTTTAGCTTGTAGCAAATGTACCCAAAATCTTGAAAAACGAGAACATGTGACTTGGGAACATGTGACTTGTATTGGGAAATGAGAAGGTGAAAAGTACTAAGAATTTGTGGTAGTTTTGATCATCAATCATCATAAAGTCTGATCTTAAATAAACGAGGATAAACATTTATGAGGTTACCAGGGGAACGTAGCTTCAAACAAAACAGTTCCATCATTTCTGGTTCATTATGACATTCCAGCACATAATGCACTGTGGTGACAGCAAGCTTATTGATGGGACAATAATGACCGAGAGTAATAGCTGGAAGGGGGTAGTTGAGGCAGAAGATGGTGCAATACAGGTTAAGGTTGTCATACATGTTAGACACATGTTGCCCAATTCACCAATTTCAGAGGGATTGACCAACCATCTAATGTGTATCTGGTGGTCAAATCCTCACGAAGAGAAATGTTGAGGGAAAGAGAGGTTGGACATGTGTTTGGGGGATTTGGAAGGGATAAATGTCAGGTCCCACCATACAGTTGCAGAGATCTCAGCATCTTGCACTTTTGTGTATCTGACTTCAATTGGGAGCAGGAGATTTTAAAACCATGCCATTTCTAGGTCCAACATTTTGTTTAGATTAACATAGTAATATAGTTTATAAGGCCGAAAAAAGCCCTCTGTCCATCCAGTTCAGAGAGTTCCATAGTCTCACTGCTCTTACCGTAAAGAATCCTCTTCTATGTTTATGTACAAACCTTCTTTCCTCCAGACGCAGAGGATGTCCCCTCGTCACAGTCCTGGGGATAAATAGATCATGGGAGAGATCTCTGTACTGACTGTGTATTCCTGTTGAAAGCTCATTATGTGGGTCATTATGTCAGTGGCAGAGAGGAGGACTTGGGTGACCCCCTGGGGCATCAGCCCACAGGGAAATTTCACTGTTGGGTCTATGGCCAATCCTCCCCTGGGGTCACCTCTAAGAAACAGCAACAGAAGTCAGTAAAGGATGTGGTTTTCTTGTAAAGGATACATTTTTCTTTCTTTTTTGGTGATTTCAACCAATACAAGTTCTCCATGATATTAGACTCTCTCAGTAGTGCAGCCTCAGGCTTTGAAACTGTAACTTTTAATGATCATTTCTTAGCACAGAAGAGACAAAAAACCTGTAGAGCTCAGGGTAAATTAATTGGTTCGTTACTCGAAACGAGCACCCGAGCATCGGGAAAAGTTCTTCTCGAATAACGAGCACCCGAGCATTTTAGTACTCGCTCATCTCTAGTTAAGAAATTGGCATGGGGGGGGCACTGTTTCAGTGTTCACCTCAGGCAGCAAAAAGGCTAGGTGCACCCCTGGTGGCGCCTGTCTGCTCCATGCTGCAGAATACATTGTTTCATGTTTAAATTACAAATGTAAAATATTTCCTTTTTTTATTGATTACAAAGTTGCCAACAGTTCCCAATTTACCCGGATTGTCCCGTATTTTCAGAGATAATCCTGGAAAATGTTATTTGATAATATATATTTCCTTGGTATTAAATAATTTTTCTGAATTTATTTTTAGGGGGAAAGATACAGAATCAGCAATTTTAACATAATTGCTCTTCTAATTATTGGCATGCCTGTTGCTATGCTATTTATGACTCTGTACTTGAACCCCATGAATTTTAAAACGCTGCTGTTTAATATGTTGGTGCTATATAAAGATTATTATTATAAATAACATAACTTTATTATGTGGGTCAGTACAATGATGATAATGACACATTTCTATACATTTTTCATTATTTTTTATTTCTTCCTGCAGGTTGTCAGCTGTATAACTGTCCTCCCTTGCACTCCTCTTCCAGACTGAAGGGGAGGGGGGGGGCTGCTTTAGCTGCTCATATCTATGGATTGGTAGCAGCTAGAGATATTGGTAAGTTGGCATCCCAAGCTTTCAAACAATACCAAAATCACAGCATTATTTTCACTACATGGGAAGATATAGGTGTTAGAAAGCAAATTTTACCATGTTTATGCCTGACTCGAATTTTAAGAGTGATATCTCCTGTTTCTGTTGTGCTAATGCTGTTATTTTGGTCTTGTATGAAAGTCAGGTATGCCAGGCCCATGTCTCCAGCAGCTACCAATGAGGAAATTCATTGCTGGAGCTAGACTTGGGCAAAACAGTGAGGTGGTTAAAGGGGTTCTCCGGGAATTAAGAAAACAAAATGAATGAAAATACTTAAATATGACTTTATTATAAACATATTCCCAAATACCTTTCATTAGTTATAATGAATTATTTTGTCTAGGAAGTAATCATTAGGAGAAATAAAATGGCCGCCATCCTATTAGTACATACAAAACCTGTCCTAGTCACACAGGAGGACAAGTTACTTCACAACACTGAGGTAAAGAGCTGCCTCCTCTCTGCTCTGCTTGTCAGGGAGTATGGTCATGAATACAGTTTAATATGATCTTCAGCTGAATCCAGGGGTATAGCTATAGGAGGTGCAGCGGTAGCAGTCGCTACCAGGCCCAGGAGCCTGAGGGGGCCCAAAGACCCTTGTGCGCTTGTGTCAGGGCCCATGAGCCTTTAGCTACTCCCCTGGCTGAATCTCTGTAGGAATGGTGTTCATGAGGAGACATGAGGTAGCAGCACTAGTTTGCAGTGGTCTAGCAAGCCAAGTATTGCGCACCCCAACCTGTGGCCACGTCCCTTTTTACAGATAATATAGTAGATATCACTTGTAGTCCTATGTAACACCACAGATAACACAGTGATAATTCTAAAAATACTCACCTCTCTTCCTCACTCCGTCACCGCTTGTGACCTGTCTTCAAGCGCCCCGGGGCATCACCGTGCCCTCCTGCGCCGCGTCATCACTTCATCTTGTGAGACCCGGCGCAGGAGGTCATGGTGAGGTAAGGTCACTAGCCTGAAGTCTATGAGGCTGAACGGAGGGGATGGGAGCCATAGGCTCCAGTGGCCCGAGGTTGGCGGTCACAAACACATCACCGTACCCTCCTGCGCCGCATCATCACATCATCTTGCGAGACCCAGCACAAGAGGTCATGGCGAGGTAAGGTCAGTAGCCAGAAGTCTATAAGGTTGAACGGAATGGCCCACATTTAAGTTCCTGCTGCTTGGCGCCCCATGCAATTTTGCACTCGGGGCAAATGGCTGCCCCCCCACGCCATGCCACTGCTCCTACCCACACAATATAAATATGAAAAATATATAAGGATCAGAATACAGCAATGCAAAGAACATTTTTTTTTCATTTTCTAAAAAGTATAACACAAGACTAAAAACTATAAACATGATTATAACTGATTATAACACAAACTATAAATATGTAGTATCACTGTTATTGCAGTGACTCATAGAATGAAGTTAACAGAACAGTTTTACTGCATAGGGAACGCTGTTAAAACAAGGACAGAATTACATTTTTTTTCAATTGTACCCCATTTAGAAAGCACAACTTGTCCCACAAAAAGACAAGTCCTCATGTGACTATGTGAATGGAAAAAGAAAAAATCAGCTGTTTGAGAAGGTATCGGCACTCCTGTGAACACCGAGGCTTTCTCTCAGCTCACCAAGCACAGCGCCATACATAGTCTAGCGGCTGTGCTTGGTATCGCGCTCAGCCCCATTTACTTCTATGGGGCTGAGCCGCTCCTAGGCCACGTGACCGATGAACGTGACGTCACTGGCCTAGGAAAAGCTGAGAGAAGGCCGCAGCGCTCACGGGAGTGCCGGTGCCTTCTCAAACAGCTGATCAGCGGGGGTGCCGGGTTTCGGACCCCCACCGATCAGATAGGTTATCAGTAGTTAACTCCCAGAAAACCCCTTTAAATATTAGGATCCAATAAAAGTACTTGATGAGACCTCTGTGCGCTGGCCACTCTCTAGATGCTGCTTTGCTTGTGATGGTGGAGGAAAGGAACTCTAGTCTCCTGTTCTAACGCACTCTATCAATCCCCTGGGAATGGGAGTGGAGGAGATGCTAGAAGTGGAATTTTGCCGCATCAGCACCCACTTTTTGCTACAAGAACCTGCCATTAGCCTAAGCAGAGCATCCAGTCACATACTATGCCCGGCGGAAACATAGTATTTTGAGATTTAGACTCCTTTGGAGATGATGGGCTGCTGGGTTCTATCCCTCCAAGGGTCCTTTGATGTAGATGGCGGTTGCTTGGAGTTGCGACTGAAAATTTATCCCATGGCTTCTGCAAATCAGTAGGTCTAAAAGGTGCACTTGTTGCAGGGTAGGTGATTTATTACTGATGACCTTGGCAGTGAGGTAACAATCCATATTTAAATTGAGAATGAGGATCGTCTTTTTGTAAACTAGGCATACAAACCACGACTTCCAAGTGACTTTCCTATGCTCATTTAAAGGGGTATTCCCATCTTAAACCATGGGGGCATATCGCCAAAGGTAGGACCCGCACCTACACTGAGAATGGAAAGAAGAAGGTGGTGGCCGGAGGCGCTCTTCCTATAGAAGTTAATGGGAACGTACCTCGCTTGCGCGGCCACGTCTCCCATTAATTTTTATGGGGCCGAGAGAAATAGTCGAGCCAGCCCTTGACTATTTTAAGCAGCCCCATAGAAATGAATGGAGGTCGGCTGCGCATGAGCAATGCACCCTCCACAACTTTCAGAGATCCATTCTCAATGTAGGTTCAGGTCCCAGAGGTTGGACCCACACAGGCATATCCTAGTAATATGCCTCCATTTTCTGAGATGGGAATACCCCTTTAATCTTAACCAGGGTTAAGGTTCAGTTCACTGCCCTTAGTCTATATTCGAATACCATGTCATGGGTACACTGGCTTGCTACACCCCTGCTCTAATGCCCAGCTCTCTGCAAAACTTACAGTATACCTTTTTTCATTAAAAAGTGTGTGCTCACTAGTGACCCAATTACCTGCCGGAAAGAAGTACTTTTACTGTGCAGCAGTTCATCATGATCACACTCTCATAGACATATTGGATGCCCCTTTACACATTTTCCACAAATGTCATTTATAATGCCCATAAAATGGCAACCACTGTACTCGAATATGTCTATTGGAAAAAAACAGCTATGCCATTACCACTTTCTTCATGCCACTTCCACAGCTTGACTGGTCACTGCCACAAGGTTCCCTAGTTTCAATAAGTTGCCTATAATGATGATTAAAGAGACTCGGACACATAGTTTGCTACCTCATCTAGTGGCTTTTATTAATAACAGAGCAGTAGATTTGAAATAGCCCTGTGAATCCCTGACTCTTGGAAAGAGTCGTACTTCAACACTCAGGAGAGGAAAAACCCCCAGTGGAGGAAACCTCTAAGGAGCCTTGGCTGAAGGACTGCCCCTCCTCTAGGCAAGGGGGTAAAAGCCAACATTTGGTGTGAGGTAGCTGAGGAAAGTCCGATAAATGTCAAGTCCGGTATTGAGAACAGAAACCGAGCCCGGAATCTGCCTCTTCATGCAGCAGAATATATCTGACTGCGGAAAGTCCGATAAATGCCATGTCCGGTATTGAGAACAGAAACCGAGCCCGGAATCTGCCTCTTCATGCAGCAGAATATATCTGACTGCGGAAAGTCCGATAAATGCCATGTCCGGTATTGAGAACAGAAACCGAGCCCGGAATCTGCCTCTTCATGCAGCAGAATATATCTGACTGCGGAAAGTCCGGTGAATGTCTTATCCAGTGATGTACAGATGGATTTAGTTGTCTTCCTGGCGCTCTGCCCCTGGTTCTTAACTTTAGACTTTATTGGGGGTTTTCTGGGTCCTCGGTCTTTTGCCTCAGAATGATGGAGACGCCTTCTCTGGACAACATTAATGACATTCGCTGAGAGTAAAAAAGAAAGAACATGTATCATAAAATGGCTCTCTACAATACATTTGTATCTGAAATGTTTCTGGGGCACATGAGACCTTCACACATCATCTACTCACCTGGAAATCTGTATAGGACATGATCGGGAATATTGTCAGGCCAAAATATCCCGCCCACTCGCCTACCATGCCTGTCATAGAGAAGATCTGCAGAAGATAGAGGGACAGAGTAGAGAATGTTAGTGCCCATATATAGTCACTAGTGGTTCTGGTATGGAGTGAGATGGAAGGATGGCATGTCCTTTAAGAGTTTCTCTATTACTATTGCACAAGATTGTAAATATTGACATGAACTCACCTCTTTACAGTGATCGGTGGTACATAGGCGGAAGATGCCCACACCTACATCAACTGGAAGAACGTGTTAAGGACAAGTAACAGAAGTGTATTATTAGTGTTTACTATCATGTCTAATCTACTCTACAGTGGAGTCTCAGATAGCTGATAATCTCCAGTGTATCCAGCACACAACATTATATTGTACCAGCCAGGTATAAAAGGATACAGGTCAGCAGTGCCACAATGGTCACAAAGGTTGATGCCAGTCTTACGTGGCACATGCGACGACTGCTGAAGGATTTCTCATATAGGCATATAGCTTGGCTCAGGTTGTAAACAGCAAAGAAGAAAAACCCAGTTCCTGCGCTGATACTGTGGGCTATGGGACTGATCTTCATCTAGAACATAAACAGAGATATAAATGTCATTAATGAGGTCGTCAAGAAGATCTGAGAATAGAGAACAGCAGAGGATGCATGAGGAGTGTAATTATACAGTAATACATGAGGATAAACACCAGGGGGTGACACTGAAATGTATGCTCCACTGGGGACTATAGAAAACTAATAGCAATATAAAGTATATACCATAGAGCACCAGACACTGTGTTTTCTATAGGGCAAATACTAAAAGTATATAAATACATAGACAACAGAGGCCCTGAGCATTGACCCTCTATAACTACTTGTCCTGAGACCTCTGTGTACTAATGGATACTTATATAAAACCACATAACTTACCGAACATACACCAGTCACCGCGTTCGCGATACACGCGAGACATCCCATGGTGTATAGGATTTTCTGGCAGATGATATTTCGCTTCTCTGATGGTTCAGAATGAAGGATCATGAACCTGTATTGGACGGAAGCGACGCCAGCTCCTGAAATAGACAATACATGTCATCATTATCATTTCTATACACAGGAGTCAGTGATGATTATACGGTAATCTCCAGTGATGACGACCGCTCAGCGCTAAATAATGATTACAGCTCTGGAGTAGCTGAGCTCTTCATCATCTTATCTCCATATAGGAAGTTACATCCAGTTACCTAGAATGGAAGTCACCATGAAGACGACGATGAATACCACCGATTCGGGATATTGTTCTCCCGTGGCACTGGGGAAAAAAGCAAAATGTTTGAAGTTAATAGGAGACAAATGGCAGAAATGTCTCATCATCAAGAGCAGAGGAGACGTTATGTACTTTTACCTGCCCCACTATATATCCATTACTTTCCCAGTACAATTAATAATTCAGTGATAATAATAGTGATAATAATGTAATAATAACATCCCCGGAATGACACAGATAACAAGACAGTAATAATTACACTGCACGGTCAGGAATCTCGTTCTGTCCCCTCTTACCTGATGTATGGAGATTTTGAATGGCCTAAGGTGACAGTGATGGCGATCACGGCGCAAAGGCCTAAAAGCGTCCATGTGACGAAGAGGATAGGCAAGAATGCCAAACCCCGAATCTCCATGGCGCAAAGCAAAAGATTCGCAAAGCGAAAACAAAGATTTGCTCAGGAAAAGCAATCGCTTGTCTGTCTCTCTCTGTATTCACAGATATTCTGACTCAGGTAATGTCAGGCAGTGGTTTTCCTAGGTTCAGAACTCGATGATGTCACAAGCTTCTGTGATGTCACCAGTGCTTGGATCTGATTGGTCCTCGCTAGCGTCTGTGATGTCATCACACATGCCTATATGTGATTGGTCCTCACTAGCTTTTGTGATTTAATTATCACACATACCTGGATCTGATTGGTCCTCAGTATTGTAAATATTTTGTGTGTATTATATATATATATATAGTCCTTAATATGGCAGAATCCTCTTGGTTATTCAATCATAGATCACACATGGCCATATCACTACAGAATTAGTAAAGCTGGGTGACGACCCCTGCTGTCATCTCTGCCCCTCTGTCTGCTCCATTTAGAAAA